>CM046443.1:68920445-69399017 GCA_025506515.1 Flaveria trinervia
CATACACACATACACACATACACACATACACACATACACACATACACCCATACACACATACACACATACACACATACACACATACACACATACACACATACACACATACACACATACACACATACACACATACACACATACACACATACACACATACACACATACACACATACACACATACACACATACACACATACACACATACACACATACTGTTGATACATATATGTACCTAGATCATGATCTGAATGTAATATGTGTTACACTTATGTAACTATTGGATACTTAATGAGATACAAATATTTGGTTGTGTTTATAATGTTTAAATATTTCATTAATGAGTTGATTAACGCATATTTACATAATTATATAGGTTTGTGATTGTTTGAAGTGTTATGCATAATGTTAAATACACTCAAACTTGGTGAAGTGAAGTTCTCATGCGTCTGATTGGACCATGCGCCCCAACAGTGGTCATGCGTCCAAATGGCCATGCGACTAAGTGTTCATGCGCCTAAATAGTCCATACGCCTGAACAACTTCATGTGTCTAACTCAGTCGCACGACTAAAAGCTCTGTCGTGCGAATGGATCAAACGCATGGATCAATCGCACGACTGAACCATGCTAATGGTTCAGTCGCCTGAATGAGCAATCTTAACCTATAAATACCACTTAAATCGTGGAAAAACATAACAATTAAGGAGCATTCATTCCTATTCAATTCCAGACGTACCCTAGCCGTCCAGTAGCCTCCAAGTTCGTAATCCAAGTTCACAGAACGTTGCTGATCGATTCCCAATCGATTCTTAACGTTAGATACAATATCTTATTGTTCTACGTGCATTCTCACCGATTGGATCACCAATCAAATAGGATTCCGCACTATTTGGTTTGGTCTACACGTTAATTAGTTTGTATGTCGTTTGAATACAAGATCCTAACAAGTGGTATTAGAGCTTTGGCTCTTGATTACGTGTGATTCAATCAATTTTGATACAAAGGTTGTGTTTTTTCACTAAAAACGCAATCTTTTTGTGTCAAAAGTTGTCTTGGACGTCCCCTGCTCATCAAGTTTTGGTTTCTACGGCATAAGGCGATTAGGGTTGGTGAAAATTCGGGTTTTTTACGGCTAAAAACACGTTAAACCTAGAAATTTTCGAAAAACAGCAGCTTCAGTCGCCTGATTGATCCAATCGCACGACTGGACTTCATTCGCATCCCCAGACGTACGATTGAACTCAGTCACATCTTCATTCGTATGACTAAGCCTACCGGTCGCATTGTTCATACGCATCAGTTTCACTCACACGACTGGACCGATCGCTTAGTTCAGCTGCACGATTGAACCAGTTGGATAGTTTCATTCGCACGGGTAGCCCATTCGCATCACTCCATTCACACCAGTTAACAGATTGTTTAAGAGACTTAAAGTTAATCAAGATGGAGGATCAGTTGTCAGCGTTTACAGCCGGGAAGGACTCACGGATTTAGAACTTACTGCTACTGGAGAGTGAGGTGGGGAATCATAATAAACCCTCGAAGCTTATAACATTAGATGAGTTTCCCCACTGGAAACAACATTTTGAGATCTACCTCAATGGAGTGGATCCAAATATATGGGAAGCTATTGAGACGGGATACAGTATGCCGGTGGGAGCAGATGGGGTGAAACTTACTCTAGGAGGAATGATTGATGCACAGAAAGTTAAATATAATGCTGAAAAGAGAGTATATGCATTGCTAACACAGTCTATCCCTAAGGACATTTTTCACCAATTCTCAAAGAATAAACAAGCCAAGAAGTTATGGGATGAGCTGGAGAAAAGATATGACGGGAATGCTTCGTTGAAGGCAATTAAAGCTAAGGAACTGAAGAAAGAATTTGACAACTTTTCATCGATGGGAAAAAAGAGTTTAGACGATGTCATTGATAGATTCTACCATTTGATGAGCGAGCTGCACACACATGGTGTCACAACTACCATGGAAGATAAAGTGTCAAATTTTGCTGACGGGTTGCTAGAAAGTTGGGCTTCTTTTGTGTCAAATCTGAGACAGAATGGATTGCTATCAAAGTTGGACATCAATGATTTCATACTAAAGCTGCGAGAAGAAGCACTAAGGATGAAGTATCGAGCTCAGAAGTCTTCGTACACTCAAAATCCAGCTTTGTACAATGCCACTCCTCAAGTTAAGACGTCTGGAGCACCTCTTCAGACTGCTTTTGTGTCAAGCTCTACCCAATATATCGGATCCAAAGCAAATGCTACCAGACTGAAGACTGAGAATCTTGGAAACGTGCTAGTAGAAGTAGCTCGAGAGCACATGGATCTCTTGGCAGCAGTGGTCCATTCCTATGATGGACTTATTGCTGGAAAAATTGGAAACTGCCATCTAGCAGATGAGGACTACGAGCAGGTTGATGAGACTGAACTAGAAAGGATGGATATTATGTGGGCCTTAGCAAGTGCTGTCGGAGAGCAAAGAAGTTCGTGAAGAAGACCGGACAAAACTTGGTTGCTACTAAGGACACTACTTTTGGTTTTGACAAGAGCAAGGTGACCTGCTTCAACTGTGGAGAAAAGGGGCACTTCAAAAGAGAATGTGTGAAGCCAAAGAAGACTGGAAACGGGAATCCATTCTCGTCCTTCACTCGTCAAGACAAGCAAGCTAGCAGTTCTACATCATAAGGCAAGGATCCAAAAGCTTTGACTGCCCATGATGATGAAGGACAGGACTGGAGCTTTAGGTTTGTATCTCCGGGAAAATCCAATATTGCGAGCGTGGATGACTTAGATGATGATTCCGCAAGTGAAAGAGATATAGCAGTTGAGATAGCGATGTCACATAGTGAAGAAACTGCAACAGAGGTCAGCTACAAGCCTGAAGAAGGGACGTCTACAACAAAGAAAGAATCACCAGAACCAGAGACATCTGATGCTGCACTGATGACTACTTCATCAGAACCTCCTCAGGTAAGTTCTACTGACCAACTTTTCAAAAATCATGCTTGCTCTGACTGTGATAAATTTAGAGAAAGCATAGATCGAAATTTGCTAGGTTGTTAGATCATAATGATAGCCTAGTAAAGGAGTTGAAACTGTGCACTGAGGCAAATAGAGTTTTAAAACAAAATGAGCATAGTTACAAAGAAAAGGTAGACCTGTTGAATAAACAGCTTAGGGAAACTGAAGTAGTAGCATTTAACCAAGCTAATGAAATTAGGTACTATCTTAACTCCCTAGAAGACACTAAGAAACAAAAAGCAGTCTTAGAAGTAGAAGTTAACTCTTTAAAGCAAAAACTGCACAGTTGGACAAGTTCATCTCATATTGTCCAACACTTAGTGAGAGAGCGTAACAATGGGGAGGGCTTGGGCTATAAAGTGGTTCCACCACCCCCTGAGGC
This sequence comes from Flaveria trinervia, assembly GCA_025506515.1. Lineage (NCBI taxonomy): Eukaryota > Viridiplantae > Streptophyta > Magnoliopsida > Asterales > Asteraceae > Flaveria > Flaveria trinervia. The sequence goes on from CM046443.1 coordinate 68,923,856, forward strand.
CTTGATGAACACTAAGTGTAAACCAATAAGTAACAATCCCATCAAGGATCATGTGGTGTCTACTCCTCTTGTAAGTGATCCAAATTCCTCAGGTTCTTCAATTGAATTTGGAACAAAACAAAAGGAGGCCACTTCAAAGGCAAAGGGTTAAAATGCCTTGTGTTAATCTGGAAAAAGAATTGAAAAGGCTAATATAAAGTTAGGTTAAACAAAGTCAAATCTGAACCTAAAAAGACTGTTAATGTTAACCTTACATAAGTCCCACGACAAAGTCCAGTTAACCAAAATGGAAAAGTTGTTAAGAATGTCAAAATAGTTAAGTTTGCTAAACAACATCATACATCAAAAGAAGTAGAGTCAAAACCCAAACAAAATGATGTCACTAGGATGTCACACACATCTCCACAACGAAAGTTTAATCATAAAGTTGCTAGCAGGTCATGTTACAACTGTGGAGAGTGTGGAAACATTGCTTTCTTTTGTCCTTACTTTCAGACACCTAGGAAGAAAATTGAACTTCAGAACTCAAAACCTAGGTCTTCTAAGAGGAGTTCTTTAACTCCACCTAGAAGAATAGTGAACCCAAAGTTCAACCCATTAGCAGTCGTCTGTTTATCACAAACAGGCCTTACACAAATCTGGCTTATGGAAAGAAAAGTCATCCTCGTGTCTGATAATGATGACAAGAAGGCACCTGAGCTACCCTTACCCTCTAAGGGTCAATGGGTTGAATTCATGATGTGTGATGCCTCTGGGAAACCCAAGCCAGTAAAGGCTTGGGTTCCTACCTTAACTAATGCTTTAAATTGTACGTGCAGGGTGTTCGCTACAGTGCTGAAAACAACACGTGGATTGTAGATAGCGGAGCATCCAGGCACATGACAGGAAACATGGCTCTTTTATCAAACGTCAAACAAATAAAAGGCGGGCATGTTTCGTTTGCTGGTAAACAAGGAGGTTATATCACAGCTCAGGGAGAGGTTGGAAATCAGAAAGTTAAATTTGACAAAGTGAACTACGTTCAACAACTTCAAAACAACTTACTCTCTGTTTCCCAAATATGTGACAAAGGGTTTAAAGTCATATTTGACAACAAGAAGTGTTACGTCCTAAAGAAAGACTATGTGATTCCGGAGGACCAAGTTCTGATGACAGCTTCAAGATATAAAGACCTTTATGTTTTGGATCTCTCAACGGCATCTACAAGGATCATGAAGTTCAGTGCTTCCTATCAAAAGCTACTGAGAAGGACTCCATTTCCTGGCACAGGAGAATGGGACACATAAATCAACGGAAGATGAATCACTTGATTTAGAAGGATCTAGTGAGAAGTGTTAACGTCAAAATTTCCTACTTCCTGATTTCTGTGTAGCATGCAAGAAAGGCAAACAGACGAAGAAGACTCATAAGGAAAAGAAAGTTCATTCTATCGAGCTTCCTCTTGAACTTCTCACATGGATCTGTTTGGTCCAGTCAGTACAAAGAGCATTGCAGGTGACCTGTACTATTATGTGGTTACTGATGACTACTCAAGATTCTCTTGGGTAATGTTTTTGAAGTCCAAGTCAGAAACATTTGAGTCATTCAAAGAATTAGTAAACACACTGGAATCTCTCTACAAGCTGAAGGTGAGACAGGTACGCTCAGATAACGGGACTGAATTTAAGAATCAGTGGATGGAGGCTTACTGCAAGAAAAGGGAATTGTGCACCAGTTCACCTCTTCCTACACGCCTCAGATGAATGGTGTTGCTGAGAGAAAGAATAGAAGCTTGATAGAGACAGCACGGACAATGCTAGCAGACTTGAAACTGCCTATCCAATTCTGGAATGAGGCAGTAGCTAATGATGTTATACATTAAATCGAGTCCTGGTAGTCAAGCGCCATGGCAAGACATGTTACGAATTACTACAACGATGTAAACTTAATCTGGAGTATCGAACCATTGGCATGCCGTGCACACTTCTGAAGAAAACTCAGAAGGAAAATTAGCGAGAAGACTGATGAAGGATCTTCTTAGGATACAACATACGAACAAGAGAGTTTACAACAAACAACGGGTTTAGTAGAAGTGTGGTGTAATGTTGATGTTTAGAGATATACCACATCCCCTACTGGAAAAGGACCCGCTTACTTTTTCGACATGATGGATTCCTCAAGTCCTTCACATCCCTATTCCCCTTCTGATGATGAGTTAGCTACACGAATGATGTATGATATCTTGAATACACCATACTGTGATCCAACATCATCGAGCTCACAGGGAGAATCATCTCATCACTCAGGGGGAGCACTAGAAGACAGTGACTCCTCCTCAGAAGATGAATCTACAGAGGATGACCAGAAGAATCAGGAGACACAGGTACCAATTCCTGCAAGTCCACAAACATATAACAGTGATGCTTCTTCGACTTCGGATCCTCAAACTCCTTCTACCTCAGAACCAAATGTTCATAATCTTGGCTCTGAGGTAGTTGTTCCTACTACTCCAGGATCACGTCTAAATGTCTATCATCCCCTAGAAAATGTCATTGGGGATGTCGGATCAGGAGTGCAGACCAGAAATCAGCTGTACTCAGCTGATTATGCCTCGATAATAAAAAGGATACATCACGATGGTGCTTATCGGTGTTTTGTCTTGCAGTTTGAGCCAAAATACGTCAGTGAAGCACTGAATGATGAGGCATGGGTGAGTGCTATGCAAGAGGAACTTCTTCAATTCAAGAAGTTAGGTGTATGGACACTGGTAGATAGACCTAAAGGTGCTAAGGTCATCGGCACCAAATGGGTCTTGAAATGCAAGAAGGATGATCAAGGTGTCATTATCAGGAACAAAGCTCGACTGGTAGTTCAAGGATTTCGACAAGTCAAGGGGATTGATTATAATGAAGTGTTTGCACCCGTGGCCAGGATGGAAGCCATCCGTATCTTCCTTGCCTATGCATCGTATATGAAGATCAAAGTCTATCAATTAGATGTGAAGAGTGCATTCCTTCATGGTGAAATTCGAGAGACAGTTTATGTCAGTCAACCAGAGGGATTTGAAGATCCTTATCATCGGGACAGAGTTTACAAACTTGACAAGGCCTTATATGGGCTTCATCAAGCTCCAAGAGCCTGGTATGAGAAACTCTCGACTCATCTTGTGAAACACGGCTTTCGCAGGGGAGTCATTGACTGCACACTGTTATCAAAAAAAAGGATGGAGACTTACTGCTAGTACAGATATATGTCGATGACATAATCTTTGGTTCAAAGAACGAAGAGTTATGCAAAGAATTTGAAGCAGTATTGAAGGCAGAGTTCGAGATGAGTGCCATGGGGGAAATGAAATTCTTCTCGGGTTACAGGTGGATCAGACACCCAAAGGGATTTTTCTACATCAGACCAAGTATGTGGGAGACATTCTCAGTCGGTTTGACATGGAGAATGCCTCTGCAGCTGGGACTCCATGCTACAAACCATGATATAGCACCTGATGAAATGGAGATCTGGTAGATGCAACAATGTACCGAGGAATGATTGGATCTCTCATGTACCTTACTGCCTCTAGACCTGATATCATGTATGCTACATGTCTATGTTCTGATATCAGGCTAAACCAAAGGTAACCATCTGATTGGGGTCAAGAGGATATTTCGTTATCTGAAGGGCACACCCACACTTGGGTTGTGGTATCCTCATGATGATGACTTTGAGCTCACGGCGTACAGTGACTCGGATTACGGCGGCTGCAAGATGAATTACAAGTCTACATCAGCAGGGTGTCAATTCTTTGGGAGGAGATTAGTGACCTGGCAATGTAAGAAGCAGACCTCGGTTGCGCTGTCAACCTGTGAAGCCGAATACGTTGCCGCTGCAAGTTGCTGTTCTCAAATCATTTGGATTCAACAGCAAATGCGGGACTACGGTTTAAATTTCTCTTCTACTCCTATTTATGTTGATAACTCGGCTGCAATTGCAGTCACTAAAAATCCAGTACAACATCCTAAGACCAAACACATCGGTATAAAATATCATTTTATACGGGACTGTTTTGAAAAGAATTTAATCGATGTGGTAAAAATAAATACGGATTTTCAACGCGCTAACCTCTATACAAAAGCTTTTGACAAACCACGTTTTCTATATCTTTTAGAGGTCAACGGCGTTAAAAAGAAAAGTGATGTTATTCCTGATGATGATCATGTGTAGTCCGATACAAGTTCGTCTATTTTTCGGTTTTATTTTATTTAGTTATTCTATTTTGTTTTAAATTAAATTCAGGTTATTTAGCTGTCTATTAAAATCCTAAAATATGTAAATCGGTTATGATTTTAGAATTTTAGGGGGAGAATAGGTCAGCCAATAACATTATTAAAAAAAAGAGAGAAGGAGAGGCTAGCTGACAGAAGGTAGATCGTATCTGTGATACCGATTCAAATACTTTGGAATATGATAGTACACAGGTACAAACTATTTGGGACTTTAAAATTTAAAATTGAAAAGGATGCGAAATTCAAGTATAAGTCTGTAGTCTGAGCAATATAACAGGAAATATGATAGATAAGCTAGCTACTACTAAGGTAACACAAAGAAAGTAGACCTAGAGGTTGCTAGACCACAGATGATATGTGGTAGATTCAACACAATAGATGACTAGACCTTTTTGGTGATCTCAAGATTAAACTAAAATGTTTGACTAGCTGTGGGCAACACCTTATCCCTGGTTAACACAATCAACAAGATTCCAATAAGGGGTGACGAGCAAAATAAACGCCCAAAAGTGTGCGTAAGATCAAAGCATGAGCAAAAGCACATAAAAAATGAAAATACAATCAAACTGATGACCGATGTGTTGGGGAGATCTGTGCAAAAAGAAGAAAAGTTGCTCAAACAAGAAGATAGGTTATGTGCCTCTCTGCTGTGCGGTGGCACTGACCTGAGGATAAGCATAACCTATATATTCTAGAACTCATGTGTTTTGCCGCCTCTCTCCTGTGCGATGGCACTGACCTGAGGATAGGCTTCTCTTTGAATGTTCTAAGAATAGTCTCTTCTTGCATTCTACCCTTAGACCGCTCAAAAATCTCCTGAGGAATGTTGATTACCACATGAGTGTGGGATCCACAAATGCTTGTTGAAACAAACAAACCTTAAAACGATCACCAATTGTGTTGAAAATCTGTGTATGGATTTAAAAGGACAAGTATACGGACAATCGCTGTGGCTACAATTCTTGAAAGTTCAAATCAGTGTGAGGACCTAATAGTACTAGTATGATTTCCTAAATTTGCTAAATGACTCTAGATGAATAACAAAGTAAGAGCATCAAAGGTATTAACTAACTTGTCCCAAATAATTGACTTGCCTGTATGATTCCAAAATTGATTTGGTCCAGTATGGTCAAACTAAATAGAAGCTGCCTATTCCAGAAGCGAATCTAGTAGATTTCTATCTTTGGATTTACCTCTCACAAAAGGTTAAAACCAAGTTTAATTTTTTACTTTAGCTAATTTTCAATTATTTAGTCATTTCAGTTTAATTGTTGTCGGACTACATCTTGGAATTCAGTAAGGCTTTAATTCACCTAAAAGGGTCATGTCTGAGATGACCACATGGTCTTCAAAAGATAAATGGGTCACGTCTGAGGTGATCAAAAGTGTTTCAAGATAAAAAGGATCATGTCTGAGATGATCAAATGTGCATAATGTAAATTCTAAAGCTTAAAGAAGGTTTAAATGGCAAATGGTAAGAAATGCGGAAAAAATTTCATAAGTTGACCCATTCGCACGAATGGACCATGAGTATGGACTTATCATGCGAATGGGAGCTATTCGTATGAATGGACCATGAGTAGGACCATACAACCGAATGGCCCATAGAATGAACCAGTCGGATGTTTCAGAGCAAACAAATGAGTAAGTCGCACGACTGTACTTCAGTCGGACGACTGAAGGGGGCCACTGAACCAATCGCACGACTGAGGCCCATTCCCAAATGAAATGTGCGTATTAGCCCAGTCGTACGATTGAATTTAGGCTAAGTATAAATAGAGGGTGAATCGGTCACAGAGACTCACCACTCCAAAATTTGCCCTAATTCGCACGACTAACGTTACTCCGCCCAATTTCGTTTGATCACCATAAACTCTTGATTCTCGAGCACTGACCATTTGCACTGATCTTACAGGTAATTTGCAGTGCAGAACCATGTTATATCACTCAAATTGATACATAATCTGGACAATCTGACTCCTTAGAAAACCGTAACATTTGTGTTCAAATACTAAACTAAACGACGTAAACAGATGAAATTAAAGATGTTAGGTGTTAAAATAATGGATTGCGAGTCTAATGAACCAGAGCACGAAGTCTAAAATTCAAAATTGAAAATAATTGAATTTGAATTGAACAGTCAGAACAACATGCGAATGGACAGGTTGCTGAACCTCAGTCGCACAACTGATGTGTGCGACTAGATAAACCGCACGACTGAACCATGCGTATGAGTTCAGTCGCAAGACTGGTGTAACCGCATAAGTTCACATACGCATGAGTCTAATAGCACACTCAGTCATACGTATGGGTTAATTCGCACGACTGAAGTTCAGTCGCACTGCTAATGCGCACGACTTGATCTTAGTCGCACAACCTCATTCGCATGACAGAAAAGAATGTTTGTCAAGTCCAAGTGATTCAAGACATTCTTAGCATATGGATACTAATGTTTACTTTCATTGTGCAACAGATGGCAAGTGGATGGACAATGAGTACGAAGCACAACATATATGCTCATCTAGATCTGACATCCAGAAATGCTTCAGACTTTTCTGGCATTATCACCTTTCTAACGAGATCGAGAATTGCACATGCTATATCTTCACCATGTACTCCATATCGTTCTATACAGCAGGCCTTCTGGGAAGGTGCAGTAGTTGACCGATCTTCTGAGCCTCACTGTATCAGGAGTACTATTTGGAGAGGCGATTGAGGTCACAGAGGAAGATCTCAGGATTATGCTGTAGTTGGGGGAAGATGCTGACTGTCCTACTAGACTACACCCCTTTACTGTCAGAGGATGTTTTCTTCGAGCTAAGTACTCTGGGGACATCAAAGAAGGGGTGCTCAACAAGAGCAACCTGTGTCCCCAGTTCAAGTACCTTGCTCACGTACTGCTAAAGTGCATAGCGTCCAGGAAGGGAGGATTTGATGAGCTGTCGGATCAGATCCAGAACGCCTATGTAGTGTTGGTGCTGAACCATCCGTTCAGCTTCTCTAGGATGATTTTCTCCTACTTAGTGGAGAACATTGAGGGGAAAGGGAAGGAGGGCTTCTGCATGTACCCCGATTCATGCAGATGATTATAGACCAGAAGCTCCCTTCCCTGCCGAAGGAGAAGGACGATGCAGTAGTGCTTGAGGTGATGGATTATACCACCTTAGGCCGGATGAAGGTGTACAGGGGAAGCAGGTGAAACCCTCTGTCGGGCATCTAGCCGTGAGGACTATGTGGTGCTAGCTCGGAGGAAGTGACGTCACGATGATAGTGATTCTGATGTTGAGCGATTGCTCTACCCTCCGATGACTCTATGATGATGACAACAGGGATGCTGGAGATGCCATGCCCATTTCACCGAGGGGCACAACAACTGATAGTACACCTCCAGTATCTGCCCCCACAGGAGATACAGCAGAGTCGGAGGGTTTCACCAGGATTTTATACCTGGTGAGGATGATGAGGAGTCAAATGTGGAGCCACTGACTAGGACTGTGGGAAGCAAAGTCGTTCCCACAGAACATGGACTCCGGGCGGTTGGTGAACGCCCCAGTGGATCAGGAGAGACTGTCGCTGACCCGACTATGCTCAGAGCCGTCCAACCGTATCCTAGGGGGCATCCACCTCGACTGGGTCGAGGAAGAAGAGGATGGCTCAGCCCCATGGGAAGAAGAAGAAGAAGAGGTGGCTCACCTTCATCACCACCACAACACCCACTACATCTACCATACCACCCACTGCCTCAGCCACACCATAACCACCTCTACTGCCACAGCCACCACCATAACCACCTTTATAGCCACAACACCACCACGACCACCTCCACAGCAACCACTACCATTCACACCCCCTACCACTACATATATCCCATCCACCACTATATCATTCACACCTACATCACCACCACTATCATCTAGACCTAACCAATCTTCACCACTGCCACCACTACTACCACTGGCCACCAAGCCGGGCCATCATCACATCCCACCCACCTATATGGATCATCTCTACCTCCCATTGGGGTAGAGGAATAGCTATCAGCACTGAACCGTATGGTGATGCACCTGTTAGCAGCCAATGATGAGAAGACTGCGCAGATTCATCAGTTGGCAGATCTCACAGCTGAATAGTCCCAGTAGATCTCTCAGCAGGCTCAACTGATTGAGCAGCTGGCACAACAAATGGCTGCTCAGAGTGAAGATATTGCCCAACTCCAAGAGCACAGAGTCATATCAGAAAAGAAGATTGAGGAGTTGGAGGATGCTAAAAAGTCTATCATGCTCAAGCTCAAAGGAACTAAAGATGAGCCTCTAAAGATAAAGGAAGGAGATGGTGATGAGGGTGTAGATGATGATGAGGATGAAGATGAAGAGAGTGATGATGATGAAGGGGATGAGGAAGAAAGAACGAAGGCCAGGCAGGAGGATGATGATGATGAAGGAGGAGATGCAGCTGCATCAGCCTCAGCTCAGGGTCAAGAAAGAAGATCAAAGAGAAATCAAGACCAACGAGCTTCCTCTTCTGCCTCACCAAGTGATGATCCAGCAATTCAAGATAAAAGTAATGATTAGATGATTATGTATTTGATAGCCTTTGTACTTGAATCATGTATTAAACTTATGCATTTGATGTTTATATTAAGATTAATGTATTTCTGTCTTGATTATTAACTAATGTTTGACGTTACATGTTTACAACAACCAGATCCAAACTTTCAAAGGGACAAATTTGATGTTGCTCCCCTTCAGCAAATCAAGACTCAATTGACTATGATTCTTGATCTGCAAGGGATCGTCAGGAGATCTGTGAGCTATACCCCTGAAGAAGGGGAAATAATTCATGATCTTTCAAATGAGCAACTGGCTGAAATCTTCGAGCTGAACCCAGATGAGATCATTAAGGATGCTCCAACTTGTGAGTCTATCAGTGAAGAAGAGCTAAATGACATTGATGAGATAGAGATAGAAGACATCACAGCAGAGCACTATCCTCAGTACGCTGACAACGAGGGAAATGTGGTCCCCAATCTGGGTGAATCCCTTGTCAGTGATACATTTGAGGTATTGGATCAGATGGAGCAGGAGTCTGAGAAGATTGAAGGAAAAGCCCAAGCCTCAAACGACGATGTTGATATCAGAAAGGTAGAATGGGCTGCTTGTTTTGAAGAAATCCGAGCCCAACGCGCAGCTCCTAAACAGAATGTCTACACCAAACTCTACAGAGTGAAGAAACATCATAAGGTGTCAGGCAGGATTATTGCGTGGGCACATTTCGAGGATCTAAATGTTTATGAAATAAAGAGGGAAAAGGGCATAGAGTACTTTAGATTTCCACATGATCTAAAGACTCTACCTGGTTTTGAGCTCAACCAGCTGGTGAAATTGAAGTTATTATATGCTGACCCAAGGAAGATGTCAGGCTGGTTTGAGGCTGCCCTAAAGAAAGAGTACCACACCAGGTGGATCAACTTCAAACCTCAACAACCTACAAGGTATATCAGACGATCCAAAGTTGACTCCATCACTGGTAAGCCCAAGATAGTGCTGAAGTGGAGTTCCCCAAGAACAATGTCTAGAATCCCTCTCAGGGAAATGCCACAGGACTTCACTCCACACATTAAGTGGTGGTACTATGATTTGAGAACCGGGGAAGCGGTCATAGTTCTAAATAAAGAGGGACAAATGGATACCATCAGGGTGTTTGACCCAGTGTGGCTTACTAACTTGTCTAATAATGATGTCTACACATTATACAAGTGGCCACTATTCTATGACCCGCAAGATATTGTACAAGCCCTCCAATTCCAAAATGTCACAAGACTCCGCTTTGCGTTTGAGATACATGCAGGAGTTACAAGAGAGGAAAAGTACAAGAAGTATGAAGAGGTGATGCAGAAGGTAAGACATTAGATAGATCTAGGTCCAAGGGGGAGTTTGTTGATACATATATGTACCTAGATCTTGATCTGAATGTAATATGTCTTACACTTATGTAACTATTGGGTACTGAATGAAATACAAATATTTGGTTGTGTTTATAATGTTTAAATATTTCATTAATGAGTTGATTAACGCATATTGAAGTAATTATATAGGTTTGTGATTGTTTGAAGTGTTATGCATAATGTTATAATGTTAAATACACTCAAACTTGGTGAAGTGAAGTTCTCATGCGTCCGACTGGACCATGCGCCCCAACAGTGGTCATGCGTCCGAATGGCCATGCGACTAAGTGTTCATGCACCTAAATAGTCCATACACCTGAATAACTTCATGTGTCTAACTCAGGCGCACGACTGAAAGCTCTGTCATGCCAATGGATCAAACGCATGGATCAATCGCACAACTGAACCATGCTAATGGTTCAGTCGCCGAATGAGCAACCTTAACCTATAAATACCACTTAATTCGTGGAAAAACGTAACAATTAAGGAGCATTCATTCCTAGTCAATTCCAGACATACCCTAGCCGTCCAGTAGCCTCCAAGTTCGTACTCCAAGTTCACAGAACGTTGCTGATCGATTCCCAATCGATTCTTAACGTTAGATACAATATCTTATTGTTTCTACATGCGTTCTCACTGATTGGATCGCCAATCAAATAGGATTCCGCACTATTTGGTTTGGTCTACACGTTAATTAGTTTGTATTTCGTTTGAATACAAGATCCTAACACATACACACATACAAACATACACACATACACACATACACACATACACACATACACACATAGACACATAGACACATACACACATACACACATACACACATACACACATACACACATACACACACACATACACACATACACACATACACACATACACACAAACACACATACACACATACACACGTACACACATACACATACACACATACACATACACACATACACACATACACACATACACACAACACACATACACACACACACACACATACACACATACACACATACACACATACACACATACACACATACACAATACACACATACACATACACACATACACACATACACACATACACACTACACACATACACACATACACACATACACACATACACACATACACACATACACACATACACCATACACACATACACACATACCACATACGCACATACGCACATACACACATACGCACATACACACATACACACGTACACACGTACACACATACACACATACACACATACACACATACACAATACACACATACACACATACACACATACACACATACACACATACACACATACACACATACACACATACACACATACACACATACACACATAACACATACACACATACACACATACACACATACCACACATACACACATACACATACACACATACACACATACAAACATACACCATACACACATACACACATCCACACATACACACATACACACATACACACATACACACATACACACATACACACATACACACATACACACATTACACACATACACACATACAAACATACACACATACGCACATACGCACATACACACATACGCACATACACACATACACACGTACACACGTACACACATACACACATACACACATACACCATACACACATACACACATACCACATACACACATACACACATACACACATACACACATACACACATACCACACATACACACATACACACATACACACATACACACATACACACATACACACACACATACACACATACACACATACACACATACACACATACACACATACACACATACACACATACACACATACACACATACATATGTACGTATGTGTGTATGTGTGTATGTGTGTATGTGTGTGTACGTACGTGCGTACGTACGTACGTACATACATACATACATACATACATACATACACACATGTTGGGTTTTGTAGATGTTTATCAAAGTCATATTAACCATTAATATGTCAAAATGTAGTGGAGTAATAATCAAAAACCATTTTAAGATTATTTCATTTATACATCGAATACATGTGTAAAAACAAAACCCATTAACAAGGATCTTTATATGAAAGAACATGCTATCATACAAACATTCACAACATCATATACTACCTCCTAGAACTCGTGGATGAAGAGGGAAGATGATGGTTGAAAGCTAAATCTTCAATGTAGAAGACCTCAAGAGGTGATACCCATAAGGCCTTCAAACACCTTGCTTGTTAGGATGCAACACCAAAGTTTGCTCTTCTTTTGCTCCTCCAAAACCAAAAATCAACCAGCCCCTTTTCAGCCTCTAAAAAACCGAAAATCAGCCCTGGTTTCTAGAGGTTCTAATGCTTGTGTTGTAGAGAGAAAAAGTGTGAATGATGATTGATTGTAAGAGAGGAGAAAAGGCTTTCAAAGACCAAGACAAAGCTGGTCCCAATGGCCCCTTTTGGGCGGCCGAAAATCCATCCCAAATGGGTTTTCCCCCATTTTTAGTTTTATAAAATATACACTCTTAACCCATTGTTTTATAAAATTAAAACCCCCTTTTAATTTTATAACACTAACACACTTGTATTTGTCATTGTTTAACGAACTTAAATAATGAAACAAATAACTTATCATGAACAAATTATCCACATAATGTTATTCATTTACAAAAACAATGATTTAGAAAACCCATTTTCTAAATTGGTGTTTAATATTTATATGTATGATCTTATCTACGAATAAATATTTATTGGTGTTTGTTTGGCTTGTTATTGGGTATGGCCCGACTTGGATCATAACGTACTAACCACATCAATCTTGTATGTGTCTTGGGCATATAAGATCCAACAATGTCCCACTTGCACAAGATTCATAGAAGATTGATGCAAGCGGTAAATACCGCCTAACAACGGTTTACTACCCTTAATATGTATGACTAAGTGCCATTCAATAACATCATCTCCTTCAAGTAACATACTTGAAATGTTTTAGGTGAATTAATCATCTATCCTTTTGTCATAGATGTCATGTTAAATCCCAGAGACACAGAATTGTCACTCTCCGATGATCTAACTTAAATAGGCCTTAGATATCTAACTCTCAATGAATAAGAGGAACAAATTCCATCTTGACTACATTCGTCTCTCACAATCACCTTATATCATATCTAAACCTAGCCTTATGTACTGCCAATGTTTCAGAATAGCAAAGTACTAAGTCAAAGTATGATACTTGGTGAATATCAAGACCCAATATGTATCTCAGGTCTGAGGATAAAATGATATTCGCCTTTACTCAATATCTCTTATGGCTAATCATAAAGATTCAATGCAGAAATAATTGAGAGCGGGTCAGTCCTATATCTATATCCCATAGATATCAATGAACCTTGGTGGCAACCTCTTGCACTATATTCATACCTTATGAATATCAACCAATCCAAGTTCATTATAGTCTTATATTCATAGTTGTTCCCACAAGTATGATCGACTACGGCGTTTAAAATAACTTACTTATTCAAGGATTTAAACATGCTAGAATGGAAGAACAAATGAAAATTATGACTATATAATTAAGTCAAATAACATAAGCTCCGATATCCAAATACAAATTTTGATCAAATCCAATCACTAGAATATCGAAGTCCTAAGGCACGAGTATGACTTTCATGTTTTGACCTATCTAGGAGCTTCGTGAATGGATCCGCAATGTTTTGATCGATATGAACTTTGCGAATACATATCTTTCCCTTTTCAACTTCATCCCTTATGTAGTTGAACCTTCGTTCAATGTGCCGAGTCTTTTGATGAGCACGAGTTCCTTGATTTGACCAATCGTACCCTCGTTGTCACAAAAGGTCTCTAGGGGGTCTTGAATGGTAGCAACAACCCCTAGATCAGCAATGAACTTCCTTAGCCATGCAGCTTCTTGAGCTACCAATGAAGCGGCGCTGTATTCTGATTCTTTTGTAGATAGTGCCAGTACATCTTGCTTTGAGCTCTTCCAAGAGACCGCTCCTCCATTCATAATGAAGACATAACCCGACTGTGATCGAGAATCATCTTGATCAGTTTGGAAACTCGCATCTGTGTAACCCTTTACAACGAGCTCCTCCTCACCAGATCCATATATTAAGAACGTATCCTTAGTGTTTATAAGGTATTTCAAAATACTCTTAACAGCCATCCAATGACTATTTCCAGGATTCTGTTGATATCTACTTGTCATGCTTAGAGCATATGACACGTCCGCCTAGTACATATCATTTCATACATGATAGATCCTATAGTAGATGCATTTGAGACTCCATTCATTCATTCTTGTTCAACCTTTGAACTAGGGCATTGAGACGTGCTCAATATAGTCCCCTTTTGAATAGGTACCAAACCTTTCTTAGAATTCTCCATCTTGAACATTTTCAAGACCTTTTCAGTGTATGTACTTTGGTTTAAACCTATCAACTGCCTTGATCTATCCCTATAGATCTTTATTCCCAAAATATAGGCGGCTTCACCAAGATCCTTAATGGAAAAACAGCTTCCAAGCCAGGCTTTTACACCTTCCATGGTTGGAATGTCGTTTCCAAATAGTAAAATGTCATCAACATATAATACAAGGAAAGTAGTAATGCTCCCACTAGCTTTCTTATACACACAAGCTTCATCAGCGTTTTTGATGAAGCCAAATTTCTTTACTTCATCATCAAAACGGTCATTCCAACTTCTCGATGCTTGTTTCAATCTGTAGATTGACTTCTTTAACCTGCATACCTTGTTAGGATGTTTTGGATCAACAAAACCTTCAGGTGTTCCATATGGACATCTTCCTCAAGATATCCATTAAGGAAAGCGGTTTTGACATCCATTTGCCAAATCTCATAGTCATAATATGCAGCTATGGCAAACAATATCCTGATAGACTTTAGCATTGCGACAGGTGAGAAAGTTTCATCATAATCAACCCCTTGAGTTTGAGTGAAACCTTTTGCTACAAGTCTAGCTTTATAAGTATCCAAGTTTCCATGCATATCGGTTTTCTTCTTGAAAACCCACTTACTTCCAACTACCTTGGATTTAAGAGGTGGTGTTACCAATTCCCAAACTTGGTTATCATACATGGATTGCATCTCAACGTTCATGGCTTCTTGCCATTTGTCAAAATCAGGTTTTGACATTGCATCACGGTATGTGGTTGGTTCATCCGAATCTACCACATAGCATCCATCCATAAAAAATCCATATCTCTCAGGAGGAACACTAGTTCTACTAGATATGCGAATGTTTTGTGTATCTTGATCATCCATATGATCATTCTCAACATCCTCATGTTGATTGCTAGTATCAACCAAATGTGTATCGTCTTGTGAATCTTGAACCTCTTCAAGTTCCACTGTTCTTCCACTAGTTCCTTCCGAAAGGAACTTAGTTTCCAAGAACTCTGCCTTTCGGGCAATAAACACTTTCTGCTCTGTTGGATCATAGAAATAATATCCAATACAATCTCTAGGATATCCAATGAAGATACACTTAGTGGATTGGGCTTCCAGTTTGTTTTGAGTGTATTGCTTAGGATAAGACTCACACCCCCAAGATTTTAGATATGACAATGATGGAACCCTTCCATGCCATACTTTGAAAGGCGTCCTTTCCACTTTCTTGGTTGGGGCCATATTTAAAATACGTGCCGCGGAGAGCAAAGCGAAACCCCAAAATGATAGAGGTAGTGTACTTCTAGCCATCATAGATCGAACCATATCCAATAAAGTCCGATTCCTCCTCTCAGAAACACCATTATGTTTGGTGTTCCCGGTGGAGTAAGTTGTGAGAAAATCCCACAACTTCTAAGATACTCTTGAAATTCACTACTTAGGTATTTACCTCCTCTATCTGTACGAAGAATCTTGACTGTTTTGTTGAGTTGATTTTCTACTTCATTCTTGAAGATTTTGAACATTTCAAAAGATTCATGTCTGTGTCTTAATAAGTACACATACCCATAACGACTATAGTCATCGGTAAAGGTAATGAAGTATCTTTCACCATTCCTAGTTATTGGTTTAAAAGGTCCACATACATCCGAATGTATGATCCCTAATAATCATTTGCCCTTTCATTAGTCTCACTAAAAGGGTCATTTGTCATTTTACGTTGTAAACAAGACTCGCATACATCAAATGAATCATTTTCATTAGTTTTTAAAAGACCATTATTTTGAAGTTTTTGCATACGATTCTTGTTTATGTGACCAAGGAGACAATGCCAAAGATAGGAATCACTCAAATCTAATTTGAGCCTTTTGGTGGTTGCTTGGTACATTGAGCTATCATATGTTGTGTTATCATGAACCAATTCATAGATACCATTACAAGGCATAGCCTTAAAATAAAACACATGATGCAAACAAACATGGATATCATTGTCAACAAATTTGAAATCATAACCACATTGTCTTAAAAGGGAAACTGAATTAATATTCTGTAAGGCCTCGTTTCCGAGATGCTTACAGCTGGATCCTCATCACTCATAAAACATAATATTCCATTTAACTGTCATAAAATGTTGCAGCAGAAACATTAAAAAAAACAATATCTTCATTTCATCAAAATACTTTTGCAAAACATTACAACCGTTCATTTCACAATAACTTTTACAAAAGCATTATAATATGGATGCCCTCCATAATAAGCTGAGTAGCCGCCCTGTGCCATCCTCAACAACATACCTTCCAACTGGAAACACATCAAAGTCAGCGTTGCTGAGTGAGTTCTAGTTTTATAAAATAAAGCATACTTTTCTTTCGTCAAAACCGTTCTTTACTTTCTTCCAAAATCATACCGTGCTTTACATTCGTTAGTGATCATACATCATACGTACATATAGATAATATCATTATTATCTTCATCATTACGTTCGTTAACTTTCGTTCATTAAACTTACGTCATTATCTTTCACTTTTATCGAGATCCGATCAGACTTTACCCTCTTCGTGGCACTCAGCCACGATTACTGACGTCGAATGACAAGGATCCGTATCGCACATTATTATGATAATTCAATAAAGTTCGTTACATACATAGCGCACGTTCACACATTTCATACTTTTATTATCATTCATTTCTCATCTAGATCCTGTAAAGCTTTACCCTCCTCATGGAACTCAGCCATGATTACTGAGGTCGAATGACAAGGATCCCGTTCGTTCATTATCGCACTTTTGCTCAAATCGAACCTTCGCATCATCGTACCTGTCACACCCCCGCTAAGAGCAGAAACACAGGGGCGTAATGAGACGGGATCGTCATAACACATGGTAAGATGCAATATAATAAATGATAACAAGCGTGTCATGACGACACCCTACAAAAAGGGGACTTGTGTCGTGTTTAGTCAATGTTCACGACAACATAGCCATAAGCATACGCAATCAAATGATCACACAAATACGAATATCAACATTGTAATGTATTTTCCCATAACACGGGAACAAGTAACAAAAGAGTAATATTGTTGATTAAGCAGACTACATCAAGAGTTTTCAAAATGACAAGTTTAGCCCGAAAATGCATCCTAGTGTCTCCACTAAGGCAGCACACCTAGATCTTCAACTAGCATGATCACCTGAAAAGATATGCTCAAAATGGTCAACAAAATTGTTGGTGAGCTCGCAGGTTAAAAGTAAATATGTAATTGATGCTGTATAAAGTTGCTGCAGAATACCGTGCATACAGTTGTAAGTAAGCAAAATCACATGACAGAGCTTTACAACCAAACCTAACGACGTACACAAAGAATCTTGTCGGAATATATTCACCCAAGGCCCGTTCCTGGCATCTGTTGGTACTAACTAGTATACCAACACGAGGGTGGGGGTGTCAACCCAAGTAGTACTACCAATACCTATCCGTCGGTTCCCACGCTGGAATTAAATGGTTGTAAGAAAGAGCCACAAAGCAGACTCAAGCATGTATCAGATAAGTACTCACAAAACAGTAGCACGTTGATTCCAAGTATGTAAATTGTATGGATGATTTACAACATGAAAAGTGGGTGAGCATACTTTTCCCGCAAGTTTGTAAATGATTCAAAAGTTGTATAAGCATAAAAAGGGGCCACAAAACTCACATGTTAAGTGGTAAGTATGAAGGGTCAAGTTCCCAACGGTTGAATGCAATGAACAGTCAAACACCTATTGACAGTTATAGTTTAGCATAAATGATATGTATAAAGCAAGTAGAAATGTTTGGTCAGTTTGGGTTATATCGGTTCGGTCATCGGTAACACACACTCAAGCGGACACACGTATCAGACCTTATGTAGATCCAAGTATTAAGAGTAGTCGTCATTGCTAATGACATCCGTATGAAGATCCCATTGTTATAAAAGATAGTACTTGTTAACATTTGTAGTCCCAAATAGGTTGTCGATAATTGCAAAAGGTTAGGTTGATTTAAATTGAAATAGTATGTGCATGTTGATAGCATTGACTTAATCTTTGTGTTCAAGCAATGACACTTTTACTGATGTTACCTTATCATCACAAGACATTCAGAAGGGAATTCACACATACACGCATCATCAGTCACACAACAGGAGCAGACACTCGACTCAACACTCCATTCGTACGAATCAACCTTCAATCGTACAAATCAGCTTCATTGGCACGATTGAACCTTCATTCGTACGACTGGCATTCAGTCATACCACACAACACCCAATCGCATGACTTAACTCCATACGCACGAATCAACCTTCATTCGTACAAATCAGCTTCATTCGTACGACTGAACCTTCATTCGTACGATTGGCCTTCAGTCGTGCTATACACGCACAGTCGCATGCATTCATTCAGTCGTAGGACTTAATCACACACCACATTCATCCTCATTGACTCAATCGCACACAACACTCATACGCATTGACTCAATCGCACACAAGGCTTGATCGCATGGCTCAGTCGCATGACATTCCCAGTCGCATGACTCAGTCGCCCGAATGAAACAGTCGCATGACTCAGTCGCACGAATCACCCAGTCGCACGGCTCAGTCGCATGACAGACCCAGTCGCCTGAACTACAGGTTCGTGACTGCTGAAGTGCAGAGCAGCCTTCGGCTGCCCCGAGCACGGGTTTTACACAACAAGGACTTCCAGAATCACACAACAAATACACACAAACAAGAAGCACACGCAGGAAGTCATCACACACACCCACACGACCTCTTGTGTTCGGGTTGACCCGAACACCCGAAACCTAGAAATGGACAACAGTAAAATGAGCAAGAAATGGACAGCAGTAAAACGAGCAAGAAATGGAAAACCAAGGTCATCTACCTGCAAGGATGGAGTAGACCAGGTTGTAGACGAAGCCTAGACGAAAAAAACGAGACCAAATGGAGCGTTTTTGGTGCAAAAGTGAAGAAGATAGGTGGTGTAGAAGAAAATGGAGAAGTGAAGAAGATAAAGAAAATTGCTGGGAATGGGGTTTTTATACCCAACCCAAGTTTGCAAAATATCAATTTTAGTCCTTGCACTTAGCCCTCGAGTTCCCAAAGTTTGATTCGGCTAAAAACGACTTTAAAAGTGCTTGTTATGTTAATGTTAAAAGTGTGTTTAATGGTAATTGATGACTTAAAATGGTTTTATTAATGACAATGGTTATAATTAAAGAAATGGTATATTTGGTGATAATGGTGATGAAATTTATAAAAGGTTTAGGTTTAGCACACGTTCACAAAGGAAGTACAAACACAAGGGTAATAAAGCAAACATGATTTCTGTAACAGGAGTTCATGAAGAAGAGGAAGAATAATTAAGAATAATTCGATGGTCAATTATGTTGTTCAAAGGACCTTAAGGTGACGGATGTCACAATACCCGAAGTACATATCGCACGGATCGCACACATAAGGAAGCCAAAATCGCACGCTATCTCATGGGTTAGCCAAGATCGCACGCTACAAAAACCACATGAGGTAGCCAAAATCGCACGCTACCCTTATGCCGTCCATTGCACATATCGCACCAATCGCACCATCGGAGTGGTCACAAAGACCGACTCCCCTTGTGTGTGTGAGGACTCTCGGGGTTTAGCCAGAATCGCACGCCATCCCATGGGTTAGCCAAGATCGCACGCTATATAAACCACATGAGGCAGCCAAAATTGCACGCTACATAGCACACGGTAAATACCACATCGCACGTATTGGAGCAGTTACTAAAACTGAACTCCCACTGTGTCTATGTCCCCTTATGAGTAAGCCAAGATCGCACGCTATGATACACACACAGTTGAGCTAACAACTCTCAGTGAGTTGTGAAACTCCTTTCTTTCTTTTGCAAGCCACCCTTACTCTCATTCATTCGTTTATGTTCGCATTCATTCATTTCGTTTCTCTTTTCATTATCTTCCACTTTACGTTACATAATACTTTCATTACATTCATTAACGTTCAACGCAAAGCCAAGGGAAGACATACATACATAATAAGGAACATACACATAATCATAAACATACATCATCACCATACAGGCATCATCATACATTCAAAACACACATCCGACATACAATGCATCACACGCACCGCCAGGCATACATCACACGTAACATCATACACATCATCATCATCAACTCATCATCATACATCATCTTGCATCATCCATGCCCATCTCATCATCTACAACCCCGAGGGTCCGAGTCTAAGTCTGCACTTTCCGAAAGTCGGACAATACTACGGTCATTCGGGCGTATGGATACCCTTCAGTCGCCTGGCCTCCATGCGACTGGCCTTTCATCCGGGCGACTGGCCCTCCGTTCGGGTGACTGGACCTTCATTCGGGCGACTGGACCTTCATTCGGGTGACTGGACCTTCATTCGGGTGACTGGACCTTCATTCGGGTGACTAGACCTTCATTCGGGTGACTGGCCTTCAGTCTCCCTCCATTCGGGTGACTGGCGTTTAGTCTCCCTCCATTCGGGTGACTGGCCTTCAGTCTCCCTCCATTCGGGTGACTGGCCTTTAGTCTCCCTCCATTCGGGTGACTGGCCTTCAGTCTCCCTCCATTCGGCCGAATGGCCTTAGCTGATGCAGAATGCAGTTCATCTCGACTGCAGCCGAGGTTTTCGGCCTCCAAACTCATCTAAACCCATTTTAAGCCCGAATCGACCATCCTAAACCTTAGGGAAACATACTGCGACCTTAATCAAGCATAACCAAGCAAGAAATCAAGCCCAAACAAATCATACACATACACAAAAGCATAAAAATGGGTTTACACCCAAAAACTCGAAAAAGGGTTTTCAGATCCGTTCCAGCCCCAAAATCATTCAAAATCGTGTAAGAGAGGGGTCCTAGAACTCACCTTAACGTTCGCGTCGAGTAGAGCTTCGATTTGACACACTACACGTTGATTTTGGCCGCTCGAACCAACCCGAACCAACACGTCTTCTCTTTTTCTCCTTCTCTTCTCCTCTCCTCTCTTCTTGGCTGAAAATGGTAAGAATGGGGTGTCTTCCCCCTTTTATACTCCCATTCATCAAAGTTTCTCTCGTTGGCGAGTTTGGTCCCTCGACTTTGGACTTTATTTCTTTTTCTTCTTTCGTCGGCTTCAAAGAAAATTTCCGGGCGTTACAAGTCCACCCCCCTTAAATAGGTTTCGTCCCCGAAACCTGTTGTTCCTTGAACCATTACGGGCAATATTGTCTCATCTCTTTTCCAGCCTCTCACCTAAAATCTAATCGCTCTACGTCGTTTATCAACATATGACTTCTGGTCTATCCTTGGCTACTTACATCAGGGCTTTGATCCTTTCGAGCTTCTCAGTCGTAGCCTTAGTCACTTCAATATTTCCCATTCGTCATTTGGTGCTCGGCCTTCACTTGTAGACAAGTAAGGCATTTAGTCACTTACTTCATCATATCATGCTTGATACTTGACATCGGCCAAGTAGGCAATACATCCATGTCTCACGCGCTTTCCTACCACTGCCATCGAAATCACCTTCGGAATCGTCGTGACTTGATTGCCTTAAACCGTCACCGTGATCCCGTCGAGCGCTGTCAACAATATCATCATTTTGCGACACACCATGTTCGCTCCGTAGTCCGCCAAACAATCCACTCCTAGGACTACATCGAAGGGTGTATCTATATTCTTATCGCTTACAGGCAAATTAGCACAGAAAGAAACAAGAATGGAACTTTTACCAGTGCCAAATCAAATAACATAAAGGCTAAGAGTTGATTTACTAGAAACGTACCTGACACGGCATCGGGGTCCTCCTAGCTTCTTCCGATCTTCTTCACTCCCGAACCTTCCGCCCTTGGCTTCTTACAGTCCCTGCTCATGTGGCTAATTTCTCCACAATTGTAACATCTCACAGTTCCACATGCCACATGACCAGGCTTCCCACACTTAAAGCAAGTGTTTGGTCCCCTTTTGCATTCTCTCGAATGCTCCATCCCGCATTTACCACATCTATTCGTCCCCGCACCAGGTGTGACCATACGGTGGTCATCCCCCCGGGCGTGCTTATTATTCATCGAGTCACCACCCCGTCTAGTTTTCTTTCCCTTCCTGTTTTGGTCTCCATCACCTTTCTCTCCGTCTTCAGCCATCACCACCACCATAGTTCTTTCATCGTACAATCTCCCCGCCAAATCAACTGCCGACCTAAACATGCTCGGTCGGGCAGCGATCATGTGCCTACGGATGTCCGCTGGCAAGCCCTGAATATACCTCTTGATTTTTCGCGAAAGGGGTGTCACCTGACCCGGCACCCGACGGGCCATCTCGTTGAATTTGGTAGTGTACTACTGATGCGTCATTGTTCCCGCCTCTAACTGCAGGAACTCTCTTTCAACCTTATCCATTTCATGGTGAGGACAGAACTCCTCAATCAACAACCTTTTCAACTCTGGCCATCTCATCCTCCCGGTAGCCCTGCTTCCCTTAACCTGGACTATGTTGTCCCACTAGCACAAAGTTGAGTCCATAAAAGCGTGGGTAGCAAATTTTACTTTCTGATCTTCTCGGCACTCACTAATATTTAGAACAAATTCCATTTCCCTCACACATCGGTGAGCAAGAGCAGCAGTGCCGTTACTATCAAAAGTTGGGGGCTTGCATCGTTGAAACATCCCATAGTTACAGCCTCGTACCACCTCCGGCGTAGGCTCTTCCTCTTCTTCCTCCTCTTCGTCATCGAAGAAAACCGTTTTAGTTTTGGGTCGTCTCCTTTCGCCCGAAGATCTACCCCTTTCCCGTGTTTCCCCATCTCTAACACCTTTATAACTTCGGTCACCACAGATGGTAGGATCGTTTGCATGACCTGATGCACTTCTTCCATGACCGCCTCTCTCATCGAGGCTCTCTGATTAGCATTCTCATCACCGCCCTCCTGATGAGGGGTCTCGGGTTCTTCATGAACCACTCTTTCAGCCCTAGACCTTCCTCTCGTGACCCGTGGTTCAGCACCACAGCCACCACTGCCTCCACCTCGTGAAGCTTTCGAAGATCTACCACCAGCCATCCACACGCACACTAAAAGATTCAAACACCAACACGGTCATTCAAGGAAATAGCTCAGTTTATGTCAAGTATAGTAAGTCCCTAATTATAGTGGCCAGTTATGATTAGCCACTTACTTTACTCTTCATACCCCAAGCATTACCTGTCCTGACTACATCAGTATCTAAATTTATCAGATAAAGAAGCTTCAAATGCAGAAGACAATAAGGGTGGTGATAGTGATCAAGATTTTCTTGATGCTAATAACCAGTCCATAGATGAAAGCATCAATGATATCACACATTCATTGGATCAAGTTTCTCTTGGTAAGTGTGTTGATATGGTGGGAGAAGCATAAATGCCATATCTAAAATTTTCTAACTTAGATCTCTCTCAGCAACTTTCTGTGATCCCTCAACTAAGGATCCACAAGTCTCACCCCACCACAACCATCATTGGAGATGTTCACACAAGGGTAAGAACAAGAGGACAAACCCATGAAGCAAATGTTTGTCTTCACTCTTGTTTCTTGTCCCAGATAGAGCCAAAGAAATTGATGAGACTTTGAAGGATGGAAGTTGGGTTGAAGCTATGCAAGAGGAGCTACTTCAATTCAAAAGGCAGAAGGTTTGGAACCTATGTCCTCTTCCTCATGGGAACATTATCATAGGAACCAAATGGGTGTTTAGGAATAAGAAAGATGATAGAGGCATTGGCATTATCATCAAAAACAAGCTAGACTAGTTATTCAAGGATACTCACAAGAAGAAGGATACTCAAAAGGTAGAAGGTTTGGAACCTATGTCCTCTTCCTCCTGTCGCAAGACTAGAAGCTATTAGGATATTCTTGGCATTTGATGGATCCAAGAACTTCAAGGTCTATCAACTTGATGTCAAGTGTGCTTTCTTGTATGGGGTGATTGATGAAGAAGTATATGTCAAACAATCACCTGGTTTTGCGGATCCTGATCATCCTGATTATGTCTGCAAGCTTGATAGGGCTCTTTATGGGCTGTACCAAGCACCAAGAAAGTGGTATGAGACTCTATCCCAGTATCTCTGCAAGCATGGATATGGAAGGGGTACTATAGATGGAACTCTCTTCATCAAAGGACATGGAAATGAGTTAATGCTAGTTAAAGTGTATGTAGATGACATCATCTTTGGTTCAACTAATCCAAGGCTCTGCAAAGGCTTTGAGAAGCTGATGAAAGACAGATTTGAAATAAGTGCCATAGGGAAACTCAATATCTTTTTGGGAATTCAAGTGAAGCAAGTTGAAGATAGCATCTTCATTAGTCAGTCAAAGTATGTTCAAGACATACTCAAAAGATTCAACATGACTGATTGTAAGATTCCTAAGACACCCATAGCAAGAAACCACTCCCTTAGACCTGATCTTGAGGGGGAGTGTGTGGATGAACACCTTTATAAGGCTATGATTGGGTCTCTTATGTATCTTACAGCTAGCAGGCCTGATATCATGTTTGCTACATGTATTTGTGCAAGATATCAAGCCAACCCTAAGATGTCTCACCTTATCACTGTCAAAAGGATTCTAAGATACCTCAAAGGTGCTTCAACATGTAGTCTTTGGTATCCTAAGAATTCTGACTTCAATTCTGTATGCTTATACAAATAGTGATTGTGGTGGTTTCAATATGACTACAAAGTCCATATCTGGGGATGTTAGTTTCTTGGTGGAAGGGTTGTCTTATGGCAATGCAAGAAACAATCTTGTGTCTCTGCATCAACTGCTGAAGTTGAATACATTGTTGTTGCAAGCTGCTGTGCTCAAGTGCTATGGATTCAGAATCAGATGCTTGACTATGGATTAAACTTCAAGGAGACTCCCATTGACATAGACAACAACAGTGTTATCTCTATCACAAAGAATCCTATATAACACTCAAGGACAAAACACATCAACATCAGGTATCATTTAATTAGAGATAATTTTGAAAAGGGATTAATTAAACTAGTCAAAGTCCACACAAATGAATAATATGCTGACTTGTTTACAAAGGCTTTTGATGAACAGAGATTTAAATATCTTATATTAGCTATTGGGATGATAAACTTTGAGTAGGTTTTTCTTAAAATTAATTCTTATTATTTCTTAAAATCTGTGTGTCCTAAGTTGTCTAGTTCATCACTTTCATTAGCTCTTGTTTTCTTTGGATGAAAACCTTTTGAAGACTTTCCTTAGATTTCTAAAAAAATTTGATCCTTCGGAAGATATGTTTTTATCTTCGGAAGAAACTCACGCCTTCAAAACAAATAACTGTCTAAGTAATTTACCTTCGGAAGAAACTTCTGAAATATGTTCCGAAGCTTAGCACTTGTCTCAAACACTTATATGCTTTCAAGGACCATTTTCTTCCGAAGAAAATTAACTCTCGGAAGCTTTGCTCCTCTGAACAAAGCATCCAAGTTTTAATTCTCTTCCGAAGCAAATTTTTCACAACTCTTAGAAAAATCTTCCGAAGTCATTTTAGCTTCGGAAGCTTTTTCACTAAAACTTCCGAAGATAATTTACCTTCGGAATCTTTTTGACTTCCAAGAAAACTACTTTTTGACCAAAAGCAAACTACTTTTTGACCAAAAGCAAACTACTTTTTCATAGGTAGGACCGACTTCCAGATTTCAAAGTTTATCCTCTTTCATTAAATTTGTCTTAAATCCTTTTCACATATAAACCCAACAGTTCCCCCTCTTTCTATCATCTTCTTCTTTCCTCCAAACCTAAACCCCAAATTTCTCTCTGAAATTACTTTTGTTCATATTTCTTCATTCTTAAGCTTTCTCGAAATGGCCAACCTTAACCGCAGAAATGAACCAAATTTCTCCATGTAGTTACACAGGCAACACAACCTTAACCGCAGAAATGGCCAACCTTAACCGCAGAAACCACTCCCTTAGCCTGATCTTGAGGGGGAGTGTGTGGATGAACACCTTTACAAGGCTATGATTGGGTCTCTTATGTATCTCACAACTAGCCTTGATATCATGTTTGCCACATATATTTATGCAAGATATCAAGCCAACCCCAAGATGTCTCACCTCATCATTGCCAAGAGGATTCTAAGATACCTAATAATTCTAACTTCAATCTGTATGCTTAGACAGATAGTGCTTATGGTGGTGCAACATGACTGCAAAGTCTACATCTGGGGGTTGTCAGTTTCTTGGTGGAAGGGTTGTCCTATGGTAATGCAAGAAACAATCCTATCTCTACATCAACTGCTGAAGCTGAATACATTGCTGCTGCAAGCTGCTATGCTCAAGTGCTTTAGATTCAGAATCAGATGCTTGACTATGGATTAAATTTCAAGGAGACTCCTATTCACATAGATAACAACAGTGCTATCTCTATCACAGAGAATCCTGTGCAGCATTCAAGGACAAAACACATAAATATCAGGTATCATTTAATTAGAGATAACTTTGAAAAATGATTAATTAAACTAGTTAAACTTAACACAAATGAACAATATGCTGATTTGTTTATAAAAGCCTTTGATGAATAGAGATTTAAGTATCTTATATCAGCTATTAGGATGATTAACTTTGAGTAGGTTTCTCTTAAAACTAATTCATATTATTTCTTAGAAAAAAGTCCATGTGTCCTAATTTTTCTAGTTTATCACGTTCATAAGCTCTTATTTTCTCTGGATGAAAACCTTTTGAAGATTATCCTTAGAACTAAAAAAAATCTTGATCCTTCAGAAGATATGCTTTTATCTTTGGAAGAAACTTATGCCTTCAAAACAAATAAATGCCTAAGTAATTTTCCTTCAGAAGAAATTTCTAAAATATTTTATGAAGCTTAAAAAACCTCTCTTACGCACTTATAACTTTTAAGGACCATTTTTCTTCCGAAGCAAATTAACTCTCGGAATCTTTGTTCTGTTGAACAAAATGTCCAAGTCTTAATTATCTTCCGAAGCAAAATTTTTCAAAACTCTAAGGAAATTCTTCCGAAGTCATTTTGGCTTAGGAAGCGTTTTCATTTAAGCTTTTGAAAGACAATTTACCTTCGGAAGCTTTTTGACTCCCAAGAAAACTACTTTTTGAGCAAAAAGCAAACTACTTTTTGAGCAAAAAGCAAACTACTTTTTTATAGGTGGGACCGACATCCGGATTTCAAAGTTTACCCTCTTTTATTAACTTCGTCTTAAATCCTTTTCACATATAAACCAAACGGTTCCCCCTCTTTCAACCATCTTCATCTTTCCTCCAAACCTAAATTCCCAAATTTTTGTTTGAAACCACCTTTGTTCATCCTTCCTTCACCTTTTAGCTTTCTCGAAATGGCCAAACTTAACAAAAGAAATGACCCAAATTTCTCCATGCAGTCACACAGGTAACACAATCAGGTTGCTCTCTTAAACTTTGAGAAAGATCCACATTTCTCATAGGTTTATCGTTTCTTGGCTTTATCTAACTACTTCACCTCCTTTACCATTGATCCTACCATGTATGAGGATCATTTGCTTGAATTTTGGAAGACCTGCCAAGAGGTCATTCTGGATGGGGAGAAGGCACTGTCTGCCACAGGGGAGAACAATCTTTATCATTCCGGCCATCATCAACAATCATCTACAGCTGGATGATGAAGAAGGTGAGGTGTTCTTCCCAAAGAAGCTTTTAATCATTCCTTTGAGCAGATGGGCTATGAGGGAGATTTCTCTATAAAGACCTTAAGGAAAGGGAAGGTCTCATCCCAGTGGAAATACCTACTTCATGTGGTTATCCACAGCTTGTCCAACAAGCATGGAGGGTGGGACCAGATTCCTGAAGATCTCTCCTTCATAGTGCATGGGATGGTTCAGGGAGTCAAGTTCAGGTACTCTCAATTTGTTTATACAAATCTGCTTGCTAACTTGGACTCCTTAGAGCATTGCATGTTTCCTAGATATGTTCAATACATTCTTAACTATGAACTAGGCTCATAGTTGAAGGAAACAGGTAATATTCTTAAATTGGGATAGATGAAGCCCAACATCTTTAAAATTTTGAGAAAGCCAACTGTTGGCTTCTTAAGAGTAGAAACAGCCTTTGTCCCAAAAATGTTAGAGCTCATTACTCAAGGTGACAACCTAGCATCACAAGCTAGTGTTGAACCCACACCTTCTACATCTCAACCACCAAAACAGCCACAAATCACCCTCACCTGCAAAAGAAAATCCAAACAAATACCTGCTCAAACTATTGAGTCTGTGGAGGCCCCTATATACCTACCTATACATGAGGAAGTGGATACTGGAGCTCCCACTTCTCCTGAGGAGAAAACCACTCTTATTACTTCAAAGATCAGTGTTAAGGTTCCTCATGCTTAGCCTAATGAGCTCACAAGACCAAATGCCTTAAGCCTTCACTCTAAGTCTCAACACTCAAGTGAACAACCTTCAAGGAATAGCTACTACCCCCAGCCTTTAGACTTAAACCAACTCATTCCTAACCTTGACTTCTATACTGATGAAGACTTAGGTTTCAATGAGTACCATGACTCTCTCTTCTTTTCCACTTCTCAAAGAGAGATGAGTGCTCCCGAGTCTCCTATGTCTAGCCCACATCAGTCACCCATCATTAAGGTGGATACTTCTGAACCTATTCAATATATCCATATGGAAGAGGCTCTCACTTCAGCAAGTGATTACATCATTCAGACCTCAACCATCATAACTCAGCCCATTGACACTTCAACTAAAGTTGTCATTGAGTAGAGGAAATCCAGTAGCCAAGAACCTGAAGTTGGTGGTGAGAGAAAGGACTTTGGTCCAATCATCTCATCCCGCTATGATTCTTTTGATAAAGATGAGGGGAATCTGAGGCTAAAGGTGCAAAAACTGTCACAAACATGCACCTATCTAGTCTCAAAGGTTAGTAATCTTAAATCTCAGGTGACTACCTTGCAAAACAAGGTCAATGATCAGTAACTTGAGATCTCTTATCTCAGAGAAAAACTAGCTGGAAGACCTAAGAAGAGCTCAACCAGGAACACAAGAACCCGTGAATATGATTGACCTAACTCGTAGCTCATCTATGCAAGATGGTGATGCTACCAAAAAGGGGGAGAAAGTCATTACAGTTATAGAACCTAGGAGTTAGGGAGTATGGACATTGAGGACTCACCATCCTCACTTGCAATTGTACATACTCAACAACTTCCTCAAGTTCACATTGATGTGGACTCAATAGACTCCTACATTTAGAGTCTTTTTGAGGAAGGAATACCGAGGGCAATGTCATCTCCACCAACTTCAAATCACATTATTAGGTGGATGTATGATGAAAACAGAAGAGCCCTTATCATTCAAAGAGTTCAATGGCAGCAAGAAGTCTTCAATTTTCAGACTTTGAACTTTTATGTAAGTCTTGATCTTGTCAGCATGCCACTTGTCAACCAAAGCCAACCCAGACAAGCTGACAAGCTGCCTCAAAGAATTCAAGATAGAATCAGATAGAGTTCAACTTCAGAAGGAGACTAAGGCAATCAGGCAATATCATTGATCATCTGGATGTTGAGGCAGACCCTAAGATTAGCTTCATAGGGGAAACCTTGACTGAAGGCCCAGTGGTAGAACCTGAGAGTCCTGTCTTACCATCAACTGCTGTAGAGGTTCATTCCCTTGATGAGACACCTGCTGTTGAAGGTGCATCTCAACCTCTCTCTGACCATAGCTTAGAAGCTACACCAAGCAATGAAGGCCAAAGCTCTCTCCATCCTAAGTCATAAAGGTTTGTGAGTGACAAAGAGAAAAGAAAATGACTTCTAAGGAGATAAAAGAGGAGGAGAGAGAGAGGAAAAGGAAGTTGAGGAGAGAAAGTTCCTCTACTAGGTTTGCAAGACTCATGGAAGCTGCTATTAGGGCTGCTCCCAGGCCAAACACTCAGGATGATGAGTTGAGGGCAGTCGGGATCAACTACTTCCAGACCAGGAACTATGACGTAGACAATATCATCTCTTTCCCCTTAGATGAATTAAATGATTGGCTGACATGGAATTGTCAAAGGAAAGAAAGGAGGCAGAGGATGCAAAATTACTTCTTCAAATCAAAGAAGAAAGAAGACAGAAAAGACTTTATAAGCATGTGCCTACTCTCTCCCCAGTTCAAGAAAGTCCTGTACAAGAGGATGTGGGTCCACAAGAACCTCAGGTAGACAAAGAAAAGGATAGGATCAACATGATCAACCACTTGAGTGACACAGGCCTCTATCAGGCTGATGCACTTCTTCCCTTACCCTTTGACTACATTGAGTTTGAGTACCTTAAACAACTTGAACTTGAGATAGTCAAAGAAAGAAAAATCACTAAGAGGAAGCTAAGTGAAGAAGCTGCAAAATCAAAAGCCATAATCTAGAAAAGCATGAAGAAGTCTGCTAATAGGCAAAGAATGATGAGCTTCTTAAGGCTGTATGGATTCTCCGGAAGGAGACTTGGTCCTATGTCTCTATCTACTATGGATGAGCACTTTAGGATGACCAAGCAGCAGATTCAAAGAGGTGAACTTGTTGACTTACACTCCCCACCAAGTTAGGTCCCTCAGGAAGTGGAGATTAAGGTTGAACCATTTAAGACAACACAACCTAAATCTCCTGCTAAGCCTCAGCAAGCTTCCACTTCTGATCCACAGCATGGTTTTGTCCCTTCTCAATCTGTACTTGTGAGAGAGGAAGACCCAACTGAGAAAGACAAAAAAGATCAATCAGGTTCTGTAGGCCAGTCTTCTCAGTTAAAAGGTTCCAAAGCCAAAGAAGAAGAAGAAAGAAGCATCCATCACCAAACCTCAGGATGAGTCAAAACATCCTGAGGATGTGCAACTAGAGGATGCTCCATCAATTCCTATTCAAATAGCTCTTCTAGCATCCAGAAGACCCATCTTGTCCTAGAAATACACTACAAATACAGAAAGATGGCATGTCATCAGAGATCAAGGTGTTGAGAATCTCTACACATGGCAAGACATGTTCAATCTGCCTCTGCATGATCTCTTTGACATGAGAAGACACTTTGAGAGTCTTAGTGATCCTGATCATCTTATGAGGAAAGGTATGGTTATTATCATGATGAGGACTGTAAATATCTGAAGTCTTCAAAGTGTTTTGGTAGCATCAGCCTAGGGGAAGTTTGTAAGGTTTAATATAAGGCTGATGCAACCCAAACACCCAAAGTCTTTCATGCATGCATGCACAAGTGTACTGAAGTAGAATGCTTCGGAAGTTTCACACCAGCATCAGAAAGTATTCTATGTGTGAAATATTTCGACGCCAAGACCAATATCTTCCGAAGCCAAAGATGAAGTCTTCCGAGCTTCAAAGACAAAGTCTTCCAAAGCCAACACTAGAAGACAGATTTCTTCTGAAGACTTTTTGAACACATGCTTTATCTGATCTACCTTTTACATAAAGTTGGACCCCTTTCCGCTGCAACTCTGATGAGACACCAACTTTACATAAGTTGGTGAAAAGGTCCATGCTTTTGGTAACTGTACATTGAGGTCTTGAGTCTTATGTACTTTATCCTTTTTGTAATATATTAATATGTGAGCTATGGCATGTCATAGTCACTAGTCAAAAGGCAATCTGCCTTTTGACTCTACATTGATTTTGTTGTTGTCTAGATCATGTATCCAGCTGGCCTTCAAAGTATGCCTGGCTGTAGGTTGTAGTATAAGTATCTCTGGTCCTTGTATCTTATCATTCACTGCTTTGTAAATACTTGTAAGGAACTAGAGAGCAATATACATCAACCTTGAAAACCAAATACTTGTGTTTCTTAGCTTTCTCAAAACTGGTTTCTAGTTCTCCATTTGATATGTTAAGTGTTGTTGCATACTTTCCTCTTTGTGTTGTTATGTTGTAAGCTTGTACCCTTCAACGGTCCTGCAGTTTTATATAAAATCCATGTATTTGACCATACTTTATTCCCCAATTCACCTTTTTCAGTTAGTACAGTTGCCAACTTTAATTGGTGACAAGAGGTAAGTCATGGACATTGTTGGATCTAGAAAGGCTGGTGCAACCAAAACCAAACACAAATTATTTTGTTGTAACTTTTAAAGGACTTTCGAAGCTAAGTATGGAACTTGCGAAGGAAATGGATTTCTTCCGAAGATAAAATTGCAAGATCATCTTCCAAAGGAAAATTCCTACTTCCGAAGACAAAGTCTTCTCTTCTGAAGTTCAAGACTTAGAAGAAGTCAAAGAAAATGACTTTTGAAGTAGAAGTCCTCAAGCCACGGAAGAAGCAGCCTCTTCCAAAGTATAAAAGACTATAGAAGAACTAGTTCTTTCGAAGCCAATTAACCTTCGAAAATGCTAATATGGTCCAGTGGACATAAGTATGGTTCATTTGACACTCTACTGCAGACCTCTAATGTACTACATGGCATTTTCTCAAAAGGCCATGTAGTTGACCATACTTTATTCCATTGTTCATCTTTATTTGTTAGTACAGTTACCAACTTTAGTTGGTGACAAAAGGTAAGTCATGGACATGTCATGACTACCATATCTTAGATAAGATATTATATAAGATACCATAACTATAGCTTTGTAGTTTTGGCTTTAGTTATAGGATTCCAACTGGTATCAAAGTATAACCGGCTGTAGGTGATAGTATATATAGTTTCTCATTGTAACTCATGTATCATTCTTGTAAGAGTCTTGTAAACTTTGAGTTGAGAAGTAATATATACAAGTACCTTGAAAATTATTTCCTTGTCTTCTTAAGTTACTTAGTATATTATAATCAACTCTTTGAGAGATTCTGCTTCATCATAACCATGTGAGCATAAGTGAGTTTGAGAGAAAACCAAATGTTTAGTGACATATATTGATCCTGTAATTGGTATCAGAGCTATTTAGGCTCTTGATTGTGTGATTTTACCATCCAAATCAACTTGTTTTCACTCCTCCCTTCACCACACTCTAAAATGTCCCTTATATAGAAATCTGAAATTGAGATGAGGACGATGACTAAAGTACCAATCCTCACCCCTGAAAACTTTAGACAATGGAGTAGACGTATAGAAGGTTTCATCAGATAACTTGATTGTAGAATGTGGTTATCTATCGTTAATGGTCCTTACAAGCCAAGGTTGCTTCACTAGGAGGAAATGGTGCCATGATCGAAAAGGCTATTGAAGACTATTCTAATGAAGACCGAAAGAAGATAGACATAGACAACAATGCTATGACTGCTTTTATGACTGCTATACCCAACTCCATCATGGTGGGGTTTGAGCATTGCAAGTCAGCTAAAGAGCTATTTGATGCACTGTCTCAAATGTACTCTAACTCCAATGATTCGAAGAAAGATTCACTCGAGTAGCAGTTTGAGAACTTTACCTATATAGCTAGAGAGACCCTCAGCCAACAATCCTTCAGGTACATAGATCTTATTGCTTCCCTTCAGTTTGTGGGAGTAACCACTGACTTGAGAGATCTCTCAAGAAAGTTCATGTGTGCACTTCCAAAAGAGTGGACGTTCTACTGTGTCTCCATCAAGAGAACAAAGAATCTAAACTTCCTCATCATGACTAAACTATACGGAATCCTTGATGGATACCATGTAGAGATGGAAAACAAAAGCGGTCATTTGATGAGCAGATCCTCAAGCCTTCCTATGGCAACACTTTATTGGTTGCTAAATGCTCATGACCCAATCAAACTCAGCAGTACCTGACTTACTCTTAGTAGCCATCCTGTTCAATAGGACCATACATTATATTTCCTGAGACTCTAAGGTCTTAACAGGCTTAACAAGGTTCTTTTCAGGACAACTGTGCCTGTATCTCAGAAAATGGGTGCTCTAATGATCATCAGTTCTGCTTTGATGATCTAGAGTGCTTTAGTCCAGATGATGTGGAGTACATGGACATAGTCCAGCAAATGGCTTTGCTTACCTATAGAGCAAAGAAGTTCTTCAAAAGAATTGAAAGGTAGTTCCTTCAAAACCCAGCTAGCAGCAAGTTTGGATTTGACAAAACCAAGGCAAGTGTTACAACTGTAACCAACTTGGTCATTTTGCTAGGGAATGCAAGGCTCCCAAGTCAAATCTGGGAACCTCTCATGTCTCCTCATAGCCTCTACACCTAAAGCCCCTGGAAAGTCAACTGAAACAGTAGCTGTAGCTCAAGTAGTTGACTAGAGCTTCATGGTACAGGATGTGACTCCTGTCAAGCACTCGTGGCTGGAATAGATGCCAACAAGGTATATGAACAACTCTTTTAAAACATGAACACACAAATTACAAGACTCAAATCAAGGATTTAATATCCAAATTGTTTGAGACTCAAGCCCAGCTTGTCACATCTAAGGCTGAAGCCAGGAAGCATGCTATCTCAGAGCAAAACTTCCCAGCCATCCTTGTATCATCCTCTCACTCAAAACTTTGTTATCTAAACAAAGGTGGGTTAGGAACCAATGAAATTACTCCACGACACTTTTATGAGTCCATAAGACAACCAAGATATGGTATTAAAGAGCAAGAGGTTCCATCTACTGACCCACCTTGTCATGAGTCAAAGAGAGATGCAAGTGTGGAGACCATCACAGGGAAGATCTAGGTAGACCCTACCCCTCTTACTAGTGATGACCAACCTCTTACCACTAAAGCCAAAAGAAATCAGGCTAAGGCAGCTAAAAAACCTACCAAGAAAGTGGCTGAATCAAAGCTGAAGATTGAGTCAAAAGCAAAAGGGTGTGTTTATCTTAGCTGGATTCCAGGTGATGGGAACCTCTGAACCTGGAAAAGTGTGTAGTACCAACACACCTATCCAACAAAAGGATCAGAAGGGAAATGGAAAGGTTGTTGTTTAAGACAAGAAGAACAAGAACAACAACCTTCACATTCCTAGAAAATTAACATTGCATGCATAATGTGTGGCCTGCAAAACTAAATGGCCAAAGCTTGTTATTATAATCCTGCTAGCACACACTATGCAAATAATGTAAGAAAGAAGGATCCAGGGAAGGTTTCTCATTTCGACCCTATCAAATGGTCCAAGTGATGAAAAATGGGAAACTTGTTTTCAAAGCAAGGTTGCTTTCAGAAGAAAAAATTTTCTTCTGAAGGGAATATGGCTTCGGAAGCTAAAGTAATGAAAACTCAGAAAACCAAAAGAATCCCCATGAAATCATCCCAGAAGAAGACTGCTTCAGAAGAGAGGGTGGTAAAGGCTTCCTCCGTAAAGAAAGAAGCTTCGGAAGAATGCCATGCTGCTCAAGCTTCAACAAGCTCATCCTCTATGATCAAGCAAGGGATGGAATGGAAGATCAAAGAAGATGCTACAACCCAAGCCTTCTCTTCACAAACACTTATAAACCCCCATGCATAAATGTTGGTTCAATAAAATCCTCATTACAAGAACCCAAGACCAATAAGGCTTGGGTTTCCAATAAAAACTAACTTTTTCACCTTATGTGCAGGGACACCCATATGACAAGAGCAATAACGTGTGGATTGTAGATAGTGGATGGTCCAGGCACATGACTGGGAATAGATCTCTCCTTCAACAATTTCAACATTTTGATGGAGGTCCTGTTCAATTTGGAGGTGAGGCTGGAGGATACATTTTTGGCAGAGGGAGTGTATCCAATGGCAAGTTAAAGGTTGACAAAGTACACTTTGTCAAATAGCTTGAACACAACCTTTGAAGTGAATCTCAATTCTATGATCAAAAGCATCAAATTGTTTTCACCGAACATGAGTGCATCATCCTTAAACCTGGGATGATCATTCCTCCAGAATTGGTGCTTCTTAGATCTCCTAGGAAAGGGGATATGAGCTGGATATGAACTATGCTTTCCCACTAGGTGAAGTATCATGCTTTCTTGCTAAACTTGATGGTCATTAAAGATCAAGTATAGGATGGACTCACTTTAGATTATATTATGTTTATATTACTTTGTAATAGGTTTAATGTTAGTTTACTTTTGAATGTAGTTTGTTTTGTTTAGTTTTGTAGTCCAACGAAACTATGAGCGAAACTGTAGTTACGCTCATAGTCAACTATTTAGTTCACCCAACTAAACTGTTATTTCTGCCGGGCGAAACTATAGTTTCGGCAGCATAGTTTCACTGATAGCGAAACTGTTTGCGAAACTAGGACTGCTATATATAGATTTGATCTTTTTCATTGTTGGCATCCTTACAAAAACCCTAATCGTTAATCATTGTCGCAAGAGCCTGATGTAAGAAGTTAATCAATGAAATAAATTGTGCTTTGTTATTATTGATTATTATTGTTCTTAGTTGTTGACTTTGAGATTGTTCTTATTGTTATTCATCTCTGTTATCTCATAATTGTATCTATTATTGAATGAATCAATAACTCATTTGTAGTGCAAATTGATCAAATGAACCATAGTGGTGAGTCAACACTATGGCATACACGAATATGTCATGTAAATTTTAAAACCATAAATAAATTGGTTAATGTTAGGATCAGTGATCTACGTTTGATTGATTAGAGAGTATAGCAGCGGAATTCTAACAATGAATTAGCCAATTCACAAGAACAAAAAGATATTCAATATAAGAACAAAAACGGTTATAGATAGGGAGAATTCTGCAGATATATTTCATTCAATATTCGCTTTCGTGGTAACGGAATGTCACAATTACAATTAGGTCGACACCTCTTATATAAAGATGTGACGTCTGCTGATGTCACTTGATAGTGACATCTAACAGAATTTATCACAAACTACTGATAGTTAACACAACTACTGAAGATGTCAAACAGCTGACATCTTCTTACAAAAATGCTAAGTGTTAACTATTATACAACTACTGAAAAGAAACTACTGAAATAATAACAACTGAAGAACATACTCTTCAGTTGTTTTACAAATATTGAAACAAAGAAAACTACTGAAAGGTAACCATCACAACTACTGAGAAGACCTCTTCAGCTGTTGTGACAACGTCTGATACTTTGTCTTCAGCACTTGTGTCTTCAGACTTTGTCTTTAGCACTTGTGTCTTCAGACTTTGTCTTCAGCACTTGTGTCTTCAGACTTTGTCTTCAGCACTTGTGTCTTTAGACTTTGTCTTCAGCACTTGTGTCTTCAGACTTTGTCTTCAGCTCTTGTGTCTTCAGACTTTGTCTTCAGCACTTGTGTCTTCAGACTTTGTCTTCAGCTTGTGTCTTCAGACTTTGTAATCAGCTGTTGTCTTCAGCTATTGTGGTCTTCAGTAGTTGTTGTGACGTCTGTGGACTTAAAGGTTTTTCTGATCCGGCTCATTGGTTCTTTTGGTCCAACAAACCCCCCTGAACCAATGCAGCCAAAACCTTTAACTTTATTGAGGTCCCACTTATGTTGTTGGCAGAATGGTTGGTCTTTTTCCTTCTTGATCAGTTGAGAAGATGACCCATATAAGCACTGGCCTGGAAATGAGTCTCTGAAGATTTGGTTGGCAATGTATGGATGGGAGCTCTGTATTGGGGATTGGACACTGAGCTATTCCCCCATCCATGAGACTCACTTCCCATGTATAAGCCTGTAGGATTCTCTGGTGTATGCTCTGAGAAACATGATTTGTTCTTCCATGGTCAGGTTCTCGGCTTCACCATCAACAATCCTTCTCGCCCATACAGCTCTGAGATGTACTTGGCCTGTTTACCATTTTTGAGCTCAACTGTTGTAATCTGTCGGTATGCAAACTCATCAGGATGAGTCCCTTCAAGTAATAGACTAAGCTCATTTTGTTTGAAGTTCTCAAGCCTCTTGTAGACTAACCCCTTTTTAATAATTTTGTTCTCTAACATCTTTTGGTGGTTGTTTAGTCTCATAGGCCTTCTTGAAGTCTTCTACAATCTCCCAGGGTGATACTACAAGGACCACTGTGATCTCTTCATCTACGATCCTTTTGACTTGCCCTTGTATCTCGAAGGAATGTCTTTCTTTACAATCCTGTGAGCCACCCTAGGATCAGGCCATACTCTCACCTTTTCCTTCTGATATTGAAATGTGTTGGCAAGGGTGTACAACCTCAGAGCTTCTTTCTTCATACTAATAATTGATGATGAAGCAGCATAAGTTTTGTCAATGCTTTTAGCATTTCATCATCATGAAGCTTTTGCTGCTGTTCTTCTTCAATCTTTACTCTCACAGCTTCCATCTGTGAGGTGGGAGTGATGGGCATGGGTTTGGCTTTCGCCAATGTTAGAACTGCAGACAGAGGCAGCCTATCTTCTTCCACATCATCCTCTTCTTCTTCTTCTTCTAGCCTCAACACCCTTCTCTTCTTCTTCTTAGGTGCATCATCGGCTGTTGGTTTAGATGGTAAGGGAGTTGGTTTGTGGGTTGTGGTTGTGGTTGTTTTGGAGAGGGAATGTTGACAGGCTGAGTTAGCATTTTGGAGGTGAGTGTTGCTTTTGAGTATTTGGCTAGCTCAGTCCTGCTCCCTGCTCCTGCTTCATTCAAAGCTTCAATACAAGTCCCTTAGTATATGCTTCAGATGAACAGATCTTAGTGGTGATTGCCAAGATACTGTCCCTGGACCAAGCTTTGATTTCGATCATTGATCTTCCCAGATATTTTGCAATAATCTAATCATGATCTCAAGCCTTTCTCTTTCTAACACTTCATAACTCGCCCATCTATTCTGGATTTCTTCAATCTCTAATCGTCGAATCTCAGAGTCAAGTTTATCGGTGTCATGG
Organism: Flaveria trinervia; assembly: GCA_025506515.1. NCBI lineage: Eukaryota > Viridiplantae > Streptophyta > Magnoliopsida > Asterales > Asteraceae > Flaveria > Flaveria trinervia. The sequence continues at coordinate 68,963,252 of CM046443.1, forward strand.
CCTTGCCTAAACAGCTGATCAATGATGTTGTCCATTGATCTGCTGTGTTCGGCATCAGCCTCTATTATCAGTAGCTCCAAGGCTTTCTCTTTTTCCTTCTCTTTATCGGTCTCCACATTTAACTCCAACTCCTTTTCCACTACTCTCCCTTCTGTTTCTTTCTCCTTTCTTTCTCCTCTGTACTCCTCTTTCTTTTTCCTTTCACTGACTTAATCTCCCCCTTTTTGGTTACATTGGTTGCAAGGGGTTGATTGCCAGAAAGTTGTTTGCCCACAACCTCCTCTATCAATGGGTGTATTACTGAGGAAAGCCTCTCATCAATGGCTTTGATCACGATGTCAGTGATTATGGGTGTGATGAGAGGGAGGGAATTTTGAAGGATAGCAACTATTTGCTCAGGAGGGTTCTGTCCTGAGAAATAGTGCCAGAAGCAGAGGCAGGTGGCTTAGTTGTTAGGAGTGGCTCAGTGTTTGGGAGACCTTCAGATGAAGGTGCCATCTGTGAGGTGGTAAAGGCAGATGGTCTTTGTTCCTTAGAAGTTTTGGCAAGCAGCTCTTTGAGTCTGCTCACCTCCTCTTCCAGGATGGTGTTTTGGGCGATTACATCATAAAAGAAGCCCAGGTCATCATCAGTAGATACTGAATCACCTGATCTCCTGATAGGATCAGGATGAACATGCACTGAGTGTAGCTCAGTTGTAGCATGTGTCCCTTTGTCTTGGAACTGGGGACTTCCTGCCTCAGGACTGTGTCCGTCATCAGCAGTTGCCTCTTGTAAGGTCTTAGTAATGGTACCAACTACAACCTGATCATATGCTGACGCAGGGGAAGTGGCAGCCTCACCAGAAGTTCCAATCTCCATTGCTACACTAGGAGAAGGAACATTGTAACCCCTATGCTGTGGGTTCTCAACTGCACTTTAGTCCTCCCCCTCAATGGTAGAAGTGTTCCCAGTAGTAATTGGTATCTGGGGAGGGGGTGAGGAGTGCAACTAAGTCAGCACTTGTGCAACAAGTAATGTAGGACTTTGGGGGGGGGGTTGCATGGGGAGATGGAGTAAAAGCAGTCTGCACCTGGGGAGGATGGTGCTCTTCAATGGCAATCTCCTCAAATGAGGAAGATCCCAGATTGGTGGGTACCCCTTCTGAGGTTGCTGCAGGCTCCTTTTGAGAGGAATCCTGAGCGGCTGTGGCTGGGAGAGTCCTTATATCCACTAGGGGGTTATAACCAGTGGATATAGTCTGCGTTGTGTTACAGGGGCATCCTCAGGGGACTCATTCCCTGAGTAGCCTTTTTGGTTTCTTTTGAGTGGGTTTGGTAGGGACTTTTGATTTGGAGGTGGTGGCTGTTGGTTCCAGCTGCATGGGTTTGCGCAGCTTGGCAGCCATTTTGAGTGATTGGTCAGAGTTGTGCCGGGAGTATACTTCAGGCAAAACAGCCATAGCAAGGACTCCCATGCCAACAAGTCCCTCAGCGTGAAGCTGGTTTGCAATTATGGCCATTATGAACCGCGGATATAATATCCAACGGTTGGCAGTTTGTTTTTGAGCCATATCCTTGAGCTCTGAAAATAGTATTTCCGAAAAATTTAAAGGTTGTTGCTCAAGAATGGAGTACATTACATGCTGCCACCTTGTAGACATTTGATCCCAAGAAGAAGTCTTAGGAGCCAAACAGACATTTACCATGTGAAATATGAGACGTTCAGCATCATGGAAATGTTTCTTCAGTATGGTGGAGGCACGAAGGTTTCCCTATATCCATGGTGGGCAAAGGATAAATCAGTTGTGCCCTTTGGATATCCAGCAGGAGAAGTGGCATCATCCAGATGTAGAGTTTGACGAAGTATATCGGGAGTGATGACCACTTCGTGGTTGTTGATGACCGACTGGAGAGACGCTGTGTTGTTCTCCCCAGTGGTGAGGTGACGTTCATCCAAAACTGGTTAAGGGATTCGGCATGAAGGATTGGATTGAGAAGAAAGGCCGTTTTGTAGGGTGACTGGACCATAAGATCAATACCATTATCGAACTTAGCCCCGAATGGCGATTTGGTGAGGTAAACTACACAGTTGTGTCGCGGTTTGAGCTGCATGGACGCCATTAATGAGAGAGAAGTTTTGGAGAGATGAACGTTAGGTTTGAAGAAGATGAGGCTCTGAAGGATTAGGTCAGGGATATTTATAGGGTACGGGTTAGAAAACGACTGAAGGGTTTGGTGTTAGTCATCAGTAGTTTTAAACGACTGTTGACATGGTATTACCCTTTCAGACGTTGAAACAGCTGAAGTTGTGGTTTTAGGCATCAGCAGTTAGAAAACTACTGAAGACCATGGTTTTGACTTCAGATGATGAAACAACTGAAGACTTGTATCAGTCATCAGTAGTTGGGAAATTACTGAAGACATTGGTTTTGTCAGCAGTTGTAAACAGCTGAAGACTTGGTGTTAGTCTTCAGTAGTTGTGAAACTACTGAAGACATGGCTTGTCATCAGTTGTTGAAAACAGCTGATGACTTGGTATTAGGCGTCAGTAGTTGTGAAACTACTGAAGACATTTTGTCATCAGTTGTTTAGGATGAAACAGCAGTGGTAGAAACAACTGAAGAGAAAGTTCTCTTCAGTAGTTTTCGTCAATTCATAGCCTTTCAGCTGTTCATACTGTCCTCAACACTTACTCATCAGACTTTGCATCTGCTTTTCAGGTGTTTCATAGGACGTCAGTACTTATCTGTTTGTACTGATTTCAGTAGTTGTAACTACATCAGTGTTTAGAATAGATAAAGTACTTCAGTACTTGTGAGGCATTTAGCCGTCAGTAGTTATAAAAACTACTGAAGGTGAAAGAACTCATAGTACTTATATGTGACATGGTTACCAATGATCACCAGTACTTTTACTGAAATCATCAGTAGTTGTCACTTATTCTAGCTGCAGCATACCAAGCCTTAACACAAGGTTTTGGAAAGTAGAACTATCCAAAGGCTTAGTAAAAATATCTGCAAGCTCATCATCACTAGGCACAAACTTAGGATCAATCAGACCTTTTCAAAACAATCCCGAATAAAGTGATGTCTGATCTGTATATGTTTGGTCCTAGAGTGCTGGACTGGATTTTTGACAATACACAGAGCTGAAGCACTATCCATTAATAATGGAGTCTTAGTCTCTGTAATGCCATAATCTAGAAGTTGGTTCTGAAGCCAGAGTACTGAGAAGTGCAACTTGCAGCAGCAATGTACTCGGCCTCAGCAGTTGATGTAGCAACAGATGTTTGTTTCTTACTCTGCCAAGAAATCAAACAGTTGCCTAGGAATTGACAACCACCAGAAGTGACTTTCTAGCTAACTTGCACCCTGCATAGTCACTATCTGAAAAAGCAACTAATTTGCAAGAGTGTCCAGTGGAATACCATAAACTAGAGATTGTGTACCTTGCAAATATCTAAAGATTTTCTTGACTGCAATCAAATGAGACTCTTTAGGAGCAGCCTGAAATCTAGCACAAAACACATGTAGCAAACATAATATCTGGTCTAGAAGCTGTTAAATACATCAAGGACCCAATCATACATCTGTAAAGTGTTTCATCAACAGCTTTACCTTCTGATCTGCATCCAGTTGTGTGGTTGCACATGGGAGTAGAACAGGGCTTACAGTTTTGTAATCAAACTTATTCAAAAGATCTTTGTATATTTGGACTGATGAATAAAGGTTCCATCAGCCTTTTGTTTAATTTGCAAGCCTAGAAAGAACTGTAATTCTCCCATTGCACTCATTTCAAACCTCTTTTTCATTAATGTTGTAAAATCATCACACAACTGGGGATCAGAGGATGCAAAAATGATATCATCAACATAAATCTGAACAAGTAGCTTATGCTGATCCACCTTCTTAATAAACAAAGTTTTATCAATGGAGCCTCTAGTGAAATTATTCTTAAGAAGAAAAGTGGAAAGTGTCTCATACCAGGCTCTAGGAGCTTGTTTCAACCCATAAAGAGCCTTATCAAGTTTATACACCCATTCAGGATGTTTGTTATCCTCAAAACCTGGTGGTTGACACACATAAACTTCTTCCTTATTTTACCATATAGAAATGCACTTTTGACATCCATTTGAAAAACTTTAAGATTGTGGAATGCAGCATAGGCTAAAAACAATCTGATTGCCTCTAGTCTGGCTACAGGGGCAAAGGTTTCATCATAGTCAATACCTTCTTCTTGTGAAAAACCCTGTACAACCAATAGCCTTGTTCTTAACAATAAGCCCATTTTCATCAGTTTCATTCCTAAACACCCATTTAGTGCCTATTGCACACTTACCTGGGGAAGAGGAACAATTCCCACACTTGCTGTTTCTTGAACTGAAGTAGCTCAAGCTGCATGGCTTCAACCCATCCATTGTCTCTCAAAGCACATGGTAGTTCTTTGGCTCTAGCGACTGATGAAGAGAGCATAGAAGCAGAAGTTAGACAATTGACTTCTTGTTGAAACACCAGCATTGATATCACCAATAATCTGAGACATGGGGTGATTCTTCAGTTCTTGATAAACAATGAGATCTGTGCAAGTGTTTGTAGGACCTTCAGCAACAGCAGATGTTGATGCAGACTCTTGAAACCAAGAATTAGATGGTAACCCAAAAGATGTAGAGGAATCAGAGATTCATCAGCATTTGTTGGATGGAATTGCTGAAGCTACAGGAACATCAAATTTAGCAGACACAGGCAGTTGGTCACTAAACTTGAATAGGTGAGTATTGATATTATCATCATCATCATCAATACCACCAGGTGGAAGACATGCTGCAGAAGATGATTTATCCACATGATCTGCAACAGCTGGAGGTTGATAAGGAACATATTGCAGTATGTCCAAATCAAACAACTCCATAGGGTTTGTGGAATCTTGTCCATAGGAGATTCATTAAACTTCACATGCAAAGTCTCTTCAACTATCTTTGTTCTGCAGTTGAAGACTCTATATGCCTTGCAAGTAGATGAATAACCAACAAAAATACCCTGCATCCACCTTAGGATCAAATTTTTGGAGTTGATCCTTTGTGTTGAGAATAAAACAGGGACACCCAAATGCTTTGAAAAATGAAATTAGAGGAGCCAAGTGATGGAGAACTTCATATGGAGTCTTCATCAACCTCTGATTTACTAAGGCTCTATCTGCACATAGCAAGCAGTGTTAACAACTTCAGCCCAAAAGGTCAGTGGCAAACCAGAGTCAGCCAACATGAACCTTGCAGCTTCAATTAGGGTCCTGTTCTTTCTCCACTACTCATTTTGTTCTGGAGTCCGTGGTTGCTAAACTGCCTTTTGATTCCCTTTGAAAGATAGAAGTCATCAAGTGTATGGTTTCTGAATTCAGTTCCATTGTCACTCCTAATACACTTGACTGGAAGGGAATACTGCTTCTCAACATACAACACAAAGTGAATAATCTTCTGAGCAACCTCATCCTTTGAATGTAGAAAGAAAGTCCATACAAATCTGGAGTAATCATCCACAATTACCAGACAGTATTTCTTCTTTGCCATGCTCATCACTCTCACAGGACCAAATAGATCCATATGCAGTAATTGCAAGCAAGCAGTGGACTTAGGCTCTTCAATAGGAGGGAATGAGACTTGTGTTGTTTCCTTTTAAACAAGCAGTGCGGGTTTCATCACAGTGGAACTCCTTTATTGTAAGCCTCTGACTAAACTATTGTGGATCAGCTGATTCATATTGTTGAAATTAACATGACCCAGCCTTCTGTGCCACAGTTTAGATTCTTGAGAAGAGGCTTTGGAAAATAGGCAAGGATTGCCTCTGAGATCTATTTTCTTGGAAAGATCTAAGGCATACACTCTTCCTGTCCTGTTGGCTCTCAGGAGAGTGTGATCATCAACACCTTATCAATCAAATGCAGAACTTTGGATGACAGAATCCTACAGTTCTGACTGGTGAAAAGAGCAACATGGCCTTTATCACACATTTGACTGACACTCAAGAGATTGTATTGAGATTTTCCACATGATTAACATCATCAAACTTTATTTCTCCATTGGAGACAAAGCCGTTTCCAATGATGTAACCCCTAGCATCATTGCCAAAAGAAACAAACCCCTTCTTTCCTTGAGAGTAGTCATGAAGAAGAGAGTGTTCCCAGTCATGTGCATAGATCCCCCACTGTCTACATACCAGATGCTACTTTGGCATGTTGAAGAACCTTGCAATTATAAACAATCAGTTAGTTTTGGAGACCCAAACCTTTTGGTTTTGGGCCTGTCTCATCAACAGATGGTAAACTAACAGGTTGATGGAAACAACAGCCTGAGAGGAAGAAGATGGTGAAGAAGAGGAATCCTTTGGCTTGGACCTCCTTTTCTGTGGTTTCAACATAGGAACTAATTGGTTAACTCTTCCCAATAGATGTTGAACCATCATAACCAGCTGTGTCTGATTTTGTGATAAAGCTTTCAGCTCATCAGACACATTGCCATTGGAGTTTGATAAGTTCCTATGTTGCACCTTCTTCTTTGAGCAATCTTAGCTGTTACCTGTTTAACCCCTTCCTTTTTGGATTTCTTTACGGACTTAAGGGTTACAGGATTTGATGTTGCTGATACAAATGTGGTCTCAAACTCAGTTTTCATTTTAACCATTTCTCTTAATTTCCTTTTTGTTTGAGTTTGGATCCTCTTTTATACCAGCAATCATTTGTAAGATGATTGAAAAAACCACATACTTCACATGGTTTCTCTTCATCTTATGTTGATCATCAACTAAAGAGGATGAAACTACTGAAGACTTGCTCTTCAGTGCTTTGAAAGCATTGTTTGCTTTCTTGACTTCCTCTTTAGTAGTCTTCAAACTCTTTCTACTGACAGTTTTCTTCTTTTCAGTACTGACAGTAGTTGGAGTTTGAACTTCAGGTGTTAAATCTTGCTCTCCAGTCCTTTCAGGACTTTCAGAATAACTCCTGAGTTGATCAACTCTTTGATCATGTGAGTGTCAGCAGTGGAACCATCAACATCAGCTGATAGGATCTGAGAGGGCTTAGTGCTGACTTCTACTTCTGATGGTGTTGTATTAGAAAGTAGATCACATGATGAAATGGATGGTTATTGCTCTCACCATCAGATTCTACCTCTGCTCTGGGAGTAAAATCTGTAGGTGGAGCAGTGTAATTGTAACCAATGCCAAACTTCACATTGGAAGCAGATTGCTTACTAAGAAGCATTTCAAAACCTTTGCATGATTGTACCCATCGATCACACTCTACTTGGGTGACTGCAAGGGTTTCTTTGAGATCTTTGTACTTCTCTAGAAGTACCCTTCCCTAGCCTTATAATCTGTGATTTGGCATTTAAGTTTGTAAATCTCATCATTCTTTTCATTAAGCACAGATTCAAATTCAGCTTTTCTTTTGGAAAATTTTTGTTCTAGCTCAATGTTCTTGTTAATCAAAGCTACATTTGCTTCTCTAATAGATGCAAATGCTGCTATGCATGTTTCAGAACATTTTGGCTTTTGCCTCAGAGGATACCTGTGATACCTTTGGTGTAGAGGCATTAGTAGATGAAGTATCCGCAGAATCCAAAGCCATAAGAGCTAGATTTCCAAAGGGACTGTCACCACCATGTTGACCAGCACCAGTGAATAGTTGTTCATGACCAGACAAATCATCTGGTAAACTGCTCCAGTCAACACCTCTGGGGTGAAGAAGCTGTGTTGTTGAGTTTGAGTTTGTTGATGAGATTGGGAAGGTTGTTGTTCAGGCAATGCTTGTGGTTGTTGTGCAATTGGAGCTTGAACAGGATTTGGTTGAGGCATATAATAGCAGGGATAAGGATATGACATTGGACCCTGGGGGACAAGTATGCAGGAGACCTAGGATGTGAATGATGACCAGAACCAGCAGGATGTTGCCCTCTGTTTTGTGGACTAGTACTAGGAAAAGTCACAAAGGGTGCAGAAGAGTTAGATCCAGTTGATCTACACTCTCTTGCAAAGTGTCCCAGCCTTTGGCATTTGTGACACCTCAACTTACTCTTGTCAAAACCAACTTTGGTTTTGCCAGAGAGTCCAGGAAATTTCCTGCTAGTTCTCTTATAGAACTTCTGAGATCTGATATTAATCAATGCCATTTGGCTCAGAATATCCATCTCTTCTAGATCATCATCATAGCTATTCCTTTCAAATCATCCATGATGAAGCATAGATTGTCACTATTACTGCCAGAATGACTCTCAATATCAACAAATGCATGATCAGAACTATTGAAGAGAAATCAATATGCTCATCATAATTGCTTTCAGATGCAGCATATTCTGACTCATGACCAACCAAGGCAGTATTCCCTGGTACAAAGTCATCAGTGAGCTTTCCTGATGAGGATAGTTTCCTCTTCTGCTCTATCTCTCTTTCGAATGTAAGCAGTTTCCCATGAAGTTGGGTGAGAGATAGGCTATCCAGATTTGCACTGGAGCATAGGACAATAGTGTATGTGTCCCATCTCTCAGGCAGTGATCTGAGGAACCTGTTATTCATCTGGCTATTGGTGTATTCCTGTTTCACCATTTTCAGCTCAGAGATCAAGCAGGAAAAACGCTCAAACTGTTGCGTCAGTGTCTTACCCTTTCTATGAGAGAATGTCTCATATTGTTGGGCAAGGATTTCTCTGTTGTTTGCTAAGACCTCATTTGTGCCACCGAAATTGTTCCTTCAGGGCATTCCAGAGATCATGAGCAGTTTCATGATGCATAAGCCCTGAATAGATTTCATTAGGCAGTGCCATGGCTAGAATTCCATGGGCTTTAGCATCAATCTCAAACAGTTTCCGATCTTCATCAGAGTATTGTTCCTTCTTCTTCGGAACCATTTGATTGGTTTCCGGATTGTTCACAATAGGCTTATGTGGTCCATGTACCACAGATGTCCAACAACCTGAACTGTTAACAGACAGGTGATGAAGCATTCTTCGCTGCCATATGTTATACTCGGTCCTAAACAGCATCGGGGGCTTGGTTAAGGTACCAGTATTGTGAGGATCATTAGAAGGAGTAGTCATCTCAGATTCAATCAAATTCAATTAAGCTTAACAGATTTAGAACAAAAACAAAACAACCATTGAACCAGAGAGATCTCAAAATAAATGAACGAAAGCGTCAGAAATTCAATAATCTATAACCAGTTCTTGCAAATATGCTAATTCAATCAAACATAGATATCAATTAGCAGTTTCAATGATCAATTGTTAGATCAATCAATGATTAACCAGCTCTGATACCACTTGTTAGGATCAGTGATCTACGTTTGATTGATTAGAGAGTATAGCAGCGGAATTCTAACAATGAATTAGCCAATTCACAAGAACAAAAAGATATTCAATATAAGAACAAAAAACGGTATAGATAGGGAGAATTCTGCAGATATATTTTATTCAATATTCGCTTTTGGTAACGGAATGTCACAATTACAATTAGGTCGACACCTCTTATATAAGAGATGGACGTCTGCTGATGTCACTTGATAGTGACATCTAACAGAATTTATCACAAACTACTGATAGTTAACACAACTACTGAAGATGTCAAACAGCTGACATCTTCTTACAAAAATGCTAAGTGTTAACTATTATTACAACTACTGAAAAGAAACTACTGAAACAATAACAACTGAAGAACATACTCTTCAGTTGTTTTACAAATATTGAAACAAAGAAAACTACTGAAAGGTAAACCATCACAACTACTGAAGAAGACCTCTTCAGCTGTTGTGACAACGTCTGATACTTTGTCTTCAGCACTTGTGTCTTCAGACTTTGTCTTCAGCACTTGTGTCTTCAGACTTTGTCTTCAGCACTTGTGTCTTCAGACTTGTCTTCAGCACTTGTGTCTTCAGACTTTGTCTTTAGCACTTGTGTCTTCAGACTTTGTATTCAACACTTGTGTCTTCAGCTCTTGTGTCTTCAGACTTTGTCTTCAGCACTTGTGTCTTCAGACTTTGTCTTCAGCACTTGTGTCTTTAGACTTTTTAATCAGCTGTTGTCTTCAGCTGTTGTGGTCTTTAGTAGTTGTTGTGACGTTTGTGGGACTTAAAGGTTTTTCTGATCCGGCTCATTGGTTCTTTTGGTCCAACAGTTAATAATAACTTGGTACATGGTTTGCCTAAATTTACCCATTTCACTTAAGTTAAGGTTCATTTGAAAATTTACCAAGTTATTTTTAACCAATTCTCAGTTTAAGGTTCATTTGAAAATTTACACATTTCACTTAAACACATAACCACATACCATTCTCAGTTTAAGTTAAGGTTCATTTGAAAATTTACCCAATTCACGTAAACTTTGGCTCTGATACCAACTTGTAAAGCCCCGTTCCCGGGACACTTACAGATGGTTAACCATTGCACATAAAACATACATTTACAGTTATTTTAAATAATCATTCGTAGCGGAAACATTCAAAAATGACATTTCATTTCATCATAAAAACCTTTTGCAAAATAATGCATCATTTGTCGATTACAAAATTTCATTGCTGTATTACATCACAAAAGCTTTATATAAATGGATGCCATCTAAAAGAGCTGAGCAGCTGCCTCATGCCATCCCCAGCTACCTTACCTGCCAACTAGAAACACATAAAAGTCAGCGTTGCTGAGTGAGTTCTAGTTTTACAATAAAACTACTTTTCTTTCGTAAAACCATCTTTGCTTTCTTTCAAAATCATACTATACTTTACATTCGTTCGTGATCATACATCGTACGTACATACAGATAATATATTCATTATCTTCTTTAATCTTTCATGCCTCATTCTTTACTTTCTTTCCTATCATCCATAAACCCTTCCCTTCTGTTCATGGTACTGAACCTAGGCCCATCTCTATAATGGTGCATCGCACCTCGTGGTCACAGTACCTAGGGTAAAGTTTAGGTTTACTATACAATACCTTTTTGTTCATGGTTCTGGACCTAGGCCTCTTATAGACCTTCTATAACGGTGCATTGCACCTCGTGGTCACAATACCTAAGGTATGAATGTACATGTACCATTGCCATAAGCAATACCTTTTTGTTCATGGTTCTGGACCTAGGCCTCTCATAGACCTTCTATAAACAGTACCTAAGGTATACAACAATAGTTTTATGCAAATGGTCAATCATAAAGAAAGACCTCGATGTGCATGCCATTCCTACAAGGCTATCATTACTTTCATTACCTATTAATGCATGCACTCTTACTTCATGTTCCTCTTTCATTATCTTTCACTTTACGTTACATAATACTTCGTTCATTCATTATCATAACATGTAAAGTCATAGGAAAGATAAACATACATCATCACAAGGAACATAAACATATCATTCATACATCATCATGCAGGGCATCATACATACATAACATACATCATGTTTAACCGTGCAACACCATCATCATCATGCATAAGCATCAATCACAATACACTACATGCCAAACATACCATCTATGACCTCAAAATTCAACTTTCATAACCCCCGGGAATCTCCTAGGTCAAACCCTACATTACCTCTTTTTCCCCAAAAAGTCAGAATTTTTCTAAGTGTTCATCCGCATTTCCTTTACTTCATCCGCATTAGCTATAGTTCATCCGCATTGGATTTACTTCATCCGCATTTGCTATAGTTCATCCGTATTAGATTTACTTCATCCGCATTTGCTACAGTTCATCCGCATTTGCTATAGTTCATCCGCATTGGATTTATTTCATCCGAATTTGCTATAGTTCATCCGCATTGGATTTACTTCATCCGCATTTGCTATAGTTCATCCGCATTTGTCCTCTGCCTTGGACTTACTCATCCGCATTTCCCAGACTTAGTCAAATGCTCATCCGCATTTCCCAGACTTAGTCAAATGCTCAACCGCATTTCATGCACTTAGTCAATGTTCATCCGCATTGACTTCATCCGCATTTGACTTCATCCGCATTGACTTACCCATTGGTTAATGTTCATCCGCATTAACCCTTTCCATCCGCATTTACTTCCAAACACTTAGGCGGATTTAAAAACTTAACAAGTGGGTCTAAAACATCAGATTCGATTCCCATGCACCATTCATCAGGTTCTAAGCTTAAATCTTACCCTCTAAGCCTTAGAAACACATTATACATCATCAAGCATGAACACAATCACACATCACATCATAACATCATAACATCATCATACACATATTCAAGCATACGGGTCCGAAACCCAGTTAAATAAAAACATACATTCATGCATTTCCAGCCCCCAAATCAGTTAAAACCAGTAAAAGAGGGGTCCTAGAACTCACCTATGCAGCTTTTGAGTATGGCTTCCTCCAAACTCGTTTGCAAATAGAATTCAACTGCTTAGAAATCCACTAAAAACATGCCCGAAAACATATAAACACACATAAGCATAAACCCGAGGATATGACCGGTCAAGAATACCATAAAAGCATGAATTCTTACATTGAATTGGAATTCTTTCTTTTTGTTCTTCTTCAAACCCGAGCTCTGCTCTTTCTCTCTCTAAAATCTGAACTCCAAAAGTGAAAAGTGGCATGGCATGGGCGGCCATGCTACTTTTTACACCCACTTTTCAAATATTTTGTTTTTTTGGACACTTTTTACCCATGGACTTGGGTTTTATTTCTTTCACTTCTTTTCTTTCACTTTATTCATTCTTTTCTTTGACTTTAAAATAAGCGGGTGTTACATTTTAGGTGTGGTGAAGATGATCATGTTTTTAAGTATTGTTCTGAATTTCATCATAGAAATGTTAATAGGAATTCATTTGGTAATAGGTTGACTAAATTGGTTAATAATTTCTTTTGCAAGAAACCAATCTCTCCTAAACCCAAAGTTGTTCAAACTTGGGTTCTCGTTTCACCTGGTTAATCTATTCTTTGATGTTCATGCAGGAGTCATCCACTAAAGTTGAAAACAGTATCTGGTATGTTGATAGTGGATGATCCAGACACATGAAGGGCCTAAAAGATCTCTTGATCAATTATCGAATAATCAATGGAGGTTACGTCGCATTTACCGGTGACAAGAAAGGAGGGAAAATGATTGGTCAAGGAGAAATTTCCAACAGTTCTCTTACTTTAGAAAAAGTCAACTATGTACTTGAGCTTGCATTTAATCTGTTGAGTGTCTCTTAGATTTATGATAAAGACTCATGCGGGCGCCAAGAAAGAATGACACATATCTTCTAAACATGGGTTCAAGGGATTCAACGTCTACAGTCACCTGTCTTTTGTCAAAAGCTTCCACTTCTGAGTCTTTCTTATGGCATCGTAGATTAGGCCACGTTAATTTAAAAAATATAAACAAATTATTTAAAAAAAATCTCATTAGGGGACTTCCTTTAAAAGAATTTTCTATGGCTAAAAAATGTATGTCATGTGCCAAGGGCAAACAACATAAGAAACCACATAAGCCAAACTCGAAAATTGCATATCTAATCCCCTCGAGTTGTTACACATCGATCTGTTTGGCCCAATCAGTGTTAAATCAAATGCTAAAAAATCTTTTTGACTTGTGATAATAGATGGTTTTTCTAGGTATTCTTGGGTAAGATTTCTTGCCCACAAGGGAGAGGCTGTTGAGGAGTTGTAGAAGTTAATTCTTTCAATCGAGACAATAAGTAAGAGGAAGGTTTTGGCGATTAGAAATGACAACGGTATAGAATTCAAGAATTAGATATTTGATTCGTTCTGTGCTGCCAAGGGAATTCAAAGACAATTCAGTGCTGCAAGGACCCCTCAACAGAATGGCGTGGCTGAACGAAAGAATCACACCCTTATTGAAGCTGCATGTACAATGTTGATTGAATCTTCCTTACCCATCATCTTTTGGGCTAAGGCGGTGAATTGTGCTTCATACATTCTGAATAGGGTGTTGATAGTCAAAGACAAAATGAAGACTCCTTATGAACTATTTCATAAGAGAAAGCCTTTAATTGACTTCTTTCGTCCATTTGGCGGCTCATGCACTTTATTGAATACCGTATCTAATGAATGTTCCTTCGTCGGCTATTCTTCTTCTCGAAAAGCTTATCGGGTATATAACAAGAGAAAACGTAATGTTCAAGAGTCTTTCTATATTTATTGGCAAGAATCTAATTCCTCCGATGTTTGATCTGAACCAGCATGGTTCTTTGACTCCAATACGGTGTTTAACTCTTTCAACCTTCCAGTTTTGACGACGATGCATCCATCTTCAATGTTTAAACAAATATCATTCCTACATCTCCATTACTTGTCATTCCTCAAGCTCCTCCCACCACATCTGCAACCGATGCTACATTAGTTGATATTGCATCTTCTTCATTATCATTTGATCTCCCACCTTCGCCTGTTTCCGCATCCCTTCCCTCATCACCTACATCTATCTCATCTCAACTGGTATCACCCATCTCTCCAATTTACTCTACCTTACCTTTAACCTTACCAACATCTACCCATCAACAACCCATTAGCCAACCGTCTTCAATTACCTTATCCATGCCCACTAATTTCAAAACCTTGAAAGATCATCCCCATGATTACATCATATGATCCATCATTGATGGAGTTCGGACATGGAGTCAATCTGGTTTGACTAATGTTTTCCTATTCTCTTTTTTTATATCCCAAATCATCCCAAAAATGTTCATGTAGCTCTTCAGGACCCTTGTTGGGTTGAATCAATGTAATTAGAGTTGCAATAGTTTAGAAAACTCAAAGTGTGGACCTTTGTCAATCTTCCACCTAACAAATATCCAATTGGCATGAAATGGGTGTTTAAGAACAAAACCGATGACCATGGAATTATGGTAAGAAATAAGTCCAGGTTGGTGGTCCAGGGATTTGTTTAAGAAGAAGGGATTGACTACACCAAAGTCTTTGCTCATGTCACCCGTCTTGAAGCCATCCAAATCGTCTAGCTCATGCCACCCATAAGCAGTTAAAGTCTATCAGATGGATGTTAAGTGTGCATTTCTTTATGGAGACATTAACGAGGAGATATATGTTATCAACCACCAGGTTTTTGAGGATCCTGACTTCCCTAACAAAGTTTACAAACTTGATAAGTCCTTTTATGGTCTTTATCAGGCACCTTGGATCTACTATGAGACTTTAACACAATATCTCTTAAGTAATGGTTTTTCTCGTGCCACCATCGATACGACTTTATTCAAGAAGGAAGTGGATGGTAAGATGCTGATTGTGTAAGTCTATGTCGATGATATATCTTTGGCTCCACCAATCCAAAGTTGTGTCAGGAGTTCGAGGAGGTAATGCGTAGTCGCTTCAAAATGAGCATGATGGGAGAGATGTGCTTTTTCCTCAGCCGTTAGGTTGAATAAAAGCCAGAAGGAATTCTCATTCATCAGGAGAAGTGTTAAAGAAATTTTGAAGAAATTCAAGATGGATGACACTTCTTCAAAAATGACTCCATTTATTGCTCAAACATGCCTCACTCCTGACGATAACGGGAAACCAGTTGATCCTCATCTCTACATATCCATGATCGGCACCCTTGTGTATCTTATAGTAAGTCGTCCTAACATCACCATTGCTGTAGGATACTGTTCTCGATACCAATCTGCCCCGAAAGAGTCTCATGAAAGGGCTGGCAAATGAATTTTTTGTTATCTTAAAGGCTCTTCTCGTTTAGGTCTTTGGTATCTGTATGGTGGAAATTTTGATTTACATGCCTACTCTGATAGTGATTCTAATGGATGCAGGTTAAATAGAAAGTTGGTTACCGGAGGATGTCAATACTTGGAAAATTGTCTTGTTTCCTGGCAAAGCAAGAAACAGACCATGGTTTATCTTTACGGGAGAAGCAGAATACATTGTTGCTTCCAGTTATTGCTCACAAGTGCTCTGGATACAACACTAGATGATTGACTACGGGATCAATTTTCTCCATACACCGTTGTTTTGTGAAAACAAAGCAGCCATTGGCATCGCCAAGAATCCTATTCATCACTCCCAAACCAAGCACATCAAGACACAAAATCATGAAATTCATGATTTTTAAGAAAAGAGTTTTATCGATATTATTCCCATTGACACCAGAATCAAAAACAGATCTCTATGTTAGCATTAATATCATTTTAAAACCTATTTTCTTTCAACCATGCTATGTACATATTATTTATTCTTTCTTTTCTTTTTGTTCTATCCGCTCCATCTTTCTTCATCATTTTTTACATAAAAAATTATATTAAAAAAATTAAATTATATAATATGTATGTATATATCTATATATATGTATATATATAATATATATCAGTATATATTATATGTTGATGATAGTGACATATAGTCAAGTAAGAAATTTCTACATTTTGCTTATTCATAGAAATTTCAGGGGAGATTAATGTTCTACTTGTTTTCCTTTGCAAAATGAAAATGAGAAGTTTGGACGATGTAAAGGAGGTTAATGGTATTGTGTGAGATATGCTTGATAGGTTCAGCTAGAAAGCGAAGTAAACAGTAATCTTGTAGCTTAATCAAATGAGCATGAAACTTGATGACTCAGATAATCCCCTTGACATTTTTTTGGCATTCACAAAGTCTCAAGTCCTTGTTCAAAATGGGTTGAGAACGTGACATCTCTTTTTTGAGTTATTCTTATCTAAAGTATCTGTGCGTCAAAACAATCCAGCCTATCTCTAAAGCTATATGCTTTCTCACCTTTGTATCAAAGATGCTCCCTACTGTACTCTATCTGGTGCTTATCTCCTCTACTATGTGTGAACATTGACTTGGAGTGATGATCTCCTCTGCTGTATGATAGTACTGACCTAGAGTTCTCATTGGCACAAATTGATGATCTTCTTTGTCATACGTAAGTATAGACCTGAAGCTCTCATCTGTAAGAATCAATTGATAAACTCCTTTGTTATAGGTAAGTATAGACATGGAGCTCTCATCATTTGATATCTATAAGGCATTGTTTCTTTTGATGTCCATGTTGCTTTTGAGAGGAAGAGTAATGCAGAGCGTGTCATTTGTTCAATACATCATGAGGACTTGATAAGTTTCTTTGCCAAATATCTGTGGGGACCGGATCATTCTATGTTTTCTTTAAAATGAATCAAAACATGATAAAAGTAGTTGTAGTGCACTCGTTGAAACAAAGAAGGCATGGACTTAAAAGGACGAGTATATCAGCAATCCCACCAAACTTTGACTTTCTAGAAGATCTTTTCAGTTTCTCGTTCATATCCTTTTATACTAATTTGTTTTGATTTTGTTCACGTTATTATACGTGAAAAATGGTGAAGTTTGTGGAGCTAATTTCATTTAATTTCTTTTCATTTATTTTGTTGACCTTACTTTAATTTTTTACATAATTTTTACTCCTTTATTTTTTAGAAAGGAAAACAAAATAAAATTTCTTATACTTTTAGGTTTCCAACGAAATTATAATTTCGCTAGTAGTTTCGCACGACTAAAGTGTAGCCTCGCCAGTACTTTTGCGCGTTGCATGGTTAGTTTCGACCAGAGTTTCGCAAGGTGAAATAGCATCTTCACCGGGCGAAACTATATTTCCTACGAAACTATGTGTTATATAACTCAATATGCAAAATTGATTCCTCATTTTCGCACATTCGAGTAATCAGACATTCTAGGGTTCCTCCGTAGATGTTTCATGTGATTTTGAATATTTGTACATTTGTTGATTGTATGAGATTCTTATTTGCGAGTGAGTTTCGAACTCAGGACCTTAGCTTAACCTAGGTTTAATAGCAACATTGTTTGTTCATTTGATTGAGACTCTTCGGTACCCACACAGTTCTTATTGCGAAAGTACCAAATAGTCTAGCGAAATTGAAAGAAAGTTCATGGTTTTTCAGCGAAACTATATAGTTATGTTGTTCGAGCGAATTTAGCAGTTTCGCTAAGCAGACTTCAGTTTCGCTACGCCAAAACTATAATTTTGGCCAGTCGAACTTACTACAATGTCTTGCCGAAACTTATAACTAATTCTTGCCAAAACTAATAACTAATTCTTTCCGAAACTAATAACTAATTCTTCCCAAAACTAATAACTAATTCTTGCCGAAACTAATAACTAATTGCTACCGAAATTACACTTTTCTGACAAAACTAAAAATTCATCCCGCGAAACTATAATTTTGGCAAGAGAAACTATAATTTCGGCTAGAGAAATTAATTTTTTTAGTTTTATTTTATTATTTTTCTCATTATTCTTTGATATTATTTCTTAACATATCATTCTAATACGTTTGATCTGTTTTTCAGATTAAATGGCGAACATAAATTTTGATGAGAGGAAAAAAAGATTACTGCTAGTTTGGATGACACTCATCCGAAAGCTACTAGTTTTAGAGATTGCATACTATGGTAGCAAAGATATCCAATAGCCTACATTTTCCACTACTATTTATGACCTACACATCATAGATTTTTGGTGAACGGCTGAGTATGACACTAGGGGCAATACACAGAGGATTGTAGCTAGGGTGATGGAGAATGAGCTGACCATTACTGCAGATGTTATATAAGGGTACTGAGGCTCGATGAGGACACAAGAGAGGAGGTTACTCTGTCAGACCAGGAGGTCTTTGAAGCTTTCAGATTGATGGGTTATGTGGGACCACCTTTTGGGACAAGGAAGGAGATTAAAAAATCCTTCCTCTCTAAGGAATGGAGATATATAGTTCATGCCTTCATTATGTGCTTAGATCACCGTAAAGGTGGATTAGATGGGCCTTAACTTGGAATGGGCAAAAGCTATGGTGATTTGCTGAAGAGGGAAGAAGGCAAACATCGCGAGACTGATTTTTACCTATATGGTGGAGAATGTGATGGCTTTGAAGAAGGATAAATGGTTGCTTTATCCTTGATTTTTTCAGATGATTTTTGATGGTCTTATTCCTAACATACCCAAACATGGAGAGGTTAAAAGGCTAGTACAAAAGAACACCCGCATCTTCACAAACAGTTGCGCTATTCGTCATGACTTGAGCAGGAAGATTACTCAACTCTGGGAGAAATGTACCCCTAGAGAGATGGAACTATATCAGGAGGGTCGATGAGTCTGAAAACAAAAGGGATGAGGAGACAAGGGTGAAATAGACTGGTGCTGCTAAGAAGAGGAAAAGGTACGCGAAAGAGAAGGATTATAATTTTGAGGATGAAGTGCATGTGATGGCTGAGAACGCGAGGGTTGAGAAAGAAAAGTGATCGAAAAAGAAAGCTGATGCAGGAAAAGCTGAGAAATGAACTAAACAACAACACCAATCTTTCACTGAGTCCTCGAGGTGGGAGGAGAGAGCTGGTATGGATGAGGATGTGATAAGAAACCTCAATTCATGTCTAGCTAATGAATTGAGCATGATAAAAATAAAACTTACCAATCAAGAGATACGGGAGAGGCTGAAGGATGAGGTGATTGATGGTATGACCAAGATGTTGGTGGATCAAAATAAGTTGATTAAGATATTACTTGAGGAGGTGAATGAACTGAAGGTTACAGCTAGCCTGCCCAATCAGCTAACTTAACCTGAGTTAGATGATTTAACTGATACTTCTAAATACTCATTCCTAAATATGGGTACATCCTCCTGGGTTGGAGAGGGCACATCTGGTACAGCGGCTTAGAAAGTAGGAGGTTATAGAGTAAGGTAGGAGATTGGAGGTTGGTTTTGTGAACCTGCAGTTTGATTTTGAGAAAGATTTGGTTGGTGAAGAGGTGGTGAGAGAGAACCTAGCTGAGAATGTTGAGAAAACTGGTGAGAAGAGATTGATTAATGAAAATGAAGATGATGAGCAGTTGGTTGTCTATGATTCTGAACCCGAATATTATGAGGTTAATAAGAGACCTCTAACCTATGTTGCTAATAAGGGTGATGATGATGGAGATGTGTTTGAGATGGAGAAGGAAGACTGGTTTGTGAGGGAGAAAGGGACTGAAGATCTAATTCTCCTTCCAAAACTTGGAAGGGTTGAGTAAATTTGAGGCTGATAAAAGAATCATAAGCTGGAAGTATAACCCCGGCCTTAAAATGTTTATGATAAAGAGGAGAGGGGGAGGAATTTCTTATCTCCATAAGAGGAAGGCATTCAAGACCTTGCCTAAGTGGGACTTGAGGAGACTGGTTGTGCTGCCATTGCTTAATGCTTATCTGAGTGAGAGAGTCATGTTATTAGAAAAGGAGATCAGGAATGGAGTGAATTACAATTTTGAATCATTCAGGTTTATGAAGGCTAAGAGGAGAAGATCCAAAAAGGATAAGGATTGGGAGACAAGGAAAGGAAAGATTGTGCTGAGGGTGAAACCCCCAAAGATAGTGAACATGGTTAGATTCTCAGATCCCTTCCCTCAACAATTACAAAATTTTGAGAAGTGGTTCTATGATAACAACACGGGGGAGGCTATGATCAGGGTAAAAGATGAGATTGAGTTCAGACTGTTTGATCCCATGGAGGTGTTTTGAATTTTGTGAAGAAGACCTGCTAGTTCTTTGTGAAAACCGAATCAAAGGAGGGGCAGGGGAGGAGACAAGGAAAGAAGCCAGTATGTATATGACTATGGCTAATAAGGTTAGAGGTGTGAGGAAGAGGTGAAGGAGCTGGCTGAGAAGGTGAGAGCTCAGGATGAGCTAAATATAGATGTGAGGGACTTAACAAGACAGTTTGAGCAAGCTAGTGCTCATCCCCAGGGAGCTAATGAAGCAGGAGGTGACTAGAGTGAACCAGTTGCTGAAGCTCCCGAGGAAGAAGCTGCACGAGCAAATAAAGATACACCAGATGTAGTAGGAGAGATTGTAGCTGACTAGACAAATCAAGAAAAATGAAGGTGGTGAGATCCAACCTAGGGGGAGTATTGAAGATCAAGTATAGGTTGGATTCATTGTAGATTAGATTATGTTTGTATTACTTTGTAATAGGTTTAAAGTTAGTTTACTTTTGAATGTTTTTTATTTTGTTTAGTTTTGTAGTCCAGCGAAACTATGAGCAAAACTGTAGTTTCGCTCATAGTCAGCTGTGTAGTTCACCCAACAAAACTGTTGTTTCTACCGAGCGAAACTATAGTTTCGGCAGCATAATTTCGCTGACAGCGAAACTGTCTACGAAACTAGGACTGCTATATATAATTTTTATCTTTATCATTGTTGGAATCTTTGCAAAAACCCTAATCATTAATCATTGTTGCAAGACCCTGATTGTAGGTAGTTATTCAATGAAGTATACTTGTGATTTGTTATTATTGATCATTATTGTTCTTAGTTGTTGACTTTGAGATTGTTCTTATTGTTATTAATCTTTGTTATCTCATCATTGTATCTGATATTGAACAAATCAACAACTCATTTATACTGCAAATCGATTAAATGAACCAATAGTGATGAGTCAACACTATGGCATACACGAATATGTCATGTAAATTTTAAAACAATGAATAAATTGTTAAATAACTTGGTACATGGTTTGCCTAAAAATGAATTTTTCTACAAAGATAACTGTCTTGCATACCTGAAAGGGAAGCAACACAAGGCATCTCATAAATCCAAAGTTGTTAACTCTATCACCACCCCATTACACTTATTGCATATGGATCTATTTGGTCCAACTAGTATAATGAGCATTGGGAAGAAATCACATTACCTTGTGATAATTGATGATTTTAAAAGATTTACATGGGTATTCATTTTAAGATATAAGATGAAACTACTGAAACATTAAAATCTTTTATTCTTAAAATAGAAAATCAAATTGATCACAAGGTAAAAATAATCAGAAGTGATCAAGGGACTGAGTTTAAGATCAAGTTATTGACTCATTCTATAACTCAAAAGGGATTGCCAGACAATACAGTGCTCTTAGAACTTCTCAACAAAATGGTGTTGCTAAGAGGAGGAACAAGGCACTTATTAAGGCTGCTCAGACTATGTTGGCTGATTCAAAACTGCCTCTTACTTTCTAGGCAGAGGCAGTCAACACTGCATGATATGTGCAGGACAGAGCCCTTGTAGTTAAGCCACATGGAAAAACCCCTTATGAGCTATGAAATAAGAGGCCACCGTTCATTGGTTTTCTAAGGTCCTTTGGTAGCAGGTGTAGCATACTTAACACAAAGGACAATTTGGCAAAATTTGCTAAAAAGTTAGATGATGTTATCTTTTTTGGATATTCCTCTAACTCTATTGCCTATAGAGTTTATAACATCAAAAATCAACATTTTGAGGAGTCATCCAACATTGTTGTAAATGAGCACACTCCTTGTTTTAGGGAGTATAGCCCTGATTACATTTTTGACTTAGAAATGTTTCCCAACTATTTTAATCCATCTTGTGAAAATGTTTCAGCTAGAATAGATACTCAAAATGATTCTGATCAACTGCTTGAGTTACCTGGACCCTGTTCAAGTTCACCAAGAGTGACTGAAGATTCAACTCCAACTATCTTAAGATCCAATAGCATAACTATTTCAAGAGATAGTGAAGCTTCAACCAGTGCTCCACCTAGTGAACCTCAAACCTCATCTGGGGACACTGCATAACACCCTGGTGATAGAATAGTATTCTGAAGGAAAAAGCAACTGTTAATGCTGCTTGTTGGCTAGTCATTGATGATGATGCTTCTCTTTCATTAAATTAATCCTCATTGAATTAAATTGAAAAAATGGTTGGTCCAAGTGTTCATGCTTCTGTGCAAAATATGTCCACCTAGATTTATCTTCGCAACAGGAAGTGATTCCTAGACTAAGGATTCACAACACTTATCCAGTTGAAAACATCAAAGGAGAAGTCTTTACAGGTGTGAGAACAAGGGGAGAAACTCACCATGGGAATGTTTGCCTATACTCGTGCTTTTTTCTTAGACGGAACCCAAGAAAGTAGAAGAAGCCTTAAAGGATAGAGCTGGTTTGAGTCAATGAAAGAGGAGTTGCTTCAATTCAAGAGACAAAAGGTTTGGAACCTTTGTCCGCTACCATTTGGTCAAGTACTTATAGGCACCAAATGAGTTTTTAGGAACAAGAGAGATGATAGAGGCTTGATCATCAAGAATAAGTCTAGACTGGTTGTTCAAGGATACACCCAAGAGGAAGGAATCGATTATACTGATGTATTTGCACCACTTGCAAGACTTGAGGTAGTTAGAATCTTCCTTGCTTATCCTGCATCCAAGAATTTTACTGTCTATCAACTTGTTATCAAGTGTGCCTTTCTATATGGAAATACAGATATGGAGGTCTATATGTGCCAAACTCTAGGATTTGAAGAGCCACAGCACCCCAACTATGTTTGCAAGAAAAATAAAGCTCTTTATGGGTTGCATCAGGTACCTAGGCTGTGCTATGAGACATTGTCTAACTTTCTCCTGAAGAATGATTACACTAGAGGTACCATTGATAAGACTCTTTTCATAAAGAAGTCTAGGAAAGAGATATTGCTCATTCTGGTCTATGTTGATAATATCATATTTGGTTCTTCAAATGACTAAATGTGTAAAGACTTTGAGAGCATTATGAAGAAGAAGTTTGAGATGAGTTCCATGGGACAAATGGACTTTTTCCTTGGAATTTAGGTGAAGCAGATGAAGGAAGGGTTCTTTATCAATCAATCTAAGTATGTCTCTGATATCTTAGAAAGATTTGATATGAAGGATTGTAAGCCAGCCAAGACACCCATACCCATAAACCATGACCTTTGTCTTAACTCTAAGGGGGTGGATACTGATCAACATCAGTATAGGGCAATCATTGTGTCTTTGATGAATCTTACACAAGTAGTCCTGATATCATGATTGCAACATACATTTGTGTAACATATCAGGCTGTTCCAAAGGTGTCTCACCTAGTTACTGCCAAGAGAATCCTTAGATACCTCAAAGGAGCACCTAAATTAGGTCTTTGGTATCCTAGGAATAGCAACTTCAATCTCTATGGTTACTCAGATAGTGACTATGGTGGATACAACATCAACAAGAAATCCACATTAAGAGGATGCCAATTTCTTAGTGGAAAGATCATCTCATGGCAATGTAGGAAGCAATCCTGTGTCTCTACATCTGCTGCTGAAGCTAAATACATTGTTGCTGCAAGTTGCTATGCTCAGCTGCCGTGGATTTAGAACCAGATGCTAGACTATGGATTCAACTTCATGAGCACTCCTATCCACATTGACAACAACAGTGCTATCTCGATTACTAAAAATCTCGTGAAGCACTCAAAGACAAAGCACATTGATATCAGGTACCATATCATTAGAGATATTCATGAGAAGAACCTGATCAAACTAATCAAAGTTGATTTAAATGAACAATATACTAATTTTTTCACCAAAGCTTTTGATGAACAAAGATTTGAATATCTTATTACAGCTATTGGGATGATAAACATTGATTAGTTTATTTCAATTGAAAATGTTTTGAAATGTGTATTGTCTTTTGTCATAACAATCTAAGCCTTGTTACATAAGATTAATTTTTTTTTGGTTTTTCCAAGGAGAAATTAACCTTCAAAAGATTCTTTTCATATCTTCCGAAGCTAAATTCCTCCAAAGGAAATCTTCTTATCGGAAAAGTTTTTAGTCTCGGAAGAAACGATTGATTGTGTATTAGATCTACTTCCAAAGCATATAAAACTCTCCTAAGCACACTTTACTCTCTAAAGTAAGAAATTTACCTTCGGAAGTAAATTGGCTTCGGAAGAAGAATACCTTCGTAAGAAGAATACTTTTGTAAGAAGATTACCTTCAAAATCCTTTACAAAATATTATTGTGTAATGGAAATCTTTGGGCCCCACACTATAAAAAGTAAAGATTTTATTAATTTTGTCGGAATCTTTTAAAAGTTTTTTACCTTTACCGCCTCTGTCACATCTTACCCCAAACCATATTTTCACCTTATCCAAAATCCTCAAAAAACCTCCATTGCACCCATTTAAATATTCCCAAATCGTCACTTTAATCTTTTTACCAAATTTACTGCCCAAAGCTTCCTTTACTCAAAATTCACCCTATTCAAACCTGTTTCATCTGATCTTTTCTTGCAATGGTGCTTAACCTTCAACATAACTAAGTTGCATTCCTTGACTCGTTCAAGGATGCTGACTTCTCAGAACTCATCTCCTTTCTTACCCAATCTACCTTCTATACTACCCTGACTGTGAACCCCATAGTTTATTTGAATTACATGGAAGAATTTTGGGGTAATGGCCAGATTATACTCCTAAATGGAGTAAGGGTTATCAGGTCGAGCATTTCTGGCTAGGAGTTGATCATCACAGAATAACTCATCAGAGAGCATCTGGAGCTCCATGATGAAGGCGCTTCGCAAATCAAACCTTGATGACACATATATCCAAATGGGATATGGTGGAGATGTGAGCAGATGTACAATTTACAAGTTCAACTTCTCCTACAACCGGAAGTTCTTGCTTCATGCCGTTCTCTATTGCCTGTCAAATAAGTCTGGGGGATGGGATCAAATCCCATACGAACTAGGATGCCTAGTTCATGGATTGGTGAAAAGCCCCTGATTCAACTATTCAAGGTTTGTGTTGACCAACCTAATGGGGAACATCCAGAAGGACACATTCTTTATGTATCCTAGGTTTATTAAGCACATTATCAACTGTGAGTTGGACAAGAGTCAGATTTTCTGTGCAGCTGTTTTGCATGTCCCTCAAATGAGGTCGACCATCTTCAAAATTTTGAAAAGAGTATCCACCAATTTCACTAGAAGACACATTGAGCTTCTTTCAAGTATGATTGAGTGAATGGCTCCTAGTGACATCCTTGTTATCCCCACAGGTGATGAACCCACACCAACAACTACCCTTACTTTACCAAACCTTCCTACTCACCCTATCAAACAAACTTATCAGAGATGCATAAAACGAACCCTTTTTCAATCTACTTTGATTGAACAAGCCCCTTTTGTTCAAACCAAAAAGACTAGAGTGGAAACATGGGCTACCACTCAGTCAGAGGTCTCACCGTCCTTCTCATTTTACCTTAATATGAGATTCGAGTCTCCTCAATCTCAATTCTATAAGCCCAAAACCCAAGCTGAAAGCCCTCGAGACGAGTCATAATACTCTCCTGAGAAGCCAAAAGGGACAACCACACCAAAGACATTGGCTAAAGTCCTGTGTCATTAGGTATAATTTCCTTGTCCTTTACTGACCTTTTATTCAGGACTGATGAGGAGATTACAACTCTTCATGGCAATAAAGTTGATTGACAACACCCTCTAACAGATCCCTAGAGCCTAGAAGGACATCTTGTCTCTAGCACACATTAGTTAAACCCAACTGAGGTGAGTCCCACGGATGTGGAGGGGACTCATGTAGATTCAGTTGCCACTACTGAAGGAGCCTCATTGGATCCTCAGACCAGTGGTACCATTTCTAAGACTGAATCTATTACAACTATGCCTTTTGATGACCCTGAAAGAGACATCCTCAGGCATAGGAAACCAGGGAGCCAAGAAACCACACTTGGTGCTAAGGATAAACATACCAGGTATGTTACCTCATCTTCTCGTGATTCCTCAAAAGAAGATGAGGGAAGCATGAAACTCACCATTCAAGACCTACTTTTTAAAGTCTTAAACCTTGAATCAAAGGTTAAGACATTAGAGGATAGGTCCGCCACTTAGCAACTTGAGATTGAAAATCTCAAGGCTCAACTAGATGAGAAATAGATTGAGAGGTCTGTCATGCATGTTGACTGGATTTGAGAATGATATTTTCTTTTGATGTGAATCAACAAGGACCGAATATTATGATTGAGTCAATGATTGTAAGGCAGAATCAAACAATCAAGGAACATTGAATGTAAAAAATACTCATAAATGGTGTTTGTATTAATGAAGGTAATCGGTTACAATGAATGCTTATGGTAAGAACATTAAATAGTAACAAGACACCTTGTAAACAAAAGATTCTAATTGTCTAGAATATCTATCAATAGTCACCTCAAATATGAGGATTTCTATTCTATTTATAGGCTGACAAGTTGCCTTTTACAAAATGACTAAACTACCCCTGACCTGTACATCAGAGAACTAGTCTAAGTCTTCATCAGCATTTCTTTTGTTCATCCACATTGACTAATGCGGATGCATTGATCTTGACCAACATTTCTTCTTTGTCTTTAGCATTAGTGTTTGGTCATCAGCATTGACAAATGAGGATGATCAAACACATATGCGCATTTGTTTCCATGTATCCGCATTCGGATTTTAGAGAGAGAAAGTGCACGATTTCTGGTTTTGAAGAACAAAAAAGAAAGAATTCGAATTCAAGGTAAGAATTCATAGTTTTTGATTGTTCTTAACTGGCATTAGCCTCTGTTATATGCTTATGTGTGTTTGTGTGTTCGGTTGTGTGTTTTTGGTGGGTTTCTAGGTGGTAGAACTCATTTGCATTTGGGTTTTGGAAGAAGTTCATCCAAAAGTTGTCAAAGGTGAGTTCTAGAACCCCTTTTTTACTCGTTTTAAACTGATTTTGGGGCTGGAAATACATGTGTGGATGTTTTTATAAAAATGGGGTTTTTCTCGATTGTATGTGTATGTGTTGCGAGTGGGTTTTGATTTGGGTGATGTATGTTGTTGTGATGAGGTTATGAATGTGTTTCTAAGGCTTAGGATGTATGAATTAAGCTTAGAACATGATAGTAGATGATTGGGACTGAAATAAGTTGTTTAAGTGTGATATAGACTGCCCATGTGCCTAAATAGTGGCCCATGTCCAACAGCATAAACTGCCTAAGTGTCCCCATGCGCCCAAAGTTCATGCGCCCAAATTGACTAAGTGTCCATGTGCCCAGGTATGCCTAGGCACTCATGCACCTGCATAGTGCCCATGTGCCTAGAGTTTGCCCAGAATTGATTAAGTGTTGCCTATGCGCCCTAAAGATTTGTAGGATCAGGTTTTGTCACTGAACACTTGGTTTTTCTCTCAAACTCACATGAACTACACTCGGATGAAAGCAAAGTCTCTAAGAGTTGATAACAATATAATAAATAAACAAAAGAAGTAATTTCAAGGTACTTGCATATATTGCTTCTCAATTCAAATATATTACAAGACTCTTACAAGCATAATCGTATGAGTTACAATGAGAAACTATATATAATACTACCTACAGCGGATATACTTAGATACCAGCTGGAATCCTCTAACTAAAGCAAATACTACAAAGCTATAGTTTAAGGTATCTTAGATAAAGTATTATCTAAGATATGGTAGTCAGGACATGTCCCTGACATACCTTTTGTCACTAACAAAAGTTGGTAACTTCTAGTAACATAAAAAGGTGAATAGTGGAATAAAGTATGGTTAACTACATGGCCCTTTGAGAAAATGCCATGCAGTATCAGAGGTCTGCAGCGGAGTGTTAGAGACCATACTTATGTCCACTGGTTCATAGCAGTGTCTTTCAAAGGTTAAATGGCTTCGGAAGAACAAGTACTTTTGAAGCCACTTATACTTCGGAAGAGGCTACTTCTTTCGAGGCTTGAGGACTTCTTCTTTTCTTCATACTTCGGAAGTTGTCTTCGGATTTCTTCTTCTTAGACTTGATCTTCGGAAGTAAGTTCTTTGACTTCGGAAGTAGAGTTTGTCTTCGGAAGTTGATCCTTTACTTTGTCTTCGGAAGAACTCTACTATCCTATAGAAGCTCCACACTTGGCTTGGGAAGCCTTTTGTAAGTAGCACCAAAATTCGACTAAGTGATTTGGTTTTGGTTGTACTAGCCTTCTTCTTGATCCAACAAACTCCCCCTAGGATGATGCTACCAAAACCTCACTTGTTTCTGCTTTTTAAATCCTTCAGCACCAAGGAGAGTAAATATTTGTCAGTTTCCTTGTTCTTCTCTAAAGTGGTGCTGAGAAGTTTGTATAGATTGTTAGTTGACAGGAACTCCAGTCTGTCATCCTGAATGATATGTACCCTCTGTTGTGTCATTTTTAAAAGAGTTAGTTGATGGGAGCTATAATCATATTCCCACCTAACTATAGGTTCCAATTCAGGGCCCTCCACTATCTGTAGAAAGGTTATGCCTTTGGTGGGAGGTCTATCCTTGTCTTCCTTTCTTCTCAGCTTTAACTCTTCTTCAATCTTAGCTTTTGCAGTTAACTCAGGAAGATGAAGACTGCTGAGATAATTTCTGATGTGAGCAGCAGTTTAGAGTTGGAGGGATTAGAGAATGGTTTCTCTGCTAACTCAGCAATGTCAAACCTGCTAGAGTGTAGCAGAGAGGAGGCATTCAGCCTGTTGATTTCTCCATTCTCTCTTTTCAAAACAAAGTTGTGAGAGGCTTCATCAACTCTCCACTGGATTTTTTCTTTCTAGGCACAAGAGCCTGACTAGGAATCTTGTCCTCTTTCTTTGTATCCAGTAGAGTCACCATCTTCCTTCTTAGTCTCTTCTCTTCATCATTTAATGAGTCTGAGTTAAGGCCTAGAAGTTTGGTAGCATGGTCCAGTGTTCCTCTGGGAAGATCAAGAAATTGATCTCTTGTGAGGGAACGTGAAGATCCATCAACATAGGTCAGTTTGATAGAGTCTTCCTCACAGGAGATGTCGCTCAAGGTTGTGCAGTTGGTGAGCTTTGTCTTGATTGCCTTAAACTCCTTTAGAGAAAGATGTTTAGAAGGCTAAGGGGATGGTTTGGAAGGTTTTTGGGTAGGTGTGGTGTAGTGGTTCTGGAAAGTGTTTTGGGTTGAAGGATGGGTAGTTTGGGTGGTTGAGGTGAGGAGGTGGGTAAGGATAGTGGTGTGGGTTTAGGTGTGAATGGTTTAGTTCTAATGGTGAAAGGAATTGGTTTAGGTTTGGATTGAGGGGTTGGTGTGAAGGTCATCCCCTGTACCCTTTTATACATCTCTCTCCTTTTGCCCAAACGAATGTCAACCTTGATTTCACTGACAATTCGTTGCAGTGTCCTTTCGAACGTTGGTCCCACCTGCCCCCCAGAGAAGCCATGAGCCCGGAGATAGTCCTTCATCTAGGCTTTCTCACCTTTCTTCTTGGTTGCAGTGACCCTAGCTTCTTCTTCTTCTCTTTCAACTTCTCACTTGCAGCTCTTTTTCTCTCTTTCTCCAGTTGATTTTGCTCTTTGTTAAAGAGCCATAGGATCGTTTCATCATTATGTGGAGATAGTTCTTGAAAATAGAAACCTCTGGAAGTTAGGAAAGCTATCCTTTCCCTCCTGAGCTGCATGTCAGCTTCCCTCTATTCTCTTTCTCTTTTTTCTTCTAAGGCCAACCTTGCTGCTTCTATTTGTTGTTCATTTTGCAGTATGGTTGCCTTTTCTAGCTCTATTAAGTCCCTAGTGGTAGCATGAGTATGTCTACATTGAGGACTCCAAGCTTGATGAGCCGGTCAATGACCTCAACTCTCTTCTTGTTGTTAGCTGCCTCCTTGTTGGCTGCAGTTGCTTTCGAACTGTCAGCTAACGACTTCCCAGTTGGAAGTTTCCCTTTTCTTTTTAGTTTCTCAATCCTTTCCTCCTCTTGAAGCTCTTCCACTGTCATTTTCTTCTTTCCTTTGTCATCTTTTGATGTGCCTGACTTTGGTGATTCTTGTAGGGAGGACTTAGATTGCAAGAGAGGTAATGAGGATGTCTGAGCTAAAGGTTTGTTGAGAAAGTCCTCACTATTCACCTCAGATGCTAGCTCTAGAATTGAATTAGTGATGATTAGATCCTCGGACAGTGAGAAAAGTCCTTCACAGCTTCCATTTCAGCTTTGAAAGATTCGGCTTGTTCTTCCGAGGCTTTAACTTCAGCTTTGGAAGTTTGGGGGAGTGTAGTTTTTGTCCCAACTATTTCAATTGGGCCATCAGTCCTCATTTCCCCTTCGAATTGAATCTTAGGTTCCATGTGGACTTTAGGTTGACCAACTTTTTTTACAGTGGTAGAAGGTGGACTTAGCCTCTGAAGCTCTGCAGCTCCAAAATACATCATTGCTGCATCAGGGCTAGGCTGATCAAGAGAGGATCTCAACAGAAACTTGGAGAAGAGTCTGTAGAGATCTCTAAGCATCCTTGAGTCAATTTGTAGTATAACTTGGGATGGCTCAGAAAAAGTTGTAATGGGAGCCGAATACTTAGAAGTGGAAGTTTGGCGTTCCTTTGATGTTTGTCTTTGAACATTCTCCCTCTTTTTGGTAGCATCATCTTGAGAGCTAGATGAGCTAGAGTAGGAGACCTGAACGGGTACATGCCTAACATATCTCTCAATCAATTTCTCAGCTTGTTGAGCCTTGAGATTGTCAATCTAAAGTTGCTGAGTGGCGGACCTTTCTTCTAAAGTCCTAACCTAGGATTCGAGGTTTAAGAATTTAGATAGTAGGTCTTGAATGAGGAGTTGCATACTTCCTCATCTTCTTTTGAAGAATCATGGGGAGATGAGGTAACATACCTAGTATGTTCAGCCTCACCACCAGATGTGGTTTCTTGGCACCCTGGTTTCCCCTGCTTAATGATGTCTATATCAGATTCATCAAAAGGCATGACTGTCATATATTCAGTCTCAAAAATGTTACCACTGTCTATAAGGTCCATTGAGGCACCTTCTGTAGTGGCAGCTAAATCTGCATGAGTCCCCTCCACATAAGTAGGACCTACCTAAGTAAAGGTTTGCTGATGGGGGCTAGAGATAAGAGGTCTCTCTAGGCTCTGTTGATCTTGGAGAGGGTGTTGTAGATCAATTTATTTCCATGGATGGACGTAATCTCTTTATCAGTTTTGAAGTGAAGGTCGGTGAAAGATAAGGAGGTTAAACCTACTGACCCAGGACCTTGGTCAATGTCTACATGCATTGAGCCTCTAGTGGGGTTGTCCCTTGTTGGTTGCTCAGAGGAGTGTAAATACTCACCCTGACAGCTTTTAGATTAGGTAATAGGCTCATGGGTTTGAGGCTGAGGAGACTCAAGACCCATATTGAGGTTAATGGTGAAGGATGGTGAGAGCTCAGACTGAGTGGGAGCCCAATGTTCCACTCTAGCCTTTTTGGATTGAACAGGAGGAGCTTGTTCAATCAGAGTAGATTGAACAAGGGTTCTTTTGGGGCGTCTTTGGTAAGTGATGGTGATGGGAAGAGAAGGTAAAATTGGCATTGTGGGGTAAGTTGCTAGTGTGGGTTCATCACCTGTGTGGTCAATAGAGATGTACTAGAAGCTATTTTCTCAGTCATACCTAGAAGTAGAGAAGGATACCTTCCAGTGAAGTTGGTGGACACCTTCTTTAGAGTTTTGAAAAGGGTAGGCCTCATTTGAGGGACTGTTGTTATGGAGATAGCACTGTTGTTGACAATATGGATAGGAGTACTCATAAAGTTAAATCTATAGTCTAACATCTGATTCTAAATCTACAGCAGCTGAGCACAGCAACTTGCAACAACAATGTATTCAGCTTCAGCAGTTCATGTAGAGACACAAGATTGTTTCATACATTACCATGAGATGATCCTTCCACCAAGAAATTGACATCCTCCTAATGTTGATTTCTTGTCAATGTTGCAGCCACCATAGTCACTGTCAGAGTATCCATAGAGATTAAAATCATTGTTCCTAGGATACTAGAGACCTAGTTTAGGTGCTCCTTTGAGGTATTTGAGGATTCTCTTGGCAGCAGCTAGGTGACACACCATTGGAGCAGCCTGATATCTTACAGAAATGCAAGTTGCAAACATGATATCAGGTCTACTAGTTGTGAGATATATTAGAGAACCAATAATTGCCCTATACTAAAGTTGATTAGTATCCTCCCCCTCAAGGCCAGGACAAAGATTATGGTTTCTGGGTATGGGTGTCTTGGCGGGCTTATAATCTTTCATTTCAAATCTTTCTAAGATTTCATTGACATACTTAGATTGATTGATGAAAAACCCTTCCTTTAGTTGCTTCACTTGAATTCCAAGGAAAAAAATCCATTTTTCCCATGGAACTTATCTCAACCTTCAGAGACATCCCTAATGATGTTCTTAGCTGGATGAGTGTTATGAATCATTAAATGAGGAATCACTTCCAGTTACAAAGATAAATCTAGATTAGACATATTTTGCTCAGGAATAGGAATACTTGGTCCAGCTGTTGTTTCAAACTCATTCAATAAGGACTGATTTAATGAATGAGAAACATCATCAATTGTTGGCTGTGAAGTAGCATTAACAGTTGCATGTTGCTTCAAAATGCTACTTTCCTCAGCTTGGTGTTGTGCGAGATCACCTGATGAGTTTTGAGGATCAACAGGTGATTCACTGGTTGAAGCTTCACTATTCCTTGACATAGTTATACTATCAGATCTGTAAATAGTGGAAGCTTGATTTATGGTAGCTCTTGGAGAATTTGGAAGAGGTCTGGGTAGCTCAAACAGTTGATCAGCATTAGCATCAACATCATTTTAAGCGCATGTTCCAACTTAAACATTATCACAAGATGGTTTAGAATAGTTTGGAAATAATTCTAAATCAAAAATATGATCAGGGCCATTCCTCCTAACACAAGGAGTGTGCTTATTAACAACTATATTGGATGACTCTTCAAATTCTTGATTCTTGATGTTGTATACTCTATAAGCTTTAGAGCTAGAAGAGTATCCAACAAAGATAGCATCATCCGAGTTTTCAGCAAATTTTGCCAAATGTCCTTTATGTTAAGTATGTTACACCTACTGCCAAAGGACCTTAGAAAGCCAATGAACAGTGGCCTCTTGTTCCATAACTCATAAGGGGTTTCTCCATGTGCCTTAACTATAAGAACTTTGTTCTGCACATGGAAACTAGATTTCCCTTTTTCATCACTTGGACCATCTGATAAGGTCCAAATGAGAAACCTTCCCTGACTCCTTCCTTTCTAACATTATTTGCATAATATGTGCTAGCAGGATTGTAGTAACAATCTTTAGCCATGTGGTTTTGCAGACCATACATCATGCATGTAATGTTAGTCTTTTGGGAGCTTGTGGGTTGCTGTTTCTTATTCATTTTCTCTTTTTCAGCAACCTTTCCCTTCAACTTCTAATCCTTTGGTAGGACAGGAGTGTTGGTACTACACTCCTTTCCTGAATAAAAAGTACCTACCACTTGGAATCCAGTTGAGATAAATACACCCTTTTGTTTTGGGTCAATCATCAGCTTAGACTCAGCCACTTTCTTAGTAGTTCTTTTGGAAGCTTTAGCTCTGCTTCTTCTGGCTTTGGTGGTTAGGATTTGATCTTCAATGGGAGGAGTGGGTTGATTTACCTGTTCCTTCCCTGTGCTGGCCTCTATTATTGCATCATTCTTCAACTCATGTAAAGATGGGTCAGCAGATGGGACCTCTTGCTCTTCAATACCACATCTAGGTTGTCTTATGGACTCATAAGAATGTGGTGGAACAATTTCATTGGTCCCCAACCCTCCTTTGTTTTAATAACAGATTTTGGAGTGGGAGAATGATGCAATAATAGCTTGGAAGTTCTTCTCAGAAATAGCATACTTCCTGGCTTGCGCCTTTGCAGTGGCAAGCTGGGCTTGAGCCTCAGACAATTTGGATATTAAATCCTTTATTTGAGTCTTGTAATTGGTGTATTCATGTTTTAATAAGGAAACATTTTCCTCTAACTCTTCAATTTTCTTTTGGTAGTCAGATTCAGTCCTTTTAAAATCAGATTTCAAAGCATTTGAAGACTCAATATCATATTTAATTTCCATATTGTAGTCATGATATAATTTAACCTTAGCAATACAGGCAGAAGTACAGAGATGTTCATATATCTTGTTATCATCTATTCCAGCCATGAGTTCTTGAGCAGAAGTCACATCCTGTACCATAAAGCTCCAGTTGTCTTCTTGAGCCATTGCAGCTATCTCAGTCGACTTTCTAGTATGCTTTGATGTAGAGGGATGTGTGGAGGCCTGTGGGGTTCCCAGATTTGATTTGGGAGCCTTGTATTCCCTTGCAAAGTGACCAAGTTGGTTACAGTTGTAACATTTGGCCTTGGTTTTGTCAAACCCAAACTTGCTGGTAGTTGGGTTCTAAGGGTATTGCCTTCTAATTCTTTTGAAGAACTTCTTCGCTCTGTAGTTTAAAAGATCCATCTGTTGGACAATGTCCACATACTCTACATTATTTGGACTAAAGCACTCTAGATCATCAAAGCAGTATTGAAAGTCACTAGAGTGTCCACTTCTGAGACATAGGCATAGCTATCCTGAAAGAAACTATGTTGATCCTGTTAAGACCTTGGAGTCTCAGGGAAAGTGATGTAAGGTCCAGATGAGCAGGATGGCTGCTGATTGTATGTCAGGTATTGCTGAGGTTGTGCGGGTACCGAGCCTTCAATAACCATTAAGGCATTGCTAGCAGGAAGACTCAGAGATCTGCTTGTCTGGTGGCCCTTCTTACTCTCCATCTCTAAACAGTATCCATCAAGGATGCCATAAAGTTCAGTCATCGTAAAAGTGTTCAAATTCTCTATCTTCTTGATAGAGACACAGTAGAATGTCCACTCATTTGGAAGAGCACTCATGAACTTTCTTGTGAGGTCTTTAAGTTTAGGAGTGATCTTCACAGACTGAAGAGAAGAAATAAGATCCATGTACTTGAAATACTGCTAGCTGAGAGACTCTCCAGCAATATAGGTGAAGTTCTCGAACTGCTGCTTCAGTGAGTCCTTCTTGGAGTCATTGGAACTTGAATACATCTAAGCAAGTGCATCAAACAGTTCTTTGGCAGGCTTGCAATGCTCAAACCCCACCATGATGGAGTTGGATATGCATTCATAAGAATAATCATTGCATTGTTGTCAATGTCCATCTCTTCTGGTCCTCATCAGAATAATCTTCAACAACCTTTTCTATCATGGCATCGTTTCCACCAGGTGCTGCCACCTTGGGTTTATACGGGCTGTTGATAGTGGAATACCTAAAGTTTTCAGGAGTAATGATGGGAGCTTTAGTCATAGTTCCCATCTTTACTTCGGATTTGTTAAGGGCCATTTTGAGAGAGTTGTAAGGAGGAGTGAAAAACAAGTTAATTTGGATGGTTAGATCTCACAATCAAGAGCCTCAAATGCTCTGTTACCAATTATAGGATCGGGTTTTCTCACTGAACACTAGGTTTTTCTCTCAAACTCACTTGAACTACACTCGGATGAAAGCGAAGTCTCTAAGAGTTGATAACAATATAATAAATAAACACAAGAAGTAATTTTCAAGGTACTTGCATATATTGCTTCTCAACTCAAATATTACAAGACTCTTACAAGCTTGAGGACTTCTTCTTTTCTTCATACTTCGAAACTTGTCTTCTGATTTCTTCTTCTTAGTCTTGATCTTTGGAAGTAAGTTCTTTGACTTCGGAAGCAGAGTTTGTCTTCGGAAGTTGATCTTTTACTTTGTCTTAGGAAGAACTCTACTATCCGTCGGAAGCTCCACACTTGGCTTCGGAAGCCTTTTGTAAGTAGCAACAAAATTTGTCTAAGTGATTGGGTTTTGGTTGCACCAGCCTTCTTCTTGATCCAACAAGTGCCCATGCCCCTGGAAGTTCCCCATGCGCCTAGGTGTTCCCGGTGCGCCTGCATAGTGCCTATGCGCCTGAATAGTGCCCATGCACCTAAGACTTAGATTATTTATTCGACTTTTGGTGAAAAAGTGAAATGTAGGCTTTTACTTGGGATGCTCACGGGGGTGAAGTAAGTTGACTTTTGATGATGTATGGGCTATGTTATGGCATGTAGAATGATTATTATGTCATGTATGATGATGCCTTGTACATGACTCTTTGTACGATTATTTTTATGTTCTATGATATATGTTATTTTCCATGGCTTACGTGTTATAGTTGTGAATGAAATGATAAAGTATTAAGTAACGTAAAGTGAAAGATAATGAAAAGAGGAACATAATGATCAAATGCATGCATTATTGAAAGTGAAAGTAAGAAAGGCTTGCAAGCAAAATGTACGGAGGTGCACGACTCTAAAACGTCGTAAGCTCAACTATGTGGTTTAGCTAACCCATAAGGATACACATAGGGGTCTAGTCTTTGTGACTGACCACTTGTATAGTACATGGATTATAGTGGATACTCACCCCGGTGCTGGTGCCAAGCTATGTGCGTTATGGAAGTATTATGATCTTCGGCCCAGTACCCGCTTTGTGCATACATTGGGGTGCATTACAGTTGGGATCTTTGTCGCTTGCCCCAGTGCTGATGCTAGGCTATGTGTCTTATGGAAGTCATTTATGATATTCGGCACAGTACCCGCTTTGTGCATACGTTTGGGGTATAGCTGATGACATTGATCCGGAAAAGAGATAAAGAAAGAAAGTGATGAACAGTAATGGAAGATAATAATGATATAACCTACGTGTATGTATGACGTGTGATCATGTACAAAAGTATAGAATGGTTTTAAAAGTAAGTGAAGTATATTTTTTTTAAAACTAGAACTCACTCAGCAACGCTGACTTTTATGTGTTTCCAGTTGGCAGGTAACGGTTGCTGAGGATGGTACGGGCGGGCTACTTGGCTCATTTTGGATGGCATTCTTTTGTATAATGTTTTTGCATTGTAATGCAAACAAAAAATATTTTATAATGAATGTTGTATTATTTTGCAAAAGCGTTTATTATAATGAAATGAAATGCTGTTTTTATGTTTTCACTATAATGTTTTATCAAAGTTAATATAAATATATGTTTTATGTGTTATGATTAACCAGTTGTGAGCGTTCCGGGAACGAGGCCTTACACTTCCCCTTTGCCTTCTCATATAGATATATCCTCCTTCTAGTATAGGTCTGGATTCCTGAACCAAATGAGTTTAGCCTTTTTAGCTTCTTGAGGTATCTTTTCAGCCTCTGACTTTTCTTTTTCATCACAAACGGCAGCTGATCCTTCTCTCTTTTGATGCTCTTCACATAATCTTCTAATGAGCTCTTTTTGTTCATCAGTTAGTGGGATAGGAGATTGAGGAATCACCACTATTGTTCTTGGTTTTGCCCCTAATCAACAATAACCCAAAAATCATCATCTTTGATAAATTCTTCTACAATGAAGAGTCAAGAGCTTTAATCATATCACTAAATTCATCCTCTTCAGTGTGATGTTCTTTTGATTTGCTTGTAGACCACACATCTCCATACTAGATTCATCATTTTAGATCCACTAGTTTCTCCCTCTTTCTAGGTTTAGAGAACTTCATCTTTTTGGTAGGAGGGGAGTTATCACTACTTTCCCTGATTAACTTTTAGAACTGTCCTCTTTATCACTTTCCCTTAGACTTTTCTCTTCCTAACTTCTCTCCTTCCTCTTTCTCAATCTTAGCTTCTCTTTTGATAAGAACATGCAGCTCTAACTCAGATACCCTCTTTTTAGAGTTTCTATATGTTTCTGCAACTCTCTAATGAATCAGATTGTTCTTCAATCAATCGTTCTTGTTCTTCCATGGCTATAGTTTGGATGGCTAAAGTGTCAACATGACCACTTATTTCATCCCTTGAGTGTTGGAGAGTAGCCTTTAACTTTTCAATCTCCATTTCCTTCTCTTTCTTCTTATTCTCACACTTCTCTTCCATATCTTTCAACTCCTTTTCTTTCTCATCCAGTTCCAGAAGTCTGTCTTGAATGATCCCGATCTTCTATTTATTAACCTTTCTATCTTGGCTACTTTTTGTAATAATTCTGAAAACAACTCATCCTTTTCAACAGGCTTGTTGACTCCTGATTCGGCAAAACTTTCTAATGGAGCAACCTCAGAAGCACCTTGCCTAACAGGCATCTATCTTGGATGATCCTTCTCATCAGATGATGATTTGGATTCCTTTGAAGAGCTTGCAGAATCACCATACTCAACAGGCTCAATAGTAACAAGAGATGTTGGAACAGGTGATATGGGTGAGTGTTGAATTAGAGATATATGTGGAAATGATAGGTTGTGCTTGATGTGATAGGATTGGCGTTCTTTTGTGTGATAGTATTGGTATTCTTTGTGGTGATGGTATTGGTGAGGGCATAAAAGGTGAGGCCATATCAATATCATGATCAAAAGGTCCAGTGTGAAGATCACCCCTACATCCACTTGGGGTGACACTGACCTTTGTCCTTCATCCCTTTCAACAGCTTGCTCAGCAACAGTTTGTTGGTCATGAGTAGGTTGTTCTTCTTCTGGCATAGGCTCATCAACTGGAGCCTCTTGTGCTTACTCTTTAGGATCTATTTGCTTCAACATCTAGGGCAACAATGGAAGAAGGTTCCACTGTAAAAGTTCCTAGGATCTCTCTTATTGAGGTACGTGTATGACTTAGCATTATAATGAGGAATATCAAGCACACGTGCTTCAGGTACAAAGTCAGAAAGGCTTCATTGATGAGACATTGCAAAAACCTTGGATACATTAGGAACGTATGTCTTCTTTCTTCCTGAATATTTGATATCAGACCATTAAGTACATATGCATATATGTTGAATGGCTTGTTAGTGCATAAAGCACACATAGTAGATGATATGATCACTAGAATGTCATTCCATCCAGTCTTCCTCTTTGACAAACAATGTTGGTACAAATAATCAAGAACCTCCATTGTAAGTCAACCAATCCTTTAACATATGTTTGCCTTCATATCCTCCCTCATATCCAATATTGGCAAAGAAAGTAGTAATATCATCATCTTCTAGTTCTAAGGGTGTGTTGGCATCATCCCTAAAATATAGACACTGTCTCATGGTTTGTTAAGTAATGTTAAGAGAATAATGATCAGTGATTCTTCCAGACAGAGTCCTTACACCAGCTATCTCTGTCATCTCAGTAGTGCTCCAAAAAGACCTTATGAATCTCTTATAGATGATTGGTCTAACAGTGATTACTAAGCAACTCTGGTAGTGGATATAAATCTAATCAGTCTCTCAACCCTTCTGCCTTGGGTACATCAGGCTCAAGGTAACTAGTGACATTGTGAAGCTTGCCTCAAGTGAGATTTCCCATGTACCCTACATTAGAGGCATATGAATTAGAAAGATTGATAATACTCAACAGATTGTAGATATGCATCAAGTGAAGTTTCTTCTTTTGACTTTTTATGGTCAAAAATGAGTGCTTATAGGTGTTGGGTTTGATAGAACACAAGTAAACAAGTTCAACCTTTTAAACTTTCTGAAAAACGCAGCGGAAGTATAGAACTATAACATGTTTATAATCTGAAAAATCCATGTTCTTAATGATGTTTTAAGATAAAAACAAACCCAAATCAAAAGGATCTTAAATATGTGAATGAACAAGCTATGAACACAAGTTAAGCAACATAAAATCACACAGCTTCAATGAGCTGTGATTACTACCTTATTCCAGCCAAAATTGTCGACCAAGAAAGGGTTGAAAATGCTTGTGAATCGGCCAAGACTCCAAGGAAGAAGCCTCAAGCTTGTATACCCCAAGCCTCCTTGCAAGCACCTTCTTGTTAGGGAGAATAACACCAAGAACCACACAAAACACACTCCTGCTACTGCTATATCCGAAAATGGAGAGAGGAGAAGAAAAAGATCTCTTTGTGTTTGCATGTGGGAGAGAGAATGAGATTGAGTTAGTTGGGAGGTAAAGTGTGTAGCATTCAAGGATCTCAACAAAACCAAGAGAGAGCAAGCCCCAAGGGCGGCCGATCCCCTTTTTGTTATTTTTGATTTCCCCCCAAAAGGTTAAAATGAAATGTTAACACATTAAACAAGTCATTTCCTTTTAAAAGATGTTCATTCAATAACCCTTTTATTAGAATAACACTTATACACTCACTAATTTTGATGTTATTTAAATAACT
Organism: Flaveria trinervia; assembly: GCA_025506515.1. NCBI lineage: Eukaryota > Viridiplantae > Streptophyta > Magnoliopsida > Asterales > Asteraceae > Flaveria > Flaveria trinervia. The sequence goes on from CM046443.1 coordinate 69,004,035, forward strand.
AAATAACATTACAAACAATATTTAAAACAAAATATCCATATAAATTGTTCAACCTCATATGCAACTTATTTAGAAAACCCATTTTCTAATTTGGTGTTATTATTTAATTGCATGATCATATCACACATTGAATAATTTATTGGTGTTTGCTAAGCTTGTTATTGGGTATAACCCGACTTGGATCATGACGTACTAACCGCATCAATATTCTATGTGTCTTGGGCACATAGAATCCAACAATCTCCCACTTGCCCAAGATTCATAGAAGATTGATGCAAGCAGTAAATACCGCCTAAACAACGTTTACTACCCTTAATACGCTGACTTATAGCCATTCAATAACATCATCCCTTTCAAGTACCCTACTTGAAATGATTTAGGTGATAATCATCTCTATCCTTTTGTTTCAGATGTCATGTTAAATCCAAGGACACAGAATGATCATTCCTTGTTGATTTAACTTAATCAGGCCTTAGACATCTAACTCTCAACGAATAAGAGGAACAAATTCCATCTTGACCACATACGTTTCTCACAAACACCTCGTACATACCTGAACATACCCTTATGTACTGTCCATTATTTCAGGGCAGTGAAGAATCAGCTCAAGGCATAATACTTGGTGAATATCAAAACTCAATATGTATCTCAGGTCGGAGGATACCAAATGATATTCGCCTTTACTCATAATTACTTATGATCAATCAATAAGATTCCATGTAGTAAGTTTGAGTTGAGGTTGTCCATATTTGTATCCCACAAATATCTATGAACCTTGGTAGCAACCATTTCTCTATATTCACTTATGAATATCAACCAATCCAAGTTCATATAATCTTACCCTCACACTTGTTCCCAAAAGTATGAACGACTACGGACATTTAGAGTAAACAATTTACTCATGGATTAAACATGCTAAATTGGAACATTAATTGAAACATTATAACCAAATAATTTTATTCAAATAATAAAGAGTTCCACATATCCAAATACAAAATTCACAGATCAAATCCAATCACTAGAATATCGAAGTCCCATGACACAAGTATGACCTTCATGCTTTGCCTTTTCAAGGAGCTTCGTGAGAGGATCCGCAATGTTCTGATCCGTATGAACTTTGTGAATACATATCTTTCCCTTTTCAACTTCATCTCGTATGTAGTTGAATCTCCGCTCAATGTGCCTTGTCTTTTGATGAGCACGAGGTTCCTTGATTGAGCAATCGCACCTTCGTTATCACAAAAGATCTCTAGGGGTCCTGAATGGAAGGGACAACCCCTAGATCGGCAATGAATTTCTTCAACCATGCAGCTTCTTGAGCTGCTAATGAGGCGGCGACATATTCTGATTCTGTAGTTGATAGAGCCACCACATCCTGTTTGAGCTCTTCCAAGAGCCGCTCCTCCATTCAGAATGAAAATATCCCAATTGTGACCGAGAATCATCACGATCGGTTTGGAAACTCACATCTGTGTAACCTTTTACAACGAGTTCCTCATCACCAGATCCATAGATTAAGAACATATCTCTTGTCCTCCTTAGGTACTTAAGTATGTTCTTAACACCATCCAATGATTGTTTCCAGGATTTTGCTGGTAACGACTCGTCATGCTTAAGGCGCATGATACGTCTGGTCGAGTGCATATCATCGCATACATGATGGACCCAATAGCAGATGCGTATGGGATGCCTTCATTTTATCTTGCTCATCCTTTGAGCTAGGACATTGAGTCGTACTCAATATTGTTCCTCTTTGAATAGGTACGGTACCTTTCTTAGAGTTCTCCATCTTGAACCTTTTCAAGATTTTATCAATATGCACACTTTGATTCAAACCAATCAACCGCCTTGATCTATCCCTATAGATCTTTATTCCCAGAATATCGGCAGCTTCACCAAGATCCTTAATGGAAAAACAACTTCCAAGCTAGGTTTTTACACCTTCCAAGGTTGGAATGTCATTTTCAAATAGTAGTATGTCATCAACATACAATACTAGGAAAGTTACTATGTTCCCACTAGCCTTTTATACACACAAGCCTCATCAGCGTTTTGATGAAGCCAAATTTCTTTACTTCCTCATCAAAAAGGTGATTCTAACTTCTCGATGCTTGTTTCAATCCATAGATTGATTTCTTTAACTTGCATACTTTATTAGGATGTTTTGGATCGACAAAACCTTCAGGCTGAACCATATAGACATCTTCCTCAAGATATCCATTTAGGAAAGCGGTTTTGACATCCATTTGCCAAATCTCATAATCGTAATGAGCAGCTATGGCAAACAGTATCCTTATAGTCTTTAGCATCGCAACAAGTGAGAAGGTTTCATCATAATCAACCCCTTGAGTTTGAGTGAAACCCTTTGCTACAAGTCTAGCTTTATAAGTATCCAAGTTTCCGTGCATATCTGTTTTCTTCTTGAAAACCTACTTACTTCCAACTACCTTGGAATTAAGAGGTGGTACAACAAGTTCCCAAACTTGATTGTCATACATGGATTGCATCTCAACGTTCATGGCCTCAAGCCATTTGTCACAATCCAAATTGGACACTGCATCATTGTTGGACCAAAAGACCATGAGCCAAGATCAAAAACCTCTAAGTCCCACATGGTATCACAACATTGCTAAAAAGCTTCATCAGCAGTTTGACAGTGCTGAAGACTTCAACAGCTGAAGATCAAGTGCTGAAGACTAACAGCTGAAGAACGAAAGTGCTGAAGTACAACAGCTGAAGAACACAAGTACTGAAGCTGAACAGCTGAAGAACACAAGTGCTGAAGCTGAAAGACCAAAGTACTGAAGTACAACAGCTGAAGAGTCTACAAGTGCTGAAGATCAACAGCTGATGTACAAAGTCTGAAGACAAAGACTGAAGACATCAGCTGATGATATCTACTGAAGTCATCAGCTGATGAAACATCTGAAAGTCAAAGTCTGAAGATCAAGTACTGAAGCTTCAGTAGTTTGTCACAACTGCTGAAGAGTACTTCTTCAGTAGTTGTGATATCAGTAGTTTTATATTTTTAGTTTCAGTAGTTTTGTAAAACGACTGAAGAGCTTGTTCTTCAGTCGTTGTAGTTTCAGTAGTTTTATATTTCTCAGTAGTTGTAACAAGTGATAACACTTAAAACTTTTTGAAGATGTCAGCTGTTTTGACATCTTCAGTAGTTGTGTTTCAGTTGAAATAAATCTGCTAGATGTCACTATCAAGTGACATCAGCAGACGTCACATCTCTTATATAAGAGGTGTCGACCTAATCATAATCGTGACATTCTGTTACCACGAAAGCGAATATGAATGAAATATATTTGCAGATATTCTCTCTCTCTATAACTGTCTTTGTTCTTCATTTAATATCGTTTTGTTCTTGTGAATCGACTAATTAATTGTTTGAATTCCGCTGCAATACTCGTCAATCAATCAAACTTAGATCACTGATCTTAACAATCATGGTATGTGGTTGGTTCATCTGAATCTACCACATAGCATCCATCCATGAAAAATCCATATCTTTCAGGTGGATTACTAGTTCTACCACTTCTGCGAACGTTTTGTGTGTATTGATCAACCATTTGATCATCTTCAACATCCTCATGTTGAGTGCTAGTTTCAACCAACGTGCATCGGGTGTGGTTCTTGATCCTCCTCAAGATCCACTATTCTACTGCTAGTTCCTTCCATAAGAACTTTGCTTCTAAGAACTCACCCTTTTGGCAACAAACACCTTTTGTTCTAGTGGATCATAGAAATAATATCCATAGAATCTGTAGGATATCCAATAAAGATACACTTGGTGGATCGGATTTCCAATTTGTTTGGGGTGGGAGTCTTAACATAAGCCTCACAACCCCAGACCTTAAGTATGATAGGGATGGAACTCTTCCATGCCATATCTCAAAAGGTGTCCTTTCCACCTTTTTGGTTGGGGCCATATTAGAATACGGGCCGCGGAGAGCAAAGCGAAACCCCAAAATGATAGAGGTAATGTGCTTCTAGCCATCATAGATCGGACCATATCCAATAAGGTTCGATTCCTCTCTCAGACACACCATTGTGTTGTGGTGTTCCAGGGGAGTGAGTTGTGAGACAATCCCACAACTCCTAAGATGATCTTGGAAAGCATCACTTAGGTATTCACCTCCTCTATCGGTGCGGAGACTTTAATTGACTTGTTGAGATGATTTTCCACCTCATTCTTGAAGATTTGGAACATTTCAAAAGCTTCATCTTTGTGCCTTAATAAGTACACATACCCATAGTGACTATAATCGTCGGTAAAGGTAATGAAGTATCTTTCACCATCCTAGTCATTGGCTTAAAAGGACCACATGCATCCGAATGTATGATTCCTAATAAATCTTTTGCCCTTTCATTAGTTCCACTAAAGGGTGACTTAGTCATTTTACCTTGTAAACAAGATTCACACACATCAAATGAATCATATTCATTGTTTTTATAAAGACCATTCTTTTGAAGTGTTTGTATACGTTTCTTGTTTATATGACCAAGACGACAATGCCAAAGATAGGTATCACTCAAATCTAACTTGAGTTTCTTGGTGTTAGTATTGTACAATGAACTATTTAAAGCATTTTCATGAACCAATTCATAAATACCATTAATGGGTATAGCTTTAAAATAGAACATATCATTTAAAGAAACATGAATATCATTTTCAATAAAAGATAATACATAATCATAAAGTCTTAATTGGGATACAGAAATAATGTTCCTAGTCAAACTAGGAGCATACAAAATATTCTTCAAAATAACATCCAAGCCACTTGGAAGTTTTAGGATGTAGTCCCCACGAACTTCAACTTGGACTTTGGTTCCATTGCCCATGAAGAGGCTAACATCCCCTTGATTGAAGTCCCTACTTCTTTTGAACCCCTGCAATAAATTGCAAATATGAGTTCCACACCCGGTATCTAATACCCATGTGTTTGAAGATGTAACATTAAGATCAATATGAATCATGTATATTGTACCTGAGGTCTGCCCGGCATCCCTCTTGGCTTTCAACTCTTGGAGATGGACAGGACAATTTCTTGCCCAATGTCCAATCTCCCCACACTTGAAGCATGGGTCATGGTAGCAACCTTTTGCTTCTTCTCTTGTGGTTTGGGTGGCACCCTTGCCACCCCCTTTCCCCTTTCCCAAACGGGTCCCTTACTTTGGCAACCTTTGCCTTGGTGTGTGGGATGAGGCCTTTTCTTGTTCCCACCTTCATTGAGTGAGAACGGGTAAAACCCTTTTACCCATGGCCGCCTCGGCCGTTTTCAGCATTGAGTGAAGCTCACCAATGCTTTTGTCCAAGCAAGCATTCATGTTGTAGTTCAACACGAATGTCTCGAACTTCTTGGTAAGGCCATTAAGGATCAAATCCGTGGCCAATTCCTTCGAGACAGGACAATTAAGCTTCTCGAGGTGGTCAATATGACTTTTCATCTTAAGTACATAAGATGAAACAGATTGATTGTCGTCCATACGACATGCATGGAGTGCTCGAACCGTTTCGAAGCGCTCAAACCCTTGCTTGCGTTTTGAAACATTTCCTTCAGCTGGGTTATCATGTCATATGCTCCGTGATGTTCATACTCCTTTTAGAGATCGGAGTCATGCTCGCTAGCATGAGACAGGACACTTGGACAGAGTCCTCAGTGTACTTGAGCCAATCGTTGTAGGCCTCCTCATCATCCTCAGTAGGTTGATCGGGGATAGGGTCGTCTAAAACATATGATCTTCTCTCTTGCTTGAGATGATTCTCAAGTTTCGATACCAATCAATAAAGTTGTTATGATTTAGACGTTCCTTTTGGAGGACCGCTCGTAATGATTGGTTGGACGCGGATGAGTTATCGTGATTTTCATTGTTGGTGGTCATCTACAAAATTTAACAAAGATCTATTTTAGTATTTTTGATATTGTTATTTTTAATAATTAATGCCTCTTAAGGTCATTTTTATATTAAAGTCTAGAACCCAATATACATTTAAATTGTGGTTAGGTGACCTTTATCCCACGATTTAAATTAATAAGGTGGTCAATGATTGACGATTGCAACCATTTGCAACTTTTGAGGTATGGGATCGACTTGAAACATCATATGTAAAGTCGGCATGTTAATCCTACCAACACCATTTGGAAACCACACCGTAGGTGATCCATTTGACATGGTTTGCAAATCAAGATACCCTACTTACACCTACGTGTGAGTTTGCCAAAATAAGTGGTTAGGTGACCTTTATCCCACAAATAAGGCATTCTCACCTCAGTCACAAGTTCCCTCAAAATGGTTAGGTGACCTTTATCCCACTAAGAGTTCCTAAGTCACTCAAGTGTTGTGTAAAAGGACAGTGTTGATCTTGTTTAAAATTTAGAGATTTCATAATACAAGTTTTAGAAAACTCTATGTACTTGTATTTGCATGCTTTCAAATACAAGGTACCCTATGGTTCTTTGATTAAAACCAATTTTTTTAAAACATTAAATCAATTTAATAACCTTTTATTACTTATAATGATTAAGAACCATCAATTTTCAGCTTGTTAAGTGTTAATAAGTTTGTAATCCTTGTCAAGATTTCAACCATACAACCAAATAACAAACATTCAAACAACCATAAACATACAAACACGAGTGCATAACCATAGCCACTAAGTTGACAACACTTGTTTGCCATCACAAGTGTCATCATAAGGTCTTTCCTAAGGGTGGAACTCAACACAAAATTGAGGTCATCTTAGACCCCCACTTGAACTTGCATCCATATGCTTCAAGTTCCATGTCTTTGATGTCCATCTTTGGGTCTTGATCTTGTGCATCTTACTTTTACAAAATTGTATCCTAATACATTTTTCTAATAAAAGAAATGCACCTAATCTATTAATTACATAACCAATGAACAAATAATTACAACCCAAATAATAAACACAAATATTACAACCCAAATGAATGAATAAAACCAACCATTCCAATCATCCAAATCAAAAGGCCAAAGGCTAGGTTATGCACACTAACAACCAATGATCATATCATCCAAACATATAATGTCCAAACCCCAAAAAAACCACAAATTTCAGCCAACATAAACTGAAATTTTTGGTTTTTAAACATTGTCCAAACAATCAACATTCATAATATATATCTTTCAATGTCTAATCACTAGCATGTGTGATATGACCTTGAAAGTTGGGGAATCATTCAAACAAAATATAGCAGCCCAAAATCAGCCTATAATAAGTTGATTATACATCTTTAAAACTGATTTTAAAGACTAAGAACAAGCAAGTTATCTACATAACCGGCTCTAGATGCCATTGTTGGGTTGATAGAACACAAAGTAAACAAGTTCAACCTTTTAAACATTCTGAAAAACGCAGCGGAAGTATATAATTATAACATGTTTATAATCTGAAAAATCCATGTTCTTAATGATGTTTTAAGATAAAAACAACCCAATCAAAAGGATCTTAAATATGTGAATGAACAAGCTATGAACACAAGTTAAGCAACATAAAATCACAGCTTCAATGAGCTGTGATTACTACCTTATTCCAGCCAAAATTGTCGACCAAGAAAAGGATTAAAAATGCTTGTGAATCGGCCAAGACTCCAAGGAAGAAGCCCTCAAGCTTGTATACCCCAAGCCTCCTTGCAAGCACCTTCTTGTTAGGGATAATAACACCAAGAACCACACAAAACACACTCCTGCTGCTGCTATATCCGAAAATGGAGAGAGGAGAAGAAAAAGATCTCTTTGTGTTTGCATGTGGGAGAGAGAATGGGATTGAGTTAGTTGGGAGGTAAAGTGTGTAGCATTCAAGGATCTCAACAAAACCAAGAGAGAGCAAGCCCCAAGGGCGGCCGATCCCCTTTTTGTTATTTTTGATTTCCCCCCCAAAAGGTTAAAATGAAATGTTAACACATTAAACAAGTCATTTCCTTTTAAAAGATGTTCATTCAATAAACCCTTTTATTAGAATAACACTTATACACTCGCTAATTATTTGATGTTATTTAAATAACTTAAAAACATTACAAATAATATTTATAAACAAAATATCCATATAAATTGTTCAATCTCATATGCAACTTATTTAGAAAACCCATTTTCTAAATTTGGTGTTATTATTTAATTGCATGATCATATCACACATTGAATAATTTATTGGTGTTTGCTAAGCTTGTTATTGGGTATAACCCGACTTGGATCATGACGTACTAACTGCATCAATATTCTATATGTCTTGGGCACATAGAATCCAACAATAGGTACTATTTCATAGGACTTGTACCTATACTTGATGTTAGCATGAATAATCATTGTTGTTTTATTATGCATGCTTGAAGTGTTCATTTTTGTTGTTTCTGAACTCATTTAGCTCTTAGAATCACAATTTGTGTTCTCATTTTTAATATTTTGTTATGCTCTATTCATGCGATGAACAAGGTAGTGAAGATCATGGTGAGAATCACTTGTTTGTTGTTATCTTCTTTATTAACTTGTTCATTGCAGTTGAAAACCATCATTGTTTCTTAATCCAAGTTTCATTTTGAATCACCATTTTGACCTAGGGTTCTAAATTCGTTACAGGTTCACAAGTCCGACATTTTAGTTGATAAATTTCAATGATTATCACCTTTTGTTTGATACTATAGTTGTAGAGGATCAAAATAGAGGGCAAATATGGTAAGGAGTAGTTAGAACACAACTTTGATGATGAAGATGATGGGTGATGAAGAACATTGTCTTTCGCTCGTAGCACTATGAAGTCTCTCAAATTTGAAAAGTATTCAATGACCTTTTGAACGGGCTTTAAATAGTCAATTAATATCTTCCACAAAAAAATTATAAGTTTCAGGACAAATGTAGTGAACTTTTTAAAATCACTGTAGCAAATGCGGATGAGTTTTGTTCATCAGCATTTGTGTACTGTTACAAATGCAGAAAAGTAAAAACTTAACAACTTTCATTCACTGTAACAAATACAGTTGAACAAAGGTAGTAAGCATTTGTGTACTACTACAAATGCGGCTGAACAAAGTTAGTCAGCATTTGTTCACTGTAACACATGCAGTAGAGTAAAATTCCTTTATCCACATTTACTTCTACAAATGTGGCTACCAATGAAGATGTCCGTGTTTATTGACTTTCATCTTGATGACAGAAGAGATTAAGCACTTTGTTATTCATTTTGAAACACATGAAGTGTTGATGTCAACCGGATTAAAGAAATGCGGATGAGTAAAAAGAAATGCGGCATTGTAAATGTCTTCCACATTAACAAATGCGGCAAAAGACTTTTGTCCGCATAGGTTTTTCACATCAAACTTTCATGTATTTTTGAAACAAATGCAACAGAGTTGTCTTGTCCGCATTGGTTTCACTTGGTTTTAAATGACTAAAACTTTTACCCGCATTGGTTATATGGATTGGTTATCTTCATTTGCATTAACCAATACACTTACCTTCATTGAATTTTGACCTTAGTCAAAACTTAATGTTTCTACAGAGATATTATTCTTTTGATTTTTCTTTCTTGTATGAAGAACTATCATTGATTGACTTGTGTCTTATGAAGTTGTTGGTGTTGTTAATTCTTTCTTGGATTGACTTGTATATCATAGATGATACAAGATTCCCATTGATTGGTTGATCTTGGACTTCTTATGCTTTCATGAATCTGCATAAGCTGACATACATACTATAACTTCTGCACCTACACAAACAGTTCCTTTTTTATTTGTTTTAAAGTTTTAAGAAAGTAGATATCTATACAAACTGATCAAAAATTTTAAATTAATCCCCCTAAAGTGTATATCCATACTTAGATAGAAACTTCAAAGATTTAAAAGTTTTTGAATATGAATTAATTTTGATTAGTTTTTGTTTTTCTGATTTAAGAATGAAGGGAAGTATACCTTTTGTTAGGATCATATCAATCTACATTACACATGTGCATTCTTTTGTAATAAAATTGACATGTTTACGAGTTCTTGATTCAAGGTATGTTTGTCCTCCTAAACTCACACCTGGTTAATATTTTAATGCATGTGATATTTATCATATTTTTGTTTGTTTGATTATTCAACATGTACCTCACACATAGAAGCATGGAATGATCAAGAACCATCCTCATGTAATGTATGGTAGAACTGTGTCAAACCTTGATTTACCAGGTCATTTAAGTTATAAGATCTCATTTTCACTAATCGTCATTGGGATTCTTTTACTTTGATCCTTTCCATGATTAGATCCACATTGGATTCTTTTCACTTCACTTTGGAAGGTGATACAAGATTGGATTCTTTTGCTCATTCACAAGTATTATATTATGTTTTGTAGATTCATCCAATTGGGACGTGTTCCTCATTGGGAATCTTTTGGATCAATACATCTGCACTATGTGCATGTTTCTTCAGGTCTTTGCTTAGCAAAACTAAGATGAAACTTTCATAAAGTATCATTACTTGGTGTGTTTAGGTTACTACACACACATGCACTTAGATAAGCCAATACATACCTGTACTCTTGAGATGAGTGTTTCACTATTGAATACGATTTTAATTCATCCAACATATATCTTCTATTCCAAGTTGAGCCTACCCACATATCTAGTAAGTCATGACAGTCTTTTAAAATTTGAATTAAGCATAGTGAATGGTATAACAACTGTAAATTGTTTCCTTTGGTATATGATCATTTTCTTCATCAAAATTGACTTCTTTTTGTAATTTTCTAAAATTTAAATTGTTTTTGATGTTTTGTTTGATTTTATTCAAGGGTAATAATGCTAATTGATTAAACTAGGAATTCAAACCTACTAGGTTCAAATGCCTTGGTAAATAAATCAACCAATTGATTTTCAGTGGGAACTTTAATCAATTTGATTAACCCTTTTTTAGCACAGTCTCTCCAAAAATGATATCTAATTTCAATGTGTTTTGTTTTTAAGTGCTGAACTAGATTATTTGTAAAAAAATAGCTGATGTGTTGTCAATGTGAATTGGAGTATGCAAGAAGTTAAAACCATAATCAAGAATCTGGTTTTGAATCAAGAGAACTTAAGAAACAAGCTGATGCTGTAATGTACTCAGCTTCTGCTGTTGATACAGATACATTTGCTTGCTTCTTGCATTTCCAGGAGACCAGTCTGGGACCAAGAAATTGACAACCACCAAAAGTGGACTTCCTATTGAAATCGCATCCTCCATAATCATTATTAGTGAAAGCATATAGATTGAAATCTCCTTCCTTATGATACCATAATCCAAGAGCAGGCTTCCTCTTGAGATATCTGAATATCCTTTTAATAGCATTCACATGAGATTCCTTGGGATCTGATTGATATCTAGCACACACACAAACACTAAACATAATGTCAGGCCTACTGGCTGTTAGGTACCTGAGTGAATCGATCGTAGATCGATAGTGAGTCTGATCCAATCATTTGCCTTCTAGATCAGGTCCTATCTTCACTTTAGTGTCAACATGTGTTATGATAGACTGACAGTCAGCAAAGTAGAATTTCTTCAACATTCTTTCCAAGTATTTCGATTGATTATTGAAGATTCCATATGCCGTCTGTTGGACTTGCACTACTAGAAAGAATGTGAGTTCTCCCATTGCACTTATTTGGAATTCTGAATGCATGAGATCTTCAAAATCTTTGCAGAGTAATTTGATTGTTGAGCCAAAAATAATATCATCCACGTAGATCTGGACCAACAACATGTCTCTTCCTTTTCTTTTTCTAATAAGAGTCTAGTTAATCTTTCCTCTTTCATACCATTTTTAAGAAGGAAAGATGATAGAGTCTCGTACCATATTCTTAGGGCTTGGTGAAGAGCATACAGGGCTTTGTCAAGCTTATACACTCTGTGAGGAAATTCAGGATCTTCAAACCCAGGTGGTTGACTCATATAGACTTCTTCAGCAATCTTTCCATATAAGAAAGCACACTTTACATCCATTTGATAAACAATAAACTACATGGATGCTGAGTATGCAAGAAAGATTCTTATTGCTTCTAATTTGGCAACAGGGGCAAACACTTCATTGTAGTCAATCCCTTCTTCCTGAGTATACCTTTGTGCTACCAGTCTTGCTTTGTTTCTGATGATAATTCCTCTATCATTAGTTTTGTTTCTGTACAGCCCTCTGGTACCGATAGGATATTGTCCTTCGAGAAGATCTACCAGTTCCCATACGTCTTGCTTTTTGAACTGTAGTAATTCTTGATGCATTGCTTTATCCATCTATTGTCTTGAAGAGCCTCTTTGACGTTTTTGGGTACTGTTTGACAAAGAAATCATGAGAACAAACAAATGTTTGCAATACTTGACTTGCTTCTTGTTACCCTTTCATTGAGTTCACCAATAATGCTTTCTACTAGATGGTTCTTGTGTATTCTGGTGATTGGAATTGAGTCACCAGCAATTGTTACATCAATATTGGAGACATTCAGCTCATTATGGTGAGAGGCAACTTCATATTGTATTGTTGGAGAATTAGGAAGATAATCAGATTTTGTTTCTATGACTGCTTCAGCATTAGCAACACTTTGATTGCTTCCATCATTTGATGTTCTTTTTGTTTCAACTAGAGGACTAGCTTGCTTTTGATTTCTGATCTTAGTTGATAGGTCTTTTAATGTGATGGTAACAAGCTGGGACCAGCTTCAGTTGAAACACTTTGATATTAAGATGGTTTTCTGACAAGATCACCTTGTAGTGGAACATCTTCATGCAGTTGTTAAGAAGAGGTTGGAGGAACCATTGGAAAGTCATTTCTTCATTCTACTTTTGAATGAGGTTCTACTAAAGATGTATTTCCTACATCAGACAAATGAAATTGATCAAATGATTTTGTAAATGAGTCAATATCAAACAACCAATCGGGACCATATGTAGATTTAGGAAATGAATGTTCCTTAAATTAATCATTTTTTGATTCATCAATAATGTTTAATATATGATTAAACACTCTGTAAGCCTTTGACACACAAGAATAACCTAGAAAGAATCCTTCATCACACTTAGATGAAAATTTCCCAAATAGTCTTGGGTGTTTAATATTAAGATGTGACTATCAAATGACTTGAAAAATCCAATAAATGGTTTTCTATGAAACAATAGTTCATATAGAGTCATGTTGTTTTCTTTTATAATTACAATTCTATTTTGCACAAAGCATGATGTGTTAAATGCCTTTGCCCAGAAGGTAATTGGCAGTTTAGCATCGGCTAGCATTGTTCTTGCTGCTTCAATCAGTATTCTATTTTTCCTTTTAGCCCCATTTTTTGAGGAGTTCTAGCTGAACTGAATTGATGTCTTCATTTTAGTTCCATTATTTGGGATGAGCAATGCCATTGGTTGCACAAAGGAACTCATGTCTTCATTCTTAAACTTAGTTCCATTATCACTTCTTATTGTTTTGACCTTATGATCAAGTTGGTTTTAAATTTTTGTGATAAAGTCTTTTATTATTTAGGATGATTCAATTTTATGAAGTAAGAAAAAAACCCATGTAAATCTTGAAAAGTCATCAATGATCACCAAACAATATTGTTTCTTTCCAATACTCATAACATGAGTTGGTCCAACAGATCCATATGAAGTAGCTTCAATGGAGTATTGTTTGTGTTCACTAGCTTTGGTTTGTGAGAAGATTTATGTTGTTTTCCTTTGAGGTATGCTGAACAGTGATCAACAAAATGAAATTCTTTATGGTGAAGAACAATGGCATGAATCTTGAAAAGTCATTAATGATCACCAAACAGTCTATTCATGTTTTAAAGTTTGTGTGCCCTAGGTGTCTGTGCCAAAGCTAAGACTCATCAAATGATGCTTTTGACAGAGGACATGTTTCTTCTTTTGGTGTAGTAGAATTCAGGTTTAAGACATAGGTGTTATTCTTCCTTGGAGTGTTTAGTACATCCCATTCTTTAGGAATCTGAAAACCTGGTTTCAGAATGTAGCAATGAGTGTCGGTAAAGTTAGCTGAATATTTATTGTCATAGATCTGAGACACGCTTAGAAGATTGAAACTCAATTATTCATAGTAGTTTACTCTATCAAAGCTCAGCATCCCATTTATCCTTCACAAGTAATTCTTCCACCTTGTGATCTCCTCCGAATGCCATAGTAGTTCCTTGTATATGCTTGAAGTCATGAAGGAGGGAACGATCTCCAGTCATGTGTCGGGAGCATCCACTGTCCACGTACTATTAGCTATTGGACCTATATGGATGACCATGCAGGCACAAAAGAACTAATTAGAATATGGAACCCAAGCCATAATGGTCTTGGTTTCCATTCCTATCCATGATGGTAACTATTAGTACTTTCCTCTAAACTGATTTAGAAAGAGGTGTTCTAGGATATTTCTAATGATATTTTTATTGTTTCATCATCTATCAATGTCAACTGAAGAGTCAGAGGAATAATGAAACCTTTGGTCCCTATTTTCTTGAAGAAATCTAACCTGTTTTTTGATTGTCAAACATCATTTTTGGTTTGGGAAGATCATATGTTTGCTTGATGTTGTGATATTTGTTTCTTTGACTCTACCTTAACTCTTTACTATTACTCATGTAATTATCTGATCTAGATGTTCTAGATTGATTATTATGAAAATGACTTCTGATTGTGGGTTTCACAGATGATGTTGATAAGATAGGCTTGTTTTGGGGAATTCTCAACCCCTTTGCTTGAAGTAAAAATCAGATGTATTGTGATTGTTCATATCACAGACTAGACAATATTTATTGAAATAGAAATTTTTGGTGGAATGATTGTTCATTTCACAAATAGAGCAGTATTGATTAAAAAAGCATTCTTCTGTTTTGTGATTAGACATTTCACATAGTCACAATACATATGTTTGTTTCTTGAATTTGATTTTGATTTTGCCGACCCAGTTGATTACCCATTCTTAACTGAGTCACAATCTTTGGTTTAAGGGAAGAAGCAAAATCAACCTTTTTTGTAGTTTGCTTCACAACACTACCTTTGTTGACTGTTTTAGGTTGTTTTTGTTTCCTCAACCTTTTCTTGACTTCTTGCTCAAACTGATTACCATGCTCCTTATTGCAAATGTTAAAACCTACTCCTTGTTTTAGTTTTGATGATTGGGGGTCTGACTGAATTTTAGTTTTTGAAATAAGTGAACTCTTGTTTTTCTTTGTCAGTGAAACTTTGTTTGATTTGCTTGAATTTTTTGGAGATTTAATCTCATAATTAGAACTGCTTTTAGCATAATGTTTCATTGAAGCCATAATTTCTTCTTTCCTTTTGCAATTGTAGGTATAAATTTGACAAAGGGGACAATGGCCTTGATTGGGCTTGATGGTTTAATAACATTCACTGTCTTGTCTGAACACTCCTTGGTTTTAATTGGGTGACTAAGTTTAATTTTCTCCTCATTTGTTTCAATGTAAACATTTGGTTTGTTTTGAGGATTCGTGATTTGTTTTACAATTGTTTTTGGTTCAATAGTATTAGCTTCAATTTTTTCTTTGAGTGTGACAGATTCAGGAATGACAGTGTAGTTGTCATTGTAGGGTGGAGGACAAGATTATACCCAATCCTAGACATATCCTTGGGATCCTTTTGTGAGTCTAGCATCTCTTACAGCTTGACTGAAGATAATTGAAACTTTTCACGTTTCACTTCAGTAAGTGTTTGGTCAGCTTTTGATTGAGTTAACATTTCAGTTAGTTGCTCATTCTCAGCTACACGAGTGTACTTCTCACCATGAAATTTTTCAATATCAGAGGTGAGAGATTTAATTTTAATTCAATTTCTATCTTAAGCATCTCTAACTTATCCTTTTATTCTTTTATTTTATCAGCCATTTTATGATTGTGCTCTCGATAACCTTGCAGTCCAGTAATGCTTTATCACTACATAGGTTGGATTTTACCTCAGATGGCATAGGACATGGACCATCATTGATGTGAGCCATGAGTGCATGATTCTAAAATTGAGGCTTCACTTCCTCTACATATGGACTCCAATCACATACTCCATCTTGTTTGATAACAAAAGTATTTGAAGATGACTAACTGCTTCCATGAGCTTGATTAGTCAGTTGTGGCTGATTCTTAGGTTGTAGTGTTGTGTTGATGATACATGCTGTTGTTGATTGGTTGGAGTGGAAGCTTGTGCTTGGTTGTGGAGATGACTGACCTTGAGAATTCCTTTGAAATTGTTGTTGTTACTTCTCAGTGGAAGCTTGTGCTTGGTTGTGGAGAAGACTGACCCTGAGAATTCCTTTGGAAATTGTTGTTGTTTCTTCTGAAGCATTACATTCTCTAGAGAAGTGGCCAGTCATGTCACAGTTGAATCACTTTACCTTGGATTTGTCATATCCAAGTTTGGTGTTTTCATTAAGGCTAAGCTTTCTTCCTTTTCTGAAAAACTTCTTGGCTCTTATTGCTATCATAGCCATTTGCCACTACAAATCCATTTCTCCACATCATCTGGATCCATTTCTTCCAAGTCCTCCTGGATCAGTGAGCAGAAGTGAGTCTGCCTCCCAGATAAGCTTCAAAGCTAGCAACTTGTAAGTTTCCTTTTGCTCTTCTTATCTTGGGTCTTTTAGGAGTAGTTGAGGAAGATGCAGAGAACACTGTTGTTTGTGATGGTGTTGAAGGCTTGTTAGTGGGTGGAGCAACAATAAAACCAGTTGTCTTTACTTGATCTCTTGAGGAAAGGAAATCATCATCCACAGTGATAAATGCATTTTGTACAGGGATCAATTGCATATATACCCTTGTAAACATGTCTTAAATGCATATATACCCAAGCAAAAGCTTTAATTGCATATATACCCAGTTTATTGTTATGACAATATTACCCTTTCAAAAAAATTAATAAGAACTTACACATGGATATATACGCCATTAAAAAGTTTTAGAGGGAGAAATATGTTTTTAATCTATTTCTATTTAGATAAGGGGAGGTTTGCTAATTATGAAGTTTTACTATGCTAATTATGAAGTTTTAGTAAAAATAAAGGCAATTTAGTTATTTTATAAACCACTTTTGATGAAAATGAGTAAATTTTCCAATTATGAGGTTTTGTAAGGGGATATATGCATTTAAAAGTTTTGCTTGGGCATATATGCAATTAAAGAGTTTTTCAGGGGGAAATATGCTTCTAACCTTTTTATAGAGTGGGCGTCTGTTGAAAATTTATAAGCTTCAATAACTCTAGGTCCACCAACGTTTCTACTTCTCTTATCAAGTTCAAGAGCTTCTATCTTGGCAATCAAGATGTCCAAGGTGGTACTTTCTAGATCAAGAGTGTTTTTCAGCATCGTAACATTTTGTTTCCAACTTTCTGGAAGATTGTGAAGCATCTTCTTGTTCAGTTCTTTGACTTTGTATGTTACCCCCATGATCTCTAAATCATTCACCAGCTGCACAAATCTATGCAGTTGTTTAGAGATTGACTCCCACTTGAAGTTATGAAAGGTTTCATATTGATTAACAAGCTTGTCCTTGTTAGTTTCAGCAACTTCACTACCGCCTTCACACATTATCAACAGTGCATCCCAAACAACTTTAGTAGTTCCTTACTTTGATAATCTTTTTAGCACATCCATTTTTAGTGCTTGGGTGAGTATAGAATAAGCTTTAAGATCAACTTTTATCTTTTTGTAATCATTCATCAAGTGTGAGATCTTCAATAGGATTCTTGAGGTTGTATAATACAGCTTGATCAGCAAAGAGTCATTGGAATGTGAGACCCTTTCCGTATTGAAATCCAGTAGTTTGGATCTACACCTGTAATATAGTTGATAAATCTGATTTTCCAATACTTAAACTCAGGTTTGTGTTTAAGCATGGGTGGTTTTGGAGTAAGACCAAGTTCAGAGAAACTATGTGAATCCATTTTTAATAAGCAGTTGTTTAACCTTGGTGAATAATGATTAGTTTGATTGTTAAGTTAAACTTAGTCCAAATAGTCCAAACAAGCTTATGTATAACCAAATCTGCTAAAGTTTATATGTTTTTGTTGTAACAACTGTTCATGGGTTTGTTCATGAAGATGAGTACTGATGAACAGTGACTGTTGAAGAGAGTTTTGCAATTTATTACGTAGAGGTAGTTGAACATTATATTAGTAACTCAATCATCAGATCAATCGAGCTCAGCTCAGATCTAGGCAGATCTGAAAAAGAACTGAGAGCCAAGGCTTTGATACCAATTGTCTGGTTTTGAGAATGGTATTCTCTTTTGATGTGAATGAACAAGGAACGAATATGATGATTGTGTCAATGATTGTAAGGCGGTTCAAACAATCAAGGAACATTGAATGCAAGAAATACTCATAAATGGTGTTTGTATTAATAAAGGTAATTGGTTACAATGAATGCTTATGGTAAGAGCATTAAACAGTAACAAGACACCTTGTAAACAGAAGATTCTAATTGTCTAGAATATATATCAATAGTCACCTCACATACGAGGATTTCTATTCTATTTATAGGCTGACAAGTTGCCTTTTACAAAATGACTAAACTACCTCTGACCTATATATCAAAGAACTATTCTAAGTCTTCATCAGCATTTCTTTTGTTCATCGCATGATCGATACGGATGTGTTTATCTTGATCAACATTTCTTCTTTGTCTTCAACATTAGTGTTTGGTCATTAGCATTGACAAATGCGGATGATCAAACACATATGTGCATTTGTTTCCATGCATCTGCATTAGTTAATGCGGAATATAAATACTTGTCAACATTTGTTTCCAGTTATCTGCATTGTTAATGCGGAAGAAAGACAAAAAATATTGTCAACATTTGTTCTATGTCATCCACATATACAAATACGTTTAGCTGACACTTGTCTTTTTTTTCATATTCTTCATCCGCATTTGTTCTTGGACTTGTGGGATTTCTAGCAGAACAACCATCAATCCACCACTTGAATGGCATTTATGATACTTTCAAGGTCTAACACATGTACCTATCAGGTCTCCAATGACCTCTTCCTCTAGTATCTAGCTTCAAGATGATGCTACCCAAAAAGGAGGAGAATGTTCAGAGACAAACAATTGTGGAACCACAGAGCCAAGCTTTAACTTCTTTTATCTACTAAATACCCGACTCCCAAAACAACAGTCTTTCCTAAGCCTTCTCAAATCATCCAACAAATGGATCCAAGGATGCTCAAGGATCTCAATAGGATTTTCTCCAAGTTCCTAATGAGATCTTCTTTATATCAGCCTAGCCCTAACGCGGCTATGATATACTCTAGAGCCGAAGAGCTTCAAAGGCTAAGGTGACCTTCTACCACTTTGGAAGAAGTGATCAACCTAAGGCCCACATTGAACCTAAGATGATTTCGAAGGGGAGATGAGGACGGATGCCCAGCAACTGAAACATTTGGGACAGATAGTGCATTCCCTCAGACTTCCGAAGCTAAAGTCAAAGCTCGGAAGAACAAGTTCAATCTTCCAAAGTAACATGGAAGTTGCGAGAGTTTGTCTCCTTTCCCGAGGATCTAATCATCACATATGCAATTCTAGAGTTGGCATTTGAGGTGAATAGTGAGGAACTTTCTCAACCGACTCCTAGCTCAACAACTTCATTATCTCCAATCCTTAATCTCACAACCTAAATCCCCCATCCAAGAACCACCAAAGTCTAGCACTTCCGAAGATGTTAAAGGCGAGAAGAAGATGACTGCGGAAGAGCATCTGGAGGAGGAAAGGATTGAAAAACTTAGAAAGAAAGGTAGACTTCCAACTAAGAAGTTTATAGCTGCTAGTAGCAAAGCAGTTATAGCCAACCAGGAGGTGTCAACAACAAGAGAAGGGTGGAGATCATTGACAAGCTCATCAAGCTTGGAGCTGTCGTGAAGATTGTGCTTCTGTACCACTAGAGGAATTAATTGATCTAGAAAAGACAACCATGTTACTGATTGAACAAAGTGAAAAAGCAGGAAGGCTGGCCTTAGAGGAGGAAAGAGAAAGGAAGAAAGGGAAGTCGATCTGCAGCTTAGGAGGGAAAGGATAACTTTCCTACCTCCCATGGATTTATCTCTTGAAGAACTATCTCCACATGAAAACGACATGATCCTATGGCTCTTCACCAAGAGCAAAGACCATTGGAGATAGAAAGGATGAAAGCTACAAAAGAAAAGTTGAGGGAGAAGAAGAGGAAAGAAGAAGAAGCAGGGGTCATTGCATCCAAGAAGATAGGTGAGAAGGCCTGGATGAAGGATTATCTTCGGGCTCACGGCTTCTCTAGTAGGCAAGTGGGTCCCATCTCTGAAAAGACTATAGCGACATGTCAGTGACATCAAGGCTGACATTCTCTTGGGAAAAAGGATAGAGATTTATAGAAGGGGACAGGGGATGATCATCAAACCAATACCTCAACCCCAACTTATAACCGAAACTCAACGTCAACCTCAACCTGAGCATTTCCTATTTCCTTTCCCTATCAAAACTGAACCCATTTCCGAACCTTACATCCCTGAACCAACACCAACCACAATATCCACCTCATCACCACAACCACCTCAACTAATCACCCTCTGACCTAAAACACTACCCAGAACCCAAACACACTACCAACCCAACAACCATCCAAACCATCCCCTTAGCCTTCTAAACATCTCTCCTTAAGGAGTTTAATGAGATCAAGATAAAGCTCATCAAATGCACAACCTTGAGTTATATCTCTTATGAGGAGGATTCTATCAAAATGACTTATGTTGATAGATCCTCGTGTTCCCTCACAAGAGATCAATCCCTTGATCTGCCAAGAGGAACACTGGACCAAGCTATAAAACTCCTTGGCCTCAACTCAGATTCACTCAATGATGAAGAAAAAAAGCTGAAAAGGAAACTGGTGACTCTGTTGGATACTAAGAAAGGGGACAAAGTACCAAGCAAACCCCTTGTGCCAAGAAAGAAGATAGTCCAGTGGAGGTTTGAAGACTCTTCATAAAACTTTGTTGTTGAGAGAGAGAATGGCAAGCTAAACAAGCTTAATGCCTTATCTCTACTACACTCAAGCAGATTTGACATTACTAAGTTAGCAGAGAAGCCATTCTCTAACCCCTCAAACTCTAAGATAACTGCTCACATTAGAAATCACTGAGCAGCCTACATCTTGCCGAGCTAACTGCTAGGACAAAGATTGAAGAGGAGTTAATATTGAAACAGGAGGAGGAGAGAAAAGGATCAACAACCAAAGGCAAAGCCTTTCTCTAAATGGTTGTAGATCCTAAACTTGAATCTATTGTTAGATGGGAGTATGACTATAACTCCCGTCAACTAACTATCTTTAAGGGGGCACAACAAAGGGTGCATGTCATTAGGAGTGATAGACTTGATCTCCTATCAATGATGGCTTGCACAAACTTCTCAGCACAACTTCAGGACAGAACAAGAAACAGATAAACATCCTTTGTCCTTAGTGCAGATTGTTTTGAGATGAAGAAGTAAGTGAGGTTTTGGTAGCTTCATCCTAGGGGGAGTTTGTTAGATCTAGAAAGGTTGGTGCAACCAAAACCAAACACTTAGATTATTTTGGTACAACTTTTAAAGGACTTCTGAAGCTAAGTATGGAACTTTCAAAGGAAATAGAGTACTTCCAAAGATAAAAGTGCAAGATCAACTTCCGAAGGAAAACTCCAACTTCCGATGACAAAGTCTTCTCTTCCGAAGTTCAAGACTTAAAAAGAACTCAAAGACAATTACTTCCGAAGTGAAGTCCTCAAGCCACGGAAGAAGCAACCTCCTTTAAAGTATAAAAGGCTTCGGAAGAACTAGGTATTCTGAAGCCAACTAACCTTTAGAAGATGCTGCTATTGACTACTGGACATAACTATGGTTCATCTGACACTCCGTTACAGACTTCTGATGTACTGCATGGCATTTTCTTAAAAAGGCCATGTAGTTGACCATACTTTATTCGATTATTCACCTTTATTTGTTAGTACAATTACCAACTTTAGTTGGTGACAAAAGGTAAGTCATGGACATGTCATGACTACAATATCTTAGATAAGACATTATCTAAGATATCATAACTATAGCTTTATAGTATTTGCTTTAGTTATAGGATTCCAGGTGGTATCAAATGTTGGACCCGGAAAGGATCATACATGCTAATTCAATTGGTGAGTTGATGGTTATTCTACTGGAAACTCCCTAAGTCCAAGAACTAATGCGGATGAAGAATCTGCTGAGAAGAATAAGTGTTGACTAACCGCATTTGTAAATGTGGAAGACTTAGAACAAATGCTGACAAGTGTCTGTTCTTCCGCATTAACAAATAAGGATAGCCAAAATGATATGCGGACAAGTTTTATTCATCTGTATTTGCAAATGCGGATGACCAGACAACAAATACGCATAAGTATTTGTTCATCGGCATCACCCAATGCGGATGACCAACTACTAATGCGGATAACAAGAGAAGTAATGCTGATCAAGTACAACTCATCCGCATTTGTCAATGAGGATGAACAGAAGAAATGGTAATAAAGACATAGACTAGTTCTGACGTATAGGTCAGGGGTAGTTTAGTCATTTTGTAAAAAGGCATCTTGTCAGTCTGTAAATGAAATAGAAAACCTCGTACATGTGGTGACTATTGATAGACAATTAGAATATTTTGTGTCTTACTTTCTCAAGGTGTATTATTACTGTTTAATGCTCAAACCCTAACACTTATTCTAATCAATCACCTTCATCAATACAAACAAGCATTTATGTGTATTTACTTGCAGTGAATGTTTATTGATTGTTTGTTTCTGCCATTCAATCTCTGACTCAATCACTATATACGATCCTAGTGAGAATCTCAATCGCACCACCCAGTCAATTGGTATCAGCTTTGGCTCTCGGTTCTTTTTTAGATTTATACAAGATCTTAATAGAACTCGATTGAACTGGTGATTGAGTTGCTAATAGAGTGTTCTATTACCTACACTTAGTAAACAGCAGAAAATACTCTTCAACGGTTACTGTTCATACTCTCTTTTTCATGAACAAAGCAATAGTCTTCATACTCGAAGCTGTGAACAGTTAATATAACCAAAAGTTGCAACAGAAACTCAGAAACATCAACAGATCTAATTCTTTGAACCTGCTTTTGACGATTTGGACCAGTTGGACTAATTAAACATAAAACTTATCTAATCTACATTCAAAGAAGTTAAAAAACATCTTGTTAAAATGGATTCACATAATTTTTCAGAACTCGGACACACTCCAAAACCTCCATTTGTGAAATCATACCTACTATTTCAAAAGGTAAAAAATTTTGTGAAGTCAGTGAACCTTCTGCTGAAAGTAGTTCTGATAATGAGATTATATCTCCAAAAAATTCAAGCAAATCAGACAAGATTTCACTGCAAAAGAAACTCAAGAGCTCATGATTTGAACAAAAATTCAGTCAGACCCTCAATCTTCAAAATAAGACAAGGAGTTGGTTTTGACAATTGTAACAAAGAGCATGTTGATTAGTTTGAGCAAGAAGTAAAGAAAGGGTTGAGGAAACAAAAACAACCCAGAACAGTTAACAAAAGTAGTGTTGTAAAGCAACTACAAAATGGGCTGATATTGATTTCTCCCCAAAGCAAAAGGATGTGACTCAGTTGAAAATGGGAAAATCAACTAAGTCTGGTAAAACAAAATCAGATTCAAGAAATAAACATATGTATTATGACATATGTGACATATTTAATCACAAAACAGAAGAGTGTTTTTTCAACCAATACTACTTTATGTGTGACATGAACAACCATTCCACGAAAAATTGCTATTTTAACAAATATTGTTCAGTCTGTGATATAAACAATCATAATACATCTTATTGTTACTTCAATCAGAAGGGAGTGAGAATTCCTTAGAACAAACCTATCTCAATAACATCATTTGTGAAACCCAATGTCAAGAGTTATTTTCATAAAAATCAATCTAGGATAGCTAGATCAAATAATGACAGGGGTAACATTAACCAAAAGCTTGATCTTCCCAAATCAAAATTGATGTTTGACAATAAAAAACAATCAAATTTCTTCAAAAGAATAGAGATCAAAGGTTTCATTACTCCTCTAACTCTTTAGTTGATGTTGATGAGATGACTCAATCAAAATATTACAAGAAATGTCCCAGGTCACCTCTAAATAGATCACAATTCAGAGGAAAGTATCAAGAGGTCACTATTATGGATAGGATGGGAAACCTAAGACCATTATGGCTTGGGTTGCATTCTAATTAGTTCTTTTGTGATTGTAAGGTCTTCCATAGAGGTCTAATAGCGTATGGTACGTGGACAGTGGGTGTTCCCTAAACATGACTGGGGATCGCTCCCTCCTTCATGAGTTCAAGAAAACATAAGGAACTACCGTGGCATTCGGAGGAGATTCACAAGGTGGAATAATTACTGGTGAAGGATCTATGAGAAATGGGATGCTGAGCTCTGATAGGGTGAACTACTGTGAAAAATTTAACTTCAATCTTCTAAGCGTGTCTTAGATTTGCGACAAGAAATAATCAACTCACTTTACCGACACTCATTACTACATTCTTAAACCAGGATTTCAGATCTCAGAAGAATGGGTTGTCCTACAGACTCCGAGGAAGAATAACACCTATGTCTTAAACCTGAATTCTACAACACCAGTTGAAGAAACATGTATTTTGTCAAAAGCGTCATTTGATGAGTCTTAGCTTTTGCACAGACGTTTAGGGCACACAAACTTTAAAAACATGAATAGATTGGTCAAGGGAAACCACGTCATGGTCTTCCTCATAAAGAATTTCATTTTGTTGATCACTGTTCAGCGTGCCTTAAAGGAAAACAACATAAATCTTCTCATAAACCAAAGCTAGTGAACACAAACAATATTCAATTGAAGCTACTTCATATGGATCTGTTCATACCAACTCATGTTATGAGTATTGGAAAGAAACAGTATTGTTTGTGTTGAATTCTTTGTGCCCAAGACACATAAAACATTGATGTGGTTAGTATGTTATGATCCAAGTCGGGTCATACCCAATAACAAGCTTAGCAAACACCAAGTGCTATTTAATTGATGATATGATCATACAATTAAATAAATACACCAATTTAGAAAATGAGTTTTCTAAATAAGTTGAATATGAGATTGAACAATTTATATGGATATTTTGTTTATAGATATTGTTTGTAATGTTATTTAAGTTACTTAAATAACATCAAATAATAATGGAGTGTGTGTGAGTTATACAATTAAAAAGGTTAATTATATGTATAACTCATATTAGTGACTTGTTAATGTGTTAAATTGTGTTTTAAGTTTTGGGGGGGGAAAACCCAAAGTGAAAAAGGGATTCGGCCGCCCCCTTTGGAGTGTGCCTCTTCTTGGTTTTCACTTGTAGTCTTGGAAAAACACATTAGACAAGACATTCACTCCATCCCTTCTCTCTTACACATGCAAAAAACACAAGAAAGAAAAGGGTTTTCTCCTCTTGTTGAAGAGATTCATGGCTGAAAAGGTCTCCAACAGCCTCCTCTTTCGGTTTTTGGTGCTCAAATCCTAGCAACAAGGTGTTGTCATAGAGCTTGGGGTATGCAAGCTTGAGAGGACCTCCTTTGGTGCCTTAGTCGTTTTCTTGGAGCACATCCTCTTCTATCTCGACTCTTTTGCTGCTGAAAAAGGTAGTTTATGGCAGCCTCTTTATGGCTGTCCATAATGTTTGTTTTGTGTTACATAGCTAGTCTTTTCACATATAAAAGGTCCTTTGTTCTTGGGTTGTTTGTAACTTTATAATATCAGATGAAACCAAATTTTCAGTTCTTTAAAAGTTATAAAGCTTGTTTCCGCTGCGTTTTACAAAGTTTAAATGGTTAAACTATGTATCTTGTTCTAACAAACCCCAACTTGGCATCTAGAGCCGGTTATGTGGATAGCTAGCTTGTTTTGTCCTTGTAATATTTTGTTTTATGGGACTTGAAACCCTTTAGGGGCTGCTATATTCATGTATTATTGAAACCCCAAACTTTCAAAGTTATATCACACATGCTTGTGATTAAACTTTGAAAGATATGTATGTTGTATTGTTTATTTGTTGGACAAGATAAACCCGAAATTTCAGTTTGTGTTGGCTGAAATTTTGTGGGTTTTAGTGGGGATTCATTGTTGTTTTGGATGATATGATCATTGTTCATTATGGTGCATAACCTAGCCTTTGACTTGTTATTTGGATGTTTGTAATGGTGTTATTTATTCATTCAATTGGGTTGTATAATCTTTTATTTATGCTTGGTTTAAAGTGTAATTTATTTATTATTGGCTGTAATAAATAGATTAGGTATTCATTTTACTAGAAATTTGTATTAGGATATAATATCTTGTAATATGAAGATGTACACGTTAAAAGCACAAAGGGAAGACACAAGAAACATGGAGCATTTGGATGCGGTTTCAAGTGGGAGGTCATGGAAGCCGTTTGTGTTGTGTTTTGTACCTTAGGAATGTCCTATGGTCCACACTTGTGATGGCAAATAAGTGTGGCCACTTTAGATGCTATGGTTATGCAATCATTTGGTTGATTTTGGTTTTTGGTTATGGTATTGGGTGATTACTATATATGATGTTTGCTAAACAATCCTTCTATGATCATAACAAACTTCTAATGGGCATTAATCATTAAAAGTAATAAAAGGTTATTAAAATTGCTTAATGATTTCAAAGATTAAAAGGGGTTTTAATCAATGTACCATAGGGTCTTGTATTTGAAAGCATACAAATATGAATACATAATGTTTTCTAAACTTGTATTATAATATCTCTAAATTTTTTATAAAAATAAGATCAACACCGTCCTTTTACAACAACACTTGAATCACTCGGGAACTCTTAGTGGGATAAAGGTCACCTAACCATTTGAGGGAACTTGTGACTTGAGGTGAGAATGCCATCTCGTGGGATAAAGGTCACCTAATCACTATTTGGCAAACTCACACGTGTGTGTATGTAGGGTGTCTTGATTTGCAAACCATGTCAAATGGATCACCTACGATATGGTTTCCAAATGGTGTTGGTAGGATTAACATGCCGACTTTACATATGATGTTTCAAGTCGATCCATACCTCTAAAAGTTGCAAATGGTTGCAATCGTCAATCATTGACCACCTTATAATTAAATCGTGGGATAAGGTCACCTAACCACTATTTAAATCTAATGTTGGGTTCTAGATTTTATATGAAAATGGCCTTAAAAGGTATTAATATTAAAATAACAATATCGAAAATACTAAATTGATCTTTGTTAAATTTTGTAGATGGCCACAATAATTTGATAATCATGATAATTCATCCAGTCCACCAATCTTTACGAGCGATTTCCAAAAGGAACATCTAAATCATAACCAATTGTATCCATTGGTATTGAAACTTGAGAATAGTTCTCAAGGAAGAGAAAATGATCATATGTTTTAGGACGACATTGTCCCCGATCAACTAGTGAGGATGATGAGGAGGCCTATAATGTTGGACCAAAAGAACCAATGAGCCTGATCAGAGAAACCTCTAAGTCCCACAGGACATCACAACAGCTGAAGAAGACCTGATCAGCTGTTCTACAAAGTCTGAAGAATACAACTGCTGAAGTATTTCTGAAGTACTGAAGACAAAGACTGAGACAACAGCTGAAGATCTAAAGTCTGAAGACTTCAACAAGTACTGAAGACAAAGACTGAAGATCAACAGCTGAAAGACAAAGTCTGATGTTCAAGTACTGAAGACATCAGCTGATGCTAACAGCTGATGACAACAGCTGAAGATGTCTTCTTCAGTTGTTGTGATGGTTTTTCTTCATCAGTAGTTTTCTTTTCCTTTCAGTAGTTTGTTTACTTTTCTGTAGTTTTGTTTCCTTTTCAGTACTTGTAAACAACTGAAGAGGTTGTTTTTCAGTTGTTGTAGTATCAGTAGTTTTATTTTTCAGTAGTTGTAAATAAGATGTTTAACACTTAGGAACATTTGTAAGAAGATGTCAGTTGTTGACATCTTCAGTAGTTGTTAAACATCAGTAGTTATAAAACGGTTACATGTCACTTTCAAGTGACATCAGCCTACGTCACTCTTCCTTTATAAGGAAGGATGACTCACCTGTAATCGTGCCATTGAGGCCGACAATCTTAATGCAATATTCCTTTTGTCAGATATTTCTCTCTCTATAACAAAAATTCTTTTATCGCTTTATATCGAATGTTCTTGCTTGAATTTGTCTAATTCTGAGCTATTCCGCTGCTATATCTGTTCAATCGATTAAACCTAGAGGCTGAGATCCTAACAAATGGTATCAGAGCAGGTTAATCATTGATCGATCTAACAATTGATCATTGAAACTGTTCAATCGCTCTAAGTTAATCGAATTAGCAAATTCGCAAGGATCTGTTATAGAGATTGAGAGTGTATCGCTTCTGGCCATTTTATTTGAGGTTCTGTGTGGTTCTGAGCTAAATTTATTGTGATTTTACTTGAATCTGTCTGATTTTCCATATGACTATTCTTCGAATGATCCTTTAATACTGGATCCTCTACCAAGCCTCCGATCTTGGTGAGGAATGAGTATAACATTTGGCAGAGAGATTGCTCCATCACCTGTCTGTCAATAGCTCAGGTTGTTGGACATCTGTGGTACATGGACCACATAAGCCAATGGTGATGATCCGGAAACAAACCAGTTGGTTCCAAAGAAGAAGGAGCAATACTCCGAAGAGGACAAGAAGTTGTTTGAAATCGATGCAAAAGCCCATGGAATTTTGGCTATGGCTATTCCTAATGAGATTTACTCTGGGCTTCTGCATTGTGAGTCTGCTCATGACCTCTGGAAAGCCATCAAAGAACAATTTGGTGGTACTGATGAGGTTTTAGCAAACAACAGGGAAATCCTCGCCCAACAATATGAGACTTTCTCTCATAGAAAGGGTGAGACTCTGACTCAACAATTTGAGTGGTTTTCATGTTTAATCTCTGAATTGAAAATTGTTAAACATGAATATACCAGGAGTCAGATGAACCATAGATTCCTAAGATCATTGCCTGAGAGATGGAACACATATACCATTGTTCTACGCTCAAATGCTGATGTTGATGCCTATCTCTCACCCAACTTCATGGGAAACTGCTTACATTCGAGAGAGAGATAGAGCAGAAAAGGAAATTGGTTTCATCTGGCAAGCTTACTGAGGATTTTGTCCAAGGGAACACTGCCCTGATTGGACATCAAGAGTCAGAATATGTGTCATCTGAAAGCCAGTATGATGAGCATATTGATTTCTCTACAAACACTTCTGAGCCTGCCTTTGTGAGTGTTGATAGTTATTCTGCTGGTAGTAATAGTGACAATCTATGTTTCATCATGGATGATCTCAAGGGGATTGCTGATGATGACTTAGAAGAGATGGATATTTTGAGCCAAATGGCCTTGATAAATATCAGATCTCAGAAGTTCTACAAAAGAACTGGAAGGAAATTCCCAGGACTCTCTGGCAAAACCAAAGTTGGTTTTGACAAGAGTAAGTTGAAGTGCCATTAATGCCACAGACTTGGACACTTTGCAAGAGAATGTAGATCATCTGGATCTAACTCTCCTGCACCTTTTGTGACTTTCCTGGCAATAGTCAACAAAACAGAGGGCAACAACCTGTCAATTCTGGTTATCATCATCAACCACAATCTCCTGCATATTTGTTCCACAGGGGCCAATGCCATATCCATACCCCTGCTATTACATGCCAAACCAGGCCAGGTTCAAGCACCCACTGCTCAACAACCACATGCACTCCCTGAGCCTCAACCATCCCAATCTCATCAACCTAATCAACTTCAACAACACAGCTTCTTCACACCAGGAGTTGTTGACTGGAGCAGCTTACCAGATGATGTCTGGTAATGAACAACTGTTCTCAGGTGCTAGTCAACATGGTGGTGAGCATCCTTTTGGAAATCTAGCTCTCATAACTTTGGAATCCTGTGATGGATCATCCTCAGTACCTCTTCAACACAGGTATCACAGGTATCCTCTGAGGCTAAGGCCAATTATGTTCTGAAACTTGCATAGCAGCATTTGCCTCTATTAGAGAAGCAAATGTGGCTTTAACCAATAAAAATGTAGAGCTAGAACAAATAATTTCCAAAAATAAAGCTGAGTTTGAGTCTGTGCTGAAAGAGAAAACTGATGAGATTATAAATTAAAATGCCAAATCTCTGATGATAAGGCTAGGGAGGATGTACTCTTAGAGAAGTACAAAGACCTCAAAGATACTCTTGCTGTCACCCAGGTAGAGTGTGATCGATGGGTACAATCTTGCAAGGGCTTTGAAATGCTTCTTAGTAAGCAAACAGCTTCCAATGTGAAGTTTGGAATTGGTTATAATCACACTGCTCCTCCTACAGATTTTGCTTCAAGAGCAGGAGTAGAATCTGATGGAGAAAGTAATGACCAATCCACCTCATCATGTGATTCACTACTTGATAAAGCACCATCAGTAGTTGAAGTCAGTAGTAATCCCTCTGTGAACCTATCAGCTGATATTGATGGTTCAACTGCTGACACTCACATGATCAATGAGTTGATCAACCCAAGTGTTATCCCTAGAAGTACTGAGAGTACTGGAGAGCAGGGGATAACATCTGGAGTTCAAATCCCAATAACTGACAGCACTAAGAAGAAGAAAACTGTCAGTAGGAAGGATTTGAAGCCTACTAAGGGAGTTGACAAGAAGGGAAAAAGTGCTTCTAAACTGCTGAAGAGCAAGTCTTCAGTATTTTCATCATCTTCAGTTGATGATCAACAGAAGATGAAGAAGAAACCATGTGAAATATGTGGTCTATTCAATCATCTCACAGATGATTGTTGGTACAAAAAGGGATCCAAACTCAAACAAAAGGAGAAAATTAAAGAAAACTTGGCTAAAATGAAAACTGAGTTTGAGTCCAAGTTTGTACCAGCAGCATCAAATCCTGTTACTCCTATGTCCAAAAAGAAATCTAAAAGGGAAGGAGTGCAACAGGCAATAGCTGAGGTTGCTCAAAAGAAGATGGTGCAACACAAGAACTCATCATCAAACACCAATACCAATGTGTCTGAAGAGCTGAAAGCTCTTTCCCAGAATCAGACACAGCTGGTAATGATGGTTCAACATCTGTTGGGAAGAGTTAACCAACTTGATGGCCCTGTGTTGAAACCCCAGAAAAGGAGATCCAAGCCAAAGGATTCCTCTTCTACACCATCTCCTTCACCTCAAGCTATTGTGCCCAATAAATCTGTTAGTTTACCATCTATTGATGAGACCAGGCCCAAAACCAAAAAGGTTTGGGTCTCCAAAACTAACTGATTGTTTATTAATGCAGGTTTCTCCAACATGCCAAAGTAGCATCTGGTATGTAGACAGTGGGGGATCTTTGCATATGACTGGGAACAACTCACTTCTTAATGACTACTCTCCAGGAAGGAAGGGTTTTGTTTCCTTTGGCAATGATGCAAGAGGTTACATCATCGGGAAGGGCTTTGTTTCCAATGGGGAAATAAGGTTTGATGATGTCAACCATGTGGAAAATCTCAAGTATAACCTCTTGAGTGTCAGTCAATTGTGTGACAAAGGCCATGTTGCCCTTTTCACAAGCCAGAACTGCAGGATTCTGTCATCCAAAGTTCTGAGTTTGATTGACAAGGTATGGATGCTCACACTCTCCTGAAGGCCAACAGGACAGGAAGAGTGTATGCCTTAGATCTTTCCAAGAAAATAGATCTCAAAGGCCATCCTTGCCTATTTTCCAAGGCCTCTCCTCAAGAATCTAATCTATGGCATAGAAGGCTGGGACATGTTAACTTCAAGAACATGAATCAGCTGATACACCATAGTTTAGTAAGGGGAATGCCTATGAAGGAGTTCAAGTGTGAAAACAACTGCACTGCTTGTTTGAAAGGAAAACAGCACAAGGTTTCATTCCCACCTATTGAAGAACCAAAGTCCACTGCCTGCTTACAACTTCTTCACATGGATCTCTTTGGTCCTGTGAGAGTGATGAGCATGGCAAAGAAGAAATTCTGTCTGGTAATTGTGGATGATTACTCCAGATTTGTATGGACTTTCTTTCTACATTCAAAGGATGAAGCTGCACAGAAGATCATAAACTTTGTGTTGTATGCTGAGAAGCAGTATTCCCTCTCAGTCAAGTGTATTAGAAGTGACAATGGAACAGAATTCAGGAACAATACACTTGATGAGTTCTACCTTTCCAAGGGAATAAAGAGGCAGTTTAGTATTCCAAGAACTCCTGAACAGAATGGAGTTGTGGAGAGAAAGAACGGGACCCTCATTGAAGCTGCAAGGTCTATGTTGGCTGATTCTGGACTGCCATTGACCTTTTGGGCTGAAGCTGTCAACACAGCATGCTATGTGCAGAATAGAGTGCTAATAAATCAGAGGTTGATGAAGACTCCATATGAAGTTCTACATCATTTGGCCCCTCTCATTTCATCCTAGAGCATTTGGGTGTCCCTGTTTCATTCTCAACACAAAGGATCGGCTCCAGAAATTTGATCCTAAGGTGGATGCAGGGTACTTTGTTGGTTATTCATCAACTTGCAAGGCATACAGAGTCTTCAACTGCAGAACAAAGATGGTTGAAGAGACTCTACATGTCAAGTTCAATGAATCTCCAAAGGACAAGATTCCACAAAGCCCTGTGGAGCTCTTTGATTTGGACATACTGCAATATGTTCCTTATCAATCTCCTGCTGTTGCTCCTGTCAACAGTTCACCACCTGGTGTTACTGCTGAAGATGATGATGATAGTAGTAATCACCTCTTCAGGTTTAGTGACCAACTGCCTGAGTCCTCTAAACCTGATGCTCCTGTAGCTCCAGCAGCACCATCCACAACAAATGCTGATGAGATTTCTGCATCCTCAACTTCATTTGAGTTGCCACCATCTTCATGGTTTCAAGAATCTGCATCAACATCTGCTGCTGCTGAAGGTCCTACAAACACTTGCACAGATTTGATTGTTTACCAAGAGCTGAAAAATCACCCAATGTCTCAAATCCTTGGTGATATCAATGCTGGTGTTTCAACCAGAAGCCAGTTGTCCAATTTCTGCTTCTATGCTCTCTTCATCAGTCAGCTAGAGCCAAAGAACTATCATGTAGCTTTGAGAGACAATGGATGGGTTGAAGCCATGCAGCTTGAGCTTCTTCAGTTCAAAAAACAGCAAGTGTGGGAGCTTGTTCCTCTACCCCCAGGTAAGTGTGCAATAGGCACTAAATGGGTGTTTAGGAATAAAACTGATGAAAATGGGCTAATTGTTAAGAACAAGGCCAGACTGGTTGTGCAGGGGTTTGCACAAGAAGAAGGTATTGATTATGATGAAACCTTTGCCCCTGTAGCCAGACTGGAGGCAATTAGATTGTTTTTAGCCTATGCTGCACTCCACAATCTTAAAGTTTTTCAAATGGATGTCAAAAGTGCTTTTCTATATGGTAACATAAAAGAAGAAGTTTATGTGTGTCAACCACCAGGCTTTGAGGATAATAAGCACCCAGAATGGGTATATAAGCTTCATAAAGCTCTTTATGGGTTGAAACAAGCATCTAGAGCCTGGTATGAGACCTTATCAAACTTTCTTCTACAGAATAATTTCACTAGAGGCTCCATAGATAAAACTTTATTTATTAAGAAGGTGGATCAGCATAAGCTACTTGTTCAAATTTATGTTGATGATATTATATTTGCATCCTCTGATCCCCATTGTGTAAGGATTTCCAAAACTTAATGCAACAGAAGTTTGAAATGAGTGCAATGGGAGAATTACAGTTCTTTCTAGGTTTGCAAATCAAACAAAAAGCTGATGGAATTTTCATTCATCAGTCTAAATACACAAAAGATCTTTTGAATAAGTTTGATTTACAAAACTGTAAACCCTGTTCTACTCCCATGTGCAACACCACACAATTGGATGTTGATCAGAAAGGTAAAGGTTGATGAAACCCTTTACAGATGTATGATTGGTTCCTTGATGTATTTAACAGCTTCTAGACCAGATATTATGTTTGCTACATGTGTTGTGCTAGATTTCAGGCTGCACCTAAGGAGTCTCATCTGATTGCAGTCAAGAGGATCTTTAGATATCTGCAAGGTACACAATCTCTAGGCTTATGGTATTCCACTGGACATTCTTGCAAATTAGTTGCTTTCTCTGATAGTGACTATGCAGGGTGTAAGTTGACCAGGAAATCAACTTCTGGTGGATGTCAATTCCTAGGCAACTGTTTGATTTCTTGGCAGAGTAAGAAACAAACATCCGTTGCTACATCCACTGCTGAAGCCGAGTACATTGCTGCTGCAAGTTGTACATCCCAAGTACTCTGGCTTCAGAATCAACTTTTGGATTATGGCATTACAGAGACTAAGACTCCATTATTAATGGATAGTGCTTCAGCTCTTTGCATTGTCAAAAATCCAGTCCAGCACTCTAGGACCAAACATATAGAATTAGACATCATTTTATAAGAGATTGTTTTGAAAAGGGTCTAATTAATCCTATGTTTATGCCTAGTGCTGATGAGCTTGCAGACATTTTTACTAAGCCTTTGGATAGTTCAACTTTCCACAACCTGGTGTTAAGGCTTGGTATGCTGCAGCTAGAATAAGTGACAACTACTGATGATCTCAGTAATTACTGATGATCATTGGTAACCATGTCACATATTAGTACTGATGAGTTATTTTACCCTCAGTAGTTTTTATAACTACTGAAGGCTAAATGCTTTAAGTACTGTACTTTATCTGTTCTCAACTACTGATGTAGTTACAACTACTGATGCACTTACAACTACTGAAATCAGTAGAAACAGATAAGTACTGATGTCCTATGAAACAACTGAAAACAGCAAAAAGGCTGATGAGTACGTGTTGAGGACAGTATGAAACAGCTGAAAGGCTATGACTTGACGACAACTACTGATGAGTACTCTCTCTTCAGTAGTTCACAAACTGCTGTTTCTTATAAACAACTGAAGCAATACCATGTCTTCAGTAGTTTCACAACTACTGATGACTAACACCAAGTCTTCAGTTGTTTACAACAACTGATGGCACAACCAGGGTCTTCAGTAGTTTCACAACTACTGATGACTAATACCAAGTCCTCAGTTGTTTCAACATCTGAAGTCCAACTTGTCTTTAGTAGTTTTTAAAACTACTGATGCCTAAATCAGAGACTTCAGTTGTTTCAACGTCTGATTGTAAACACCATGTCTTCAGTTGTTTTATAACTGCTGACCACACCAATACCATCAGTCGTTTCAAACCTCTGAAAGTTAATACCACGTCATCAGTTGTTTCAAATACTGATGACTAACACCAAAACCTTCAGTCGTTTCATAACCCGTACCCTATATATATCTGATCCCTCTTTCAGAGTTTTTCATTCTTTCACGACCTAAAATTTCAAAAGCTCTGAAAATCTTTCACCTTCATTAATGGCGACCATGCAACTCAAGCCTCGACACAACTGTGTCGCGTACCTCACTAAATCGCCCTTCTGGACCAAATTCGATAATGCTATAGATCTTATGGTCCAATCACCACTGAAAATGGCTTTCCTCCTAAATCCAATCATTTATGCCGATTCGCTACATCAGTTTTGGACGAATGCAACTGTTAATGGAGAATCTATCCATTCGTCCATCAACTCTCATAAGGTGGTCATCTCTACTGCTACCATCCGCCAGATATTACTATTAGATGATGCTGCCTACCCTGTTGGATATCCTAAGCGCCGAATTGATCTTTCATTTGGACAACATGGATATCAAGGCGATCTTAGTGCTTCGACCATCCTGAAGAAACATTTTCCAGATGCTGAACGCTTGATATTTCATATGGTAAATGTTTGCCTGGCCTCGAAGACTTCTTCTTGGGATCAACTGACTTCCAGATGGCAACAGGTACTGTTCTCTATCCTTGAACAAGAACCACTAAACTTTTCTGAAAAAATTTTTCTTGAAATCAAGGATATGGCCACAAAACCACTTTCTAACCGTTGGATACTATATCCTCGGTTTATAATGGCCATAATAGAGAATCAGCTTTCTGCTGAGGGACTAGTTGGTCTGGGAGTCCCTGCTTTGGCTGTATTGCCAGAGGTATTCTCCCGACACAACACTGACCAAACTCTTAAACAGGCTGGTATGAGACCTTATCAAACTTTCTTCTACAGAATAATTTCACTAGAGGCTCCATAGATAAAACTTTATTTATTAAGAAGGTGGATCAGCATAAGCTACTTGTTCAAATTTATGTTGATGATATTATATTTGCATCCTCTGATCCCCAATTGTGTAAGGATTTCCAAAACTTAATGCAACAGAAGTTTGAAATGAGTGCAATGGGAGAATTACAGTTCTTTCTAGGTTTGCAAATCAAACAAAAAGCTGATGGAATTTTCATTCATCAGTCTAAATACACAAAAGATCTTTTGAATAAGTTTGATTTACAAAACTGTAAACCCTGTTCTACTCCCATGTGCAACACCACACAATTGGATGTTGATCAGAAAGGTAAAGGTGTTGATGAAACCCTTTACAGATGTATGATTGGTTCCTTGATGTATTTAACAGCTTCTAGACCAGATATTATGTTTGCTACATGTGTTTGTGCTAGATTTCAGGCTGCACCTAAGGAGTCTCATCTGATTGCAGTCAAGAGGATCTTTAGATATCTGCAAGGTACACAATCTCTAGGCTTATGGTATTCCACTGGACATTCTTGCAAATTAGTTGCTTTCTCTGATAGTGACTATGCAGGGTGTAAGTTGACCAGGAAATCAACTTCTGGTGGATGTCAATTCCTAGGCAACTGTTTGATTTCTTGGCAGAGTAAGAAACAAACATCCGTTGCTACATCCACTGCTGAAGCCGAGTACATTGCTGCTGCAAGTTGTACATCCCAAGTACTCTGGCTTCAGAATCAACTTTTGGATTATGGCATTACAGAGACTAAGACTCCATTATTAATGGATAGTGCTTCAGCTCTTTGCATTGTCAAAAATCCAGTCCAGCACTCTAGGACCAAACATATAGAAATTAGACATCATTTTATAAGAGATTGTTTTGAAAAGGGTCTAATTAATCCTATGTTATGCCTAGTGCTGATGAGCTTGCAGACATTTTTACTAAGCCTTTGGATAGTTCAACTTTCCACAACCTGGTGTTAAGGCTTGGTATGCTGCAGCTAGAATAAGTGACAACTACTGATGATCTCAGTAATTACTGATGATCATTGGTAACCATGTCACATATAGTACTGATGAGTTTTTACCCTCAGTAGTTTTTATAACTACTGAAGGCTAAATGCTTTAAGTACTGTACTTTATCTGTTCTCAACTACTGATGTAGTTACAACTACTGATGCACTTACAACTACTGAAATCAGTAGAAACAGATAAGTACTGATGTCCTATGAAACAACTGAAAACAGCAAAAAGGCTGATGAGTACGTGTTGAGGACAGTATGAAACAGCTGAAAGGCTATGACTTGACGACAACTACTGATGAGTACTCTCTCTTCAGTAGTTCACAAACTGCTGTTTCTTCATAAACAACTGAAGCAATACCATGTCTTCAGTAGTTTCACAACTACTGATGACTAACACCAAGTCTTCAGTTGTTTACAACAACTGATGGCACAACCAGGGTCTTCAGTACTTTCACAACTACTGATGACTAATACCAAGTCCTCAGTTGTTTCAACATCTGAAGTCCAACTTGTCTTTAGTAGTTTTTAAAACTACTGATGCCTAAATCAGAGACTTCAGTTGTTTCAACGTCTGATTGTAAACACCATGTCTTCAGTTGTTTTATAACTGCTGACCACACCAATACCATCAGTCGTTTCAAACCTCTGAAAGTTAATACCACGTCATCAGTTGTTTCAAATACTGATGACTAACACCAAAACCTTCAGTCGTTTCATAACCCGTACCCTATATATATCTGATCCCTCTTTCAGAGTTTTTCATTCTTTCACGACCTAAAATTTCAAAAGCTCTGAAAATCTTTCACCTTCATTAATGGCGACCATGCAACTCAAGCCTCGACACAACTGTGTCGCGTACCTCACTAAATCGCCCTTCTGGACCAAATTCGATAATGCTATAGATCTTATGGTCCAATCACCACTGAAAATGGCTTTCCTCCTAAATCCAATCATTTATGCCGATTCGCTACATCAGTTTTGGACGAATGCAACTGTTAATGGAGAATCTATCCATTCGTCCATCAACTCTCATAAGGTGGTCATCTCTACTGCTACCATCCGCCAGATATTACTATTAGATGATGCTGCCTACCCTGTTGGATATCCTAAGCGCCGAATTGATCTTTCATTTGGACAACATGGATATCAAGGCGATCTTAGTGCTTCGACCATCCTGAAGAAACATTTTCCAGATGCTGAACGCTTGATATTTCATATGGTAAATGTTTGCCTGGCCTCGAAGACTTCTTCTTGGGATCAACTGACTTCCAGATGGCAACAGGTACTGTTCTCTATCCTTGAACAAGAACCACTAAACTTTTCTGAAAAAATTTTTCTTGAAATCAAGGATATGGCCACAAAACCACTTTCTAACCGTTGGATACTATATCCTCGGTTTATAATGGCCATAATAGAGAATCAGCTTTCTGCTGAGGGACTAGTTGGTCTGGGAGTCCCTGCTTTGGCTGTATTGCCAGAGGTATTGTCCCGACACAACACTGACCAAACTCTTAAACAGGCTGCCAAGCTGCGCAAACCCACGCAGCTGGAACCCACAGCCTCCACATCCAAAGTCCCCTCCAAACCCACAAAGAAGAAGCCTAAGAAGGCTACTCAGGGAGTTGAGTCCCCTGAGGATGCTCCTGCTGCACCAAAGCAGGTTATCTCTACTGGAAATAACCCCCCAGTAGAGACTATGACTCCACCAACCGAAGCCGCTCAGGTTTCCTCTCAAAAGGAACTTGATGCAACCACTCAACGGGAAGCCACACTGCTGGGATCCTCCTCACTTGAGGGGATTACCATTGAAAAGCACCACTCGCCCCGGGTGCACACTGCTTCCACACCCTTTCCTGATGCAACCGCCCCTCAAAGCCCTACAATAATTGTTGCAAAAGTGCTGACGCAGTTGCATTCCTCACCCCCCACCCAGACACCAATTACTACTGGGATAACCTCAACACCTGAGGGGGAGGATCACAATGCTTCTGTCAACCCACAGCACAGGGGTTATCATGTTCCATCTCCTGGTGTAGACAAGGAGGTGCGAACTTCTGGTGAGGCTGCCACTGCCTCTGACTCAGCAAATGACCAGGGTGTAGTTGGTAACATCTCTAAGACCTCACCAGCGGCAACAGCTGATGAAGGACATAGTCCTGAGGCTGGAAGTCCCCAGAACCAAGAACAAGGGGCACATGCTATAATTGATCTACACTCAAGGCATGTTAATCCTGACTCTGTCAGGAGGTCAGGTGATTCAGTATCAACTGATGATGACCTGAGCTTCTTCTATGATGTAGTTGCTCAAAACACCATCCTAGAGGATGAGGTTAGCAGACTCAAAGAGCTGCTGGCCAAGATGTCTCAGGATGAAAGTCCATCTGCCACCACAATACACCCACAGATGGCACCTTCTTTTGAAGGTCCCCTAAACACTGAGCCAATACATACTTCCAAGCCACCAGCCTCTGCTTTTGGCACTGATTCTCAGGAACAGAACCATCCTGATCAATCAGTTGTTAACCTTCAAAAATCCCTACCTCTCATCACTCCCATGATCACAGATATAGTGATCAAAGCGATTGATGAGAGGCTTCCTACAATAATACAACCCCTGGTGGAGGAGTTGGTGACCAAATCACTTTCTACTGCTCAAACCCGTGCACCCAATGCAACCAAAAAGGGGGAGAGTCAGTCAGTTAAAGGAAAAAGGAAGAGGACAGATGGGGGGAAGGAGAAAGAATCAGAGAAGGTAAATGAGAAGGAGTTGGCTGTTATAAGTGTGGAGGAGACTGAGTTTGATCATGAGAAGGAGAAGGAGAGTGAGAAGAGAGCTGAAGTGAATGAAAGTCAAAAAGACTTTCATGTCACATATCAAAAGAGGAAAGGAGAGTCTGAGAAGGAGAAGGAGCTGAATGATATGGTGAAAGAAGCTGATGCCAACCATAACCGTTCAATGGATAAAATCATTGATCAGTTATATAGGCAGGGTTTTGACATCCAACAACTAGACTCCGAGATCAGAAGGTTGGAGACAAAGGAGATCAACTCAAGATGGGCCAGTTATGATGCCTTAGAAAGAGAAAGGCTGGAGATAATGATTAGATTTGTAGCCAAATACTTGGGAAGATCTCTGATAGAAATAAGGGCCTGGACCAGGGACAACATCTTGGCAATAACCACCAAGATTTGTTCGTCTGAAGCATACTCCAAGGGTTTAGTGATTGAGGTATTAAATGAAGCTGGGGTTGGGAACCGAAAAGAACTGACAAAATTTACTAAAGCCTCCCTTACAGCCAAAATGTTAAAACAGTCTGAAAAGCCTCTATCTTCAAAATCACTACCTCCACAACCCACTAAAACAACCCCTTTACCCTCTAAACCAACCATCCAACCCACAAAACCAAATCCTTTACCCCCAAAACCCACTGCCAGTGATGTACCTAGACAAAAGAAAAGAAAGGTACTGAGGGCTGATGAAGAAGAAGAGGAGGATGAAGACAGACTGCCACTCTCTGCAGTTATCACTTTGCCTAAGGCTAATCCAATGTCCATCACTCCTGCTTCTCAAATGCATGATGTGATGATAAAGATTGAAGAGGAACAGATGCAAAGACATGATGAGGAAATGCTGAAAAGCATTGACAAAGCATATGCCACATCCTCTTCAATGATTAGCATGAAGAAAGAAGTCTTAAGATTGTACACCCTTGCTAATACCTTTCAATACCAAAGGGAAAAAGTAAGGATATGGCCTGATCCTAGGGTGGCACACAGGATTGTCAAGAAAGAAATTCCTTCAAAATACAAGGGCCAAGTGAAGAGGGTTGTCGACGAAGACATCACTGTGGTTCTTGTAGTGTCCCCTTTGGAAATTGTAGAAGAGTTCAAGAAAGCTTATGAAGCCAAACAACCACCCCAAAAGATGTTGGAGAATAAAATCATAAAGAAAGGATTGGTTTACAAAAGACTTGAAAACTTCAAACAAGATGAGCTCAACCTGCTCTTAGAAGGGACTCATCCAGATGAGTTTGCTTACAGACAAATAACCACGGTTGAGCTCAAGAATGGAAAACAGGCCAAGTACATCTCTGAAGTGTATGGCCGAGAAGGATTGTTTGATGGTGTGCCCGAGGTGCTGACAATGGATGAGCAGATCATGTTTCTAAGGGCTTACACCAGGGAATCCTATAGGCTGATACACGGGAAGTAGATCTCATGGTTAGGGTAACAGCTCAGTGTCCAAGTCCCCAATACAGAGCTCCCAACCATATCATGCAAAACAAATCATCAGAGACTTCTTCCCAGGCCGGTGCTGAAAAAGGGTCACTTCTCATCTGATCAAGAGGATAAAAAGACCAATCTATCTGCCAAAATAAGTGGGACTCGTCAATAACTTAGAGGTTTTGGCTGCATTGGTTCAGGGGGAGTTTGTTGGACCAAAAGAACCAATGAGCCTGATCAGAGAAACCTCTAAGTCCCACAGGACATCACAACAGCTGAAGAAGACCTGATCAGCTGTTCTACAAAGTCTGAAGAATACAACTGCTGAAGTATTTCTGAAGCACTGAAGACAAAGACTGAGACAACAGCTGAAGATCTAAAGTCTGAAGACTTCAACAAGTACTGAAGACAAAGACTGAAGATCAACAGCTGAAAGACAAAGTCTGATGTTCAAGTACTGAAGACATCAGCTGATGCTAACAGCTGATGACAACAGCTGAAGATGTCTTCTTCAGTTGTTGTGATGGTTTTTCTTCATCAGTAGTTTTCTTTTCCTTTCAGTAGTTTGTTTACTTTTCTGTAGTTTTGTTTCCTTTTCAGTACTTGTAAACAACTGAAGAGGTTGTTCTTCAGTTGTTGTAGTATCAGTAGTTTTATGTTTTTCAGTAGTTGTAAATAAGATGTTTAACACTTAGGAACATTTGTAAGAAGATGTCAGTTGTTGACATCTTCAGTAGTTGTTAAACATCAGTAGTTATAAAACGGTTACATGTCACTTTCAAGTGACATCAGCCTACGTCACTCTTTCCTTTATAAGGAAGGATGACTCACCTGTAATCGTGCCATTGAGGCCGACAATCTTAATGCAATATTCCTTTTGTCAGATATTTCTCTCTCTATAACAAAATTTCTTTTATCGCTTTATATCGAATGTTCTTGCTTGAATTTGTCTAATTCTGAGCTATTCCGCTGCTATATCTGTT
The DNA here is from genome assembly GCA_025506515.1 of Flaveria trinervia. Taxonomy (NCBI): domain Eukaryota; kingdom Viridiplantae; phylum Streptophyta; class Magnoliopsida; order Asterales; family Asteraceae; genus Flaveria; species Flaveria trinervia. The sequence goes on from CM046443.1 coordinate 69,046,547, forward strand.
CAATCGATTAAACCTAGAGGCTGAGATCCTAACATATAATGATTTGATAAAGTACACTGAGGACTCTGTCCAAGTGACTTGCCTTATGTGGCAAGCATGACTCCGGATATCCAGAAGGAGTATGAGCATCATGGAGCTTATGACATGATAACCCAACTGAAGGAAACGTTCCAACAGCAAGCGAGGGTTGAGCGCTTCGAAACAGTTCGAGTGCTCCATGCATGTCGTATGGACGACAACCAATCAATTTCATCTTATGTACTTAAGATGAAAAGTCACATTGACCGCCTTGAAAGGCTAAACTTTCCCATCTCAAAGGAATTGGCCACGGATTTGATCCTCAATGGCCTTACCAAAAGGTTTGAGACGTTCGTGTTGAACTACAACATGAATGCTTGGGACAAAAGCATTGGTGAGCTTCACTCTATGCTCAAAACGGCCAAGGCAGCCATGGGTAAAAGGGTTTTACCTGTTCTCACCATCAATGAAGGTGGGAACATGAAAAGGCTTCATCCCGCACCCAAGGGTAACGGACCCGTAATGGGAACATGCAAAGGGTAAGGGACCTGTAATGGGAAAAGGGAAAGGGGTGGCAAGGGTGCCACCCAAAGCACAGGAGAAGAGGCAAAAGGTTGCTTCTAGTGACCCATGCTTCAAGTGTAGGGAGATTGGACATTGGGCAAGAATTGTCCTGTCCATCTCCAAGAGTTGAAAGCAAAGAGGGATGTCGGGCAGACCTCAGGTACTATATACATGATCCATATTGATTAAACTTAATATCCCCTAACACATGGTATTAGATACCAGATGTGGAACTCACATTTGCAATTTGTTGCAGGGGTTCAAAAGAAGTAGCAACTTCAACAAAGGGGATGTTAGCCTCTACATGGGCAATGGGGCTAAAGTTCCAGTTGAAGCCCGTGGTGACTACATCTTGAAACTTCCAAATGGTTTGGAAGTAATTTTGTATAATGTTTTGTATACTCCTAGTTTGACTAGGAACATTATTTCCGCAGCCCTACTAAAACATTTTGGATATGTATTATCATTTATTGGAAATGAAATCCATGTTACTTTGAATGACATGTTTTACTTTAAAGCTGTTCCCATCAATGGTATCTATGAATTAGTTTGTGAAAATACATTGAATGATAGCTTATTGTACCAAACTGGTACCAAGAAACTCAAATCGCATTTGAGTAACACTTATCTTTGGCATTGTCGTCTTGGTCATATAAACAAGAAAAGAATACAAACACTACAAAAGAATGGTCTTTTAAAACAAATGAATGTGATTCATTTGATGTATGTGAGTCTTGTTTACAAGGTAAAATGACCAAGGCACCTTTTAGTGGCAAAGTCGAAAGGGCAAAGGATTTATTAGGTATCATACATTCAAATGTATGTGGTCCTTTTAAACCTATGACAAGGTAAAATGAATGATACTTCATTACCTTTACTGACGACTATAGTCGATATGGGTATGTGTACTTGTTAAGACACAAAGATGAAGCTTTTGAAATGTTCAAGATCTTTCAAAATGAAGTACAAAATCAACTCAATAAGTTGATTAAAATTCTCCGCACCGATAGAGGAGGTGAATACCTGAATGATACTTTTAGGGACCATCTTAGAGTTGTGGGATTGTCTCACAACTATCTCCACCAGGAACACCACAACATAATGGCATGTCCAAGCGGAGAAATCAAAATCTATTGGATATGGTTCGATCTATGATGGCTAGAAGCTCGTTACCTCTATCATTTTGGGGTTTTGCTCTGCTCTCTGCGGCCCGTATTTTGAATATAGCCCCAACCAAGGAAGTGGAAAGGACAACTTATGAAATATGGCATGGAAGGGTTCCATCATTTTCATATTTGAGGGTGTGGGGGTGTGAGGCTTATGTGAAGACTCCCACCTCGAACAAATTAGAAAGCTGTTCCACTAAGTGTATCTTTATTGGATATCCAAGAGATTCTATGGGATATATTTCTATGATCCAATACAACAAAAGGAGTTTGTTGCCAAAAAGGGTGAGTTCTTGGAAACCAAGTTCCTTATGGAAGGAACTGGTAGTAGAACTATGGATCTTGAAGAGGATCAAGAACCGCAACCCGATACACGTTTGGTTGACACTAGCACTCAACATGAGGATGTTGAAAGTGATCAAATAGTTGATCAATACACAGAAAACATTCGCAGATCTGGTAGAACTAGTAATCCACCTGAAAGATATGGATTTTTCACTGTTGGATGCTATGTGATAGATTCTGATGAACCAATCACATACCATGATGTGTTGTCCAATTCAGATTGTGACAAATGGCTTGAAGCCATGAACGTTGAGATGCAATCCATGTATGACAATCAAGTATGGGACTTGGTTATACCACCTCTTAGCTTCAAAGTAATTGGAAGTAAGTGGGTTTTCAAAAAGAAAACCGATATGCATGGAAACTTGGATACTTATAAAGCAAGACTTGTAGCAAAGGGTTTCACTCAAACTCAAGGGGTTGACTATGATGAAACTTTCTTACCTGTTGCGATGCTAAAATCTATTAGGATATTGTTTGCCATAGCTGCTCTTTATGATTATGAGATTTGGCAAATGGATGTGAAAACGGCTTTCCTAAATGGATATCTTGAGGAAGATGTCTATATGGTTCAGCCTGAAGGTTTTGTCGATCTAAAACATCCTAACAAAGTATGCAAGTTAAAAAAATCAATCTATGGATTGAAACAAGCATCGAAAAGTTGGAATCACCGTTTTGATGAAGAAGTAATTAAATTTGGATTCATCAAGAATGCTGATGAAGCTTTTGTATATAAGAAAGCTAGTGGGAGCATCATCACTTTCCTAGTATTGTATGTTGATGACATACTACTATTTGGAAATGACATTCCAACCTTGGAAGGTGTAAAAACCTGGCTTGGAAGTTGTTTTTCCATCAAGGATCTTGGTGAGGCCGCCTATATTCTGGGAATAAAGATCTATAGGGATAGATCAAGGCGGTTGATTGGTTTAAATCAAAGTGCATACATTTATAAGATCTTGAAAAGGTTCAAGATGGAGAACTCTAAGAAAGGTATGGTACCTATTCAAAGAGGAACAATATTGAGCACGACTCATGTCCAAGCTCAAAGGATGAGCAAGATAAAATGAAGGCAATCCCATACGCATCTGCTATTGGATCCATCATGTATGCAATGATATGCACTCGGCCGGACGTTTCATGCGCCTTAAGCAAGACAAGCCGTTACCAGCAAAATCTTGGAAGCAGTCATTGGATGGCTGTTAAGAACATACTTAAGTACCTAAGGAGGACTAAAGATATGTTTCTAATCTATGGATCTGATGATGAGGAACTCGTTGTAAAAGGTTACACAGATGCGAGTTTCCAAACTGATCGTGATGATTCACGATCACAATCTGGATACATTTTCATTCTAAATGGAGGAGCTGTCTCTTGGAAGAGCTCTAAACAAGATGTGGTGGCTTTATCAACTACAGAATCTGAAAACGTTGCCGCCTCATTGCCAGCTTAAGAAGCTGCATGGTTGAAGAAATTCATTGCCGATCTAGTGGTTGTTCCTTCCATTCAGGACCCCCTAGAGATCTTTTGTGATAACGAGGGTGCGATTGCTCAAATCAAGGAACCTCGTGCTCATCAAAAGACTAGGCACATTGAGCGGAGATTCAACTACATACGAGATGAAGTTGAGAAATGAAAGATATGTATTCGTAAAGTTCACACAGATCAAAATATTGCGGATCCTCTTACGAAGCTCCTAGAAAAGGCAAAGCATGAAGTTCATACCTGTGCCATGGGACTTCGATATTCTAGTGATTGGATTTGATCTGTGATTTCGTATTTGGATATTTGGAACTCCCTTACTACTTGAATAAAATTATTTGGTTATTAATATTTCAATAAATGTTCTAATTTAGCATGTTTAATCCATGGGTAAATTGTTTACTCTAAATGTCCGTAGTCGTTCATACTTGTGGGAACAAATATGAGGGTAAGATTATTATGAATTTGGATTGGTGGATATTCATAAGGAATGAATATAGAGCAATTGGTTGCTGCCAAAGTTCACAGATATTTGTGGGATACAAATATTGGACTGACCCGCATCTCAAATTTTACTACATGGAATCTTCTAGATTGATCATAAGTAAATTTGAGTAAAGGCGAATATCATTTGGTATCCTCAGGCCTGAGATACATATTGGGTTTTGATATTCACCAAGTGTTATACCTTGAGCTAGTTCCTCACTACCCTGAAATAATGGACAGTATGTAAGGCTATGTTCAGGCGTGACACAAAGTGTTTGTGAGAAACGTATGTATTCAAGATGGAATTTGTTCCTCCTATTCGTTGAGAGCAAGATGTCTAAGGCCTGATTAAGTTAAATCAACAAGGAATGATCATTCTATGTCCTTGGATTTAACATGACATCTGTAACAAAAGGATAAATGATTGATTCACCTAAATCATTTCAAGTTGGATACTTGAAGGGGATGATGTTATTGAATGGCTTTAAGTCATGCATATTAAGGGTAGTAAACCATTGTTAGGCGGTATTTACTGCTTGCATCAATCTTCTATGAATCTTGCGTAAGTGGGAGATTGTTGAATTCTTTATGCCCAAGACACATAGAACATTGATGTGGTTAGTACGTTATGATCCAAGTCGGGTCATACCCAATAACAAGCTTAGCAAACACCAAGTAATATTTAATTGATGATATGATCATACAATTAAATAAATACATGAATTTAGAAAATGGGTTTTCTAAATAAGTTGCATATGAGATTGAACAATTTATATGGATATTTTGTTTATAGATATTATTTGTAATGTTATTTAAGTTACTTAAATAACAACAAATAATAATGGAGTGTGTGTGAGTTATACAATTAAAAGGTTAATTATATGTATAACTCATATTAGTGACTTGTTAATGTGTTAATTTGTGTTTTAAGTTTTGGGGGGGAAAACCCAAAGTGAAAAAGGGATTCGGCCGCCCCCTTTGGAGTGTGCCTCTTCTTGGTTTTCACTTGTATTCTTGGAAAAACACATTAGACAAGACATTCACTCCATCCTCTTCTCTCTCAGGCATGCAAAAACCAGAAGAAAGAAAAGGGTTTTCTCCTCTTGTTGAAGAGATTCACGGCTGAAAAGGTCTCTAGCAGCCTCCTCTTTCGGTTTTTTGGTGATCAAATCCTAGCAACAAGGTGTTTGTCATAGAGCTTGGGGTATGGAAGCTTGAGAGGACCTCCTTTGGTGCCTTAGTCGTTTTCTTGGAGCACATCCTCTTCTATCTCGACTCTTTTGCTGCTGAAAAAGGTAGTTTATGGCAGCCTCTTTATGGCTGTCCATAATGTTTGTTTTGTGTTTACATAGCTAGTCTTATTCACATATAAAAGATCTTTTGTTCTTGGGTTTGTTTGTAACTTTATAATATCAAGATGAAACCCGAAATTTTCAGTTCATTAACAAAGTTATAAAGCTTTTTTCCGTTGCGGTTTTACAAAGTTTAAATGGTTAAACTATGTATCTTGTTCTAACAAACCCCAACAGTTTGGTGATCATTGATGACTTCTCAAGATTTACTTGGGTTTTCTTCTTACTTCATAAAAATAACACATCTCAAATAATAAAAGACTTTATCACAAAAAATGAAAACCAACTTGACCATAAAGTCAAAACAATAAGAAGTGATAATGGAACTGATTTTAAAAATGAAGACATGAGTTCATTTTGTGCAACCAAAGGCATTGCTCATCAATTCAATGCAGCTAGAACTCCTTAACAAAATAGGGCATCTGAAAGGAGAAATAGAACACTGATTGAAGCAGCATGAACAATGCTAGACCATGCTAAACTGCTTATTACCTTTTGGGTAGAGGCAGTTAACATATCGTGCTTTGTGCAAAATCAAACTCTAATTGTAAAAGAAAGTAACATGACTCCATATGAACTGTTGTTTCACAGAAAACCATTTATTAGATTTTTAAGTCATTTGATAGTCTTGTCTCAATATTAAACACCCGAGACTATTTGGGAAAATTTTTATCCAAGTCTGATGAAGGATTCTTTGTAGGTTATTCTTCTGTTTCAAAGGCTTACAGAGTGTTTAATCCAAGATTAAACATTATTGATGAATCAACAAACATTCAATTCAAGGAACACTCGTTTCCCAAATCTACAAATGGTCCCAACTGGTTGTTTGATATTGACTCACTTACAAAAATTTTTGATCGATTTCACTTGTCTGATGCAGGAAACCTACATTCAGCTGAACTTTCTTCATGTGTAGAAAGAAGATATGACTTTCCATTGATTCCTCCTACCTCTACTGAGCAAATGTATGAAGATGTTTCACTCCAAGATGATCCTATGAGGAAACCAACTCAAAATCAAAGTGTTTCAACTGAAGTTGGTCCCAGCTTGTTACATCAAATTCAGAAGATTTGTCAACAGAGATCAGAAATAAAAAACAAGCTACTCCTCCAGCTAAAACAAAAAGAACATCAAATGATGGAAACAATAAAAGTGTTGCTGATGCTGAAGCAATTAATGAAACGGAGTCTGATTATCTTCATAATTTCCCAACAGTACAAGATGAAGGTGCCTCTCACAATAATGATCTGAATGTCTCCAATCTTGATGTAACCATTGCTGGTGACTCAATTCCAACAACCAAAATACACAAGAATCATCCTGTAGAAAGCATTATTGGTGAACTTAATGAGAGGATGATAAGAAGCAAGTCAAGTATTGCAAACATCTGTTTGTTCTCATGCTTTCTTTATCAAATAGTACCTAAAAAAAATCAAAGAGGCTCTTCAAGACAATAGCTGGATTGAAGTAATATAGGAAGAATTGCTATAATTCAAGAAGCAAGAAGTGTGGCAACGGGTAGACCTTCCTGAAGGACAATACCCTATCGGAACCAGATGGCTGTACAGAAACAAAACTAATGATAGAGGGATCATCATCAAAAATAAAGCAAGACTAGTGGCACAGGGTTACACTCAAGAAGAAGGAATTGATTATGATGAAGTGTTTGCACCTGTTGCTAGATTAGAAGCAATAAGAATCTTTCTTGCATATTCTGCATCCATGAAGTTTACTGTTTATCAAATGGATGTGTAGTGTGCCTTCTTATATAGAAAGATTGTTGAAGAAGTCTACGTGAGTCGACCACCAGGCTTTGAAGATCTAGATTTTCCTCACAGGGTATACAAGCTTGACAAAGCACTGTATGGTCTTCATCAAGCTCTAAGAAAATGGTATGAGAGTCTATCATCTTTTCTTCTTGAAAATGGATATGAAAGAGGACAGACTAATCAGACTCTTTTTAGAAAGAGAAGAGGAAGAGACATGTTGCTAGTCCAGATTTATATGGATGATATTATATTTGGCTAAACAAACAAGCAACTTTGTAAAGACTTTGAAGACCTTATGCACTCAAAATTTCAAATGAGTGCAATGGGGGAACTCACTTTCTTTCTAGGGGTGCAAGTACAACAAAGAACAGATGTAATTTTCATCAATCAATCAAAATATATGGAAACAATGTTGAAGAAATTTCAGTTTGTTGACTGTCAGTCTATCAGAACTCCAGTGGATACTAAAGTGAAGATTGGACCTGATCCAGAAGGCAAATCAGTGGATCAAAGTCACTATCGATTTATGATCGGTTCACTTATGTATCTAATAGCTAGTAGGCCTGACATTATGTTTGGTGTTTGTGTGTGTCCAAGATATCAAGCTGATCCTAAGGAATCTTATGTAAATGCTGTTAGGAGAATATTCAAATATCTTAAGGGCAAACCAACTCTTGGGTTATGGTATCCAAAGGAACGAGACTTCAATCTCTATGCCTTCACTGACATTGATTATAGAGGATGCAACTTCAATAGAAAATCCACTTCTGGTGGTTGTCAATTTCTTGGTCCTAGACTGGTCTCCTGGCAGTGCAGGAAGCAGAAAAATGTATTTGTCTTAACGGCAAAAGTTGAGTATGTTGCAGCATCTGCTTGTTGCTCTCAGGTCCTTTGGATTCAAAACCAGATGCTTGATTATGGTTTTAACTTCTTGCATACACCAATTTACATTGACAACACATCAGTTGTTTTCATTATAAATAATCCCTTTCAGCACTCAAAAACACAACACGTTGAAATTTCATATCACTTTTTGAGAGACTGTGCTGAGAAGGGGTTAACCAAATTGGTTCAAGTACCCACTGAAAATCAATTGGATGATTTATTTACCAAAGCATTTAAACATAGTAGGTTTGAATTCCTAGTTCAATCAATTGGCATGATTAACCTTGAGTAAAACCAATCGTAACATCAAAAACAATTCAAAAACTTCAGAAAATCACAAAAAGAAGCCAATTTGGATGAAGAAAAGAATATTTGGGAAATAATATAATTACAGTCGTTATATTATTCACTATGCTTAATTTTTAAAATTTGAAAGACTGTCATGACTTACTAGATATGTTGGTAGGCTCAACTTGGAAAAGAAGATACATTATGTGATGAATTAAAGTCTTATTCAATGGTGAAACTCTCATCTCAGAGTACTGGTATGTATTAGCTTATCTGAGTGTATGTATGTGTAGAAACCTAAACACACTAGGGAATGATACTTTATGAATCTCTTTCACCTACACCAAGTTTCATCTTTAGTTTGCTATGCAAAGACCTGATGAAACAAGCATATAGTGCTGATGTACTGATCCAAAAGATTCCCAATGAGGAACACATCCAAATTGAATGAATCTACAAAAACAATACATTCCATGTGAATGAACAAAAGAATCCAATCATGGATCACCTTCCAAAGTGAAGTGAAAAGAATCCTAATGTGGATCACCATGAAAAGGATCAAAGTAAAAGAATCCCAATGAGGGTCGATGAAAATAAGATCTCATAACTTAAATAACCTGGTCATGAAAGTTGTGAAAAAGTTCTACCATGCATTACATAAGGATGGTTGATCATTCCATGCTTTTGTGTGTAATGTACATGTTGAATAATTAAGTCAACCAAAAACATGATAAATATCACATGCATTAAAATATCAATCTGGTATGAGTTTAAGAGGACAACCATACCTTCATCAACAAGTTTATAAACATGTCCATTGTATTATAAAGGTTGCACATGTGTAATGTAAGATTGATATGATCCCAACAAAAGATAAACTTCTCTTCATTATTAATATTAAAAATTAATTTATATTCAAAAGTTTTTAAATCTTTAAATTTTCTATCCAGATATGTATATAAACTTTAAGGGGAGTAATTTAAAAGTTTTTGATTAAGTTTGTATAAGTCATTTAATTTCTCAAATTACTTCCTTAAAAACTTTAAAACAAATCAAAAAAGAGAATGTCTGTGTTGATGTAGAAGTTATACAATAGTATCTTAGCTTATGCACATCCTTGGAAGCATGAGAAGTCCAAGAACAGTCAAACAATGGGAAACTCGTATCACTTCTGACATACAAGTCAACCCAAACAAGAATTGATAACCCCAACAACAATCAACAACTTCATAAGAGAATTCAATCAAAGATAGTTCTTCATAACAACAAAAACCAAAATAGAAACATCAATATTTGATTAAGTTCAAAAGTTAATGCGGGTAATTGCATTGGTTAATGTGGGTGAAGGTAACCCATGCATATAACCAATGCGGGTAACTGTTTATGTCAAGTGAAACTAATGAGGACAAAGAGTTTACTCTACCGCATTAGTGTCTAACAAGTATACATGAAAAGTTTGAAGTGTCAAAAACCTATGCGGAACAAAAGGGTTCTTCTGCATTTGTCAATGCGGATGATATTTTCACTTCCGCATTTGTTTTTCTAATCTGCACTTGTGGATATGTGTAACTTCAACAATTTTGATCAACCACATTTGCTACAGTGAGCAAATGCTAAACAAGTTCGATCAACCGTATTTGCCACAATGCACAAATGTTAATGAACTTTGTTCTTCCGCACTTGCAACAGTGCACAAATGCAGATAGGAGAAATCTTAAGTATTCAACTTCCGCATTTGCTGCAATACACAAATACGGATGTCTAAAACCTTTCTGCATTTGCTATACTGTGAACTAAAATTTGACCGCATTTGTTCTGAAACTTGTGAGAAACTTGTAAATGTTGTTATTTGACTATTTAAAGCACATTCAAAAGGTCATGTAATAATTTTCTAATTTGAGAGATTCTAAAGTGCGACGAGCTAAAATAACTGTTCATCTTCATCAATCATCATCATCTTTAACAATCAAAGATCATACTTTCATTTCATCTATTCTATCCTCCTCTTCGATTCTACTCAACAATAGTATCGAACAAAAGGTGAAATATTTAACATTTTGTAACCTAAAATGTCGGACACTTGAACTGATAATGAACTTAAAACCCTAGGTTAATAAAAAACACTCAAAATCATATTTATTCTAAGAAAAGATGAAAATTTTCGACTTCAATGAGCATGCAAACTAAGAAGAATACCACTCAACAATGAAACTTCATAGCCATGTTCATCGTATGAACAGAGCATGATGAAATCAAAAATGTCAAAATCAAATCTTTAAATATAATCAGATTAAAGGTCAACAACATCAAAAAAATCATCTCTTCAAACATGAAAAACAAAATAACAATAATTAATTCTTGATAACATCACAATTTGAAGTGATTCGTATAGAACAGTACCTTTAAATATTCATCTTTGACCATCAAAAGTCAAATTGATGAAACATGCATAATGTAGAACATATACTTTCCTCAATCTAACTCATATGCCTCTAATGCAGGGTATATGGCTAATCTTACTTGGAGCAAGCTCCACAATGTCAGAGGTTATCTTGACCCTCATGTACCTCAGGCAAAAGGGCTTAGAGATATGATACGATTCATCTCTACTACAAGAGTAGCTTATACCATCACAGTTAGACATATTATCTATGAGAGATTCATAAGGTCTTTCTGGAATACAGCTGAAGTGATAGATGTTGATGGTGAAAAGACTTTGTCTGGGAGAATTGATGATGAACATTCTCTGATCAGCACTGAACAAACTATGAGACTGTCTATAGTTTGGTGATGATGCAAACACACCTAGTGAGCTTGAAGATGATGAGATCACTACCTTCTTTGCCAACATTGGCTATGAAGGAGGATATGAAGGAAAGCAGATTATAAAGGAACTAGTGGACTTACAATGGAGGTTTTTGATCCACCTCTATTAGCATTGTTGATCCATATGTACCTAGTTTGCAGTCTTAATGTAATATGTCTGTCATGTCCTAAATGTAATGAAACGAATGAGTTGAATGAAATATATTATGTGGTTGTTGATCTTAATGTCTAATGTTTCAGTGTAGGATTTAATGTTTATTATTTATTAACACATATTGAACCAACTATATAGGTTTGTGGTTGTTTGAATAGATCCTAGTCAAATAATGACTGAGAAACATATTCAAACTTAGTCGTATGAAGTTTTCATGCGAATGGACCATGCTAATGGACCATACCCATGCATACTTCATGCTAATGGACTAGTCGCACGACTGAACCAGGAGACTGGATCAGCCGCATGACTGAACCAGGAGACTGGATTAGTCGCACGACTGAGACATACGGATGACTCAGTCGTATGACTGAACCTTCAGTCATGTAATTGACTCAGTTGCATGCTTTAGTCGCACGACTGAACCATGGTAATGGTCCAGACATATGATTGACTAACCCTAACCTATAAATACCACTTAATTCATGGAAAAACATTACACTTTGAAGAATTCGAATACTACTCGTACCCTAGCCGTCCAGAATGTCCAAGAAAGCCAGTCCAAGTTCATTGATCGTTCTTGATCGATTCCTATTCGTTCTTAACGTTTAGATTATTGTTATATCTATCGGGTTAATGTTCTCACTGATTGGATCGCCAATCAAATAGGATTCTGCACTATTTGAGTTGGTATACACGCAAATCAGTTAGTACTCCGTCCAGTACACGATCCCTAACAAGTGGTATCAAAGCCTTGGCTCTTGATTTATGTGTGATTCAATCGGTTTTGATATAAAAATCATGTTTTTCACGCAAAAACGCAATCTTTTGTGTCAAACGTTGTATTGGAAGTCTCCAGGTCAAAAAGTTAACGTTTTCTAGCATACGACAATTAGGGTTACTGAGAAATTTGTGTTTTTGCGTTAGAATACCTTAAACCTTCGAATTCTCAAGATTCAGAAGCTTTAGTCGCACGATTGACTCAATCGCATAAGTGAATCCATACCCATCTCTCATATGCACGATTGCACTCAGTCGTTCATCCTTACGTACGACTGAATTGCCTAGTCGCATTGTTCACTCGCACCTGTCCATTTGCACGAGTTAGCCATCTGCATTGGTTCATTCGCACGTCTGAGCCATACGCATTGGTCAATCGCACGAATTGTCCAATCACATACCTTCATTCGCACAAGTAAAACAGTTGTGTTCTAAAGACCAAAGTCATTAGTAATGGAGGATCAATATTCAACGTTCACTGCAGAAAAGGACTCTAGGATTCAAAATCTGTTAATTCTAGAAAATGAAGTGGGAAATCATAACAATCCCCCTAAGCTCATAACGTTAGATGATTACCCATAATGAAAGCAAAGATTTGAGATTTACTTAAATGGAGTAGAGCTCAATCTATGGGAGTCGATAAAGACATGATACAGCATGCCTGTAGGTGCAGATGGAGTCAACTTAGCTTAAGCAGTATGAATGATGACCAAAAGGTAAAGTACAATACAGAGAAGAAAGTATATGCATTGCTAACTTAGTCAATTCCTAAGGACATCTTTCATCAATTTTCTAAGAACAAGCAAGCTAAGAAGCTGTGGGATGCATTGGAAAAGAGGTATGAGGAAATGCATCGTTAAAAGCTCTAAAGGCTAAAGCGTTGAAGAAGGAGTTTGACAACTTCTCGTCAATGGGAAAGGAGAGGTTGGACGACATCATTGATCGGTTCTACCATTTGATGAGTGAGCTGCACACTCATGGAGTCACCACGTCTATGGAAGACAATGTTTCAAACTTTGCAGATGGGTTGCCAGAGAAGTGGTTTTCCTTTGTCTCCAACCTCAAACAGAATGATTTGCTAGTGAAGTTAGATATCAACGACTTCATTCTGAAGCTGAGAGAGGAAGAGTTAAGGATGAAGTACAGGGCCCAAAAGTCATCATATTATCAGAATCCGGCATTGTACAACTCAACTCCAAAAGCCAAAACGTCTGGAGTCCATCTCAAGCTACTACTTCAAGATCTGACATGTCAAGGTCGTCTTGTACACAATACATAGCATTTGAAGCCAATGCTACAAAACTGAAGACTGAGAATCTCGGGAATGTTACAGTGGAGGTAGCAATAGAGCACATGGATCTCTTAGCAGTGGTCGTTCACTCCTATGATGGACTAGTTGTTGGGAAGATTGGGAATTGCCATTTGGCAGATGAGGACTACGAGCAGGTAGACGAGACAGAGCTAGAGAAAATGGACATCATGTGGGCCTTAGCAACTGCTGTCCGGAGAGCTAAGGAGTTTTTCAAGAAGACTGGATAGAATTTGATTGCCACTAAGGACACAACTTTTTGTTTTGACAAGACCAATGTTACCTGCTTCAACTGTGAGGAAAAGGGGCACTTCAAACGTGAGTGTGTGAAGCCCAAGAAGACAGGAAATGGAAATCCATTTTCATCCTTCAATCGTCAGGATAAACCCACAAGCAGTCCTACTTCGTCAAGAAAGGATCCTAAAGCTTTGACTGCTCATGATGACGAAGGACAAGATTGGAGCTTTTGGTTTGTGTCTCCGGGAGAATCCAACATCGCTAGTGTTGAGGATCTAGATGATGACTCAGCAAGTGAAGGTGATATTGCAGTGGAACTCACAATGTCAAATGTTTAAGAATCTGCAACTGTAGTTGATCACCTGCCTAAAGAAGCGACAAGTTCAACAAGTCCAGAATCACCAGAACAAGAAAAGTTAGACACTGCTTTGATGGATGATTCAACCGCACCCTCTCAGGTAAGTTCCACTACTAAACTTTTCAATAATCACGCTTGTTCTGACTATAATAAATTTAGAGAAAGCATTGATTTGAAATTTTCTAGGTTATTAGACCATAATGATAACTTAATAAAGGACTTGCAACTATGCACAGAAGCAAATAGAGTCTTAAAACAAAATGAGCACAGCTATAAAGAAAAGATAGAAATTTTGAATAAACAACTTACGGAAACTGAAGTTGTAGCTTTTAACCAAGCTAATGACATTAAGTTCTATCTAAACTCCCTAGAAGACACTAAGAAACAAAAAGCAGTTTTGGAAGTAGAAGTAAATTCATTAAAACAAAACTGCATAGTTGACAAGTTCTTCTCACATTGTCCAACACTTAGTGAGAGAACGCAACAATGTGGAGGGTTTGGGAAATAAAGTGGTACCACCACCACATGAGACCTTGATGAATGCCAAAAGTAAACCAATAAAAAAACCCAATCAAGGATCATGTGGTGTCCACTCCTCTTGTAAGTGATCCAGATTCCACATGTAAATCAACTGAATCTAGCACTAAACAAAAGGATGCCACTTCAAAATCAAAAGGTAAAATTCCTTGTGTTAATCTGGATGAACAGTTTGAAAAGGTTAAAGTAAAGTCTGGTTCAACCAAGTTTAATTCTGAACCTAAACAGACCAAACATGTTAACCATCACGCGTATCATGTCCAAGTCCAGGTAAGATAAAGAGTAAAGATACTAATAATGTTCAAACAATTAATTTTGTTAAACAAGCTAAACCATTAAACATGAAGTGACTAAGCCCAAACTGAATAAAGTCACAAAAGAGTCACATACTTCTCCATAGATACAGTTAAATCCTCAAGTCGAAAGTAGATCATGCTACAACTATGGAAAGTATGGTCACATCGCGTCTTACTATCCTTATTATCAGACACCAAAGAAAAAGGTTGAACTTTATGACACTAAAGCAAGCTCTTCCAAAAAAAATCTCCATGACTCCACCAAAAAGGGTCAGTGAACCTAAAGTTCAACCCATTAGCAAGTCGTGTGTTTACCACAAATAGGCCTTACACAAAGCTGGCTTATGGAAAGAATAGTTTATGTCTGGAAATGAGAACAAGAAGACAAATGATCTTCCCTCATCCTCAAATGGACAATGGGTGGAATTTATTATATGTGATGCCTCTGGGTCACCTAAGCCAGTTAAGGCTTGGGTCCTTAACCATAACTAATGTTTTCAACTGACTGAGCAGGGTGTTCGCTATAGTGCTGGAACCAAAGGAGGTTACATCATAACTCAAGGGGAAGTGGGGAATCAGAAAGTGAAGTTTGACAAGGTAAACTATGTTCAACAACTTCAAACTAATTTGCTTTCTGTTTCCCAAATATGTGACACGGGATTTAAGGTAGTTTTCGACAATAAAAAGTGCTATGTCTTGAAAAAGGATTATGTGATTAAGGAGGACCAAGTCTTAATGTCGGCCTCAAGATAGAATGACCTTTACGTCTTGGATCTATCAAAGGCCTCCACAATGGATCATCAAGTTCAATGCTTCTTGTCAAAAGCTACTAAGAAGGATTCTATCTCCTGGCATAGGAGAATAGGACACATTAATCCAAGGAAAATGAATCACTTGATCCAGAATGATCTAGTGAGAGGAGTCAATGTCAAGAACGTCCAACTCCCAGATTTGTGTGTCATCTGCAAGAAAGGCAAACAAACTAAGAAGTCTAATAAGGCAAAGAAAGTTAATTCCATAGAACTGCCTCTTGAACTTCTTCACATGGATCTATTTGGTCCCGTCAGTACAAGAAGCATCGCATGCGACTTGTACTGCTATGTAGTTACAGATGACTACTCAAGATTCTCTTGAGTGATGTTTCTGAAATCAAAATTAGAAACATTTGAGTCATTCAAAGAATTGGTAACTACACTGGAGTCACTCTACTAGCTGAAGGTAAGACAAGTACGCTCCGACGACATAACAGAGTTCAAGAATCAATGGATGGAGGCTTTTTATAAAGAAAAGGGAATTGTTCATTAGTTCACATCTGCCTACACTCCACAGATGAACGGGGTTGCTGAAAGGAAGAACATAAGCTTGATAGAGACTGCAAGGACGATGCTAGCAGACTCGAAACTGCCTATCCAATTTTGGAATGAGGCAGTTGCAAATGCGTGTTACATGTTAAATCGAATTTTGGTAGTCAAACGCCATGGAAAGATGTGTTACGAGTTACTTCAACGACGTAAACCAAATCTAGAGTATCTCGAACCGTTTGGCACACCGTGCACCCTGCTGAAGAAAAATCAAGAAGGCAAGTTTAGCGAGAAGGCTGAAGAGGGAATCTTTCTAGGATACAACATACCGAATAAGAGAGTTTACAACAACTCTACGGGTCAAATAGAAGTGTGGTGCGACGTTGACGTTCAGCGATACACCACTCCTCCTGCTGGAAGAGGACCCGCGTTCTTTTTCGACTATGATGGATTCTTCAAGTCCTTCAACATCCCTCTCTCCACTTCGGATGATGAGTTAGCAGCCAAAATGATGTATGATGTCTTAAACACACCTTCACAAGATTCAACATCATCTGGTTCACAAGGTGAATCGTCTAACCATTCAGGGGGACCACTCGAGGTTAGTGACTCCTCCTCTAACGATGAAGCCGTGGAGAATAATCAGGACACTCAGGAGCAACAGGTTCCTGCTACTACAAGTCCACAAGCATCTGACATTGATGCCTCTGAGTCTTCGGAACCTTACACTCAAACTGCCTCAGATACGGAACCAAGTGTTCATAATCGTGATTCTGAGGTAGTTGTCCCCCCACTCCTGGCACGCCTAAATGTCTATCATCCCTGGACAATGTAATTGGGGATGTCAGATCAGGAGTTCAGACAAGAAATCAGTTGTATTCAGCTGATTATTCCTCGGTAATAGAAAAAGGGTATCTTCATGATGGTGCTTATCATTTTTTTGTGTCTTAGTTTGAGCCAAAATACGTTAGTGAAGCCCTAAATGATGAGGCATGGGTGAGTGCCATGCAAGAAGAACTTCTTCAGTTCAAGAAGTTAGGTGTATGGACACTGGTAGATAGACCTAAAGGTGCTAAGGTCATTGGCACCAAATGGGTCTTGAAATGTAAAAGATGACCAAGGTGTTATCATAAGGAACAAGGCTCGACTTGTAGTTCAAGGATTTAGGCAAGTCGAAGGAATTGATTACAATGAAGTATTTTCACTTGTGGCGAGAATGGAAGCCATCCGTATCTTCTTAGCCTATGCCTCTTCCATGAAGATTAATGTCTATCAACTGGATGTAAAGAGTGTATTTCTTCATGGTGAAATCCAAGAAACATGTATGTCAGTCAACCCGAAGGATTTGAGGATCCATATCATCGGGACAGAGTTTACAAACAGGATAAGGCTCTCTACGGTCTTCACCAAGCCCCGAGAGCATGGTATGAGAAACTCTCAACTCACCTTGTGAAACACGGATATCGCAGAGGTGTACTTGACTGTACACTGTTCATCAAAGAAAAGGATAGTGATCTACTGCTTGTTTTGATTTATGTTGATGACATAATCTTCGGTTCTAAGAATGAAGACTTATGTAAAGAATTTGAAGCGGTAATGAAGGCAGAATTTGAAATGAGTGCCATGGGAGAGATGAAGTTCTTTCTCCAGTTATAGGTGGATCAAACACCAAAGGGGATATTTCTACATCAGACCAGTATGTAGGGGATATTCTCAGTCGGTTTGACATGGAGAATGCTTCCGCAGCTGGGACTCCACTTGCTACAAACCATGATGTAGCACCTGACGAGAATGGTGATCTGGTTGATGCCACCATGTACCAAGGAATGATTGGATCCCTCATGTACCTCACTGCCTCAAGACCTGATATCATGTATCCGATATGTCTTTGTTCAAGATATCAAGTGAAACCAAAAGTTAACCATCTTATAGGAGTCAAGAGGATATTTTGTTATCTGAAGGGTACACCAACACTTGGGTTGTGGTATCCTCATGACGATGAGTTCGAGCTTAGTACGTACAGTGACTCGTATGGCGGCTGCAAGATGAACTACAAATCTACCTCAGTAGGATGTCAATTCTTTGGGAGAAGATTAGTCACGTGGCAGTGTAAGAAGCAGCATTAGTTGCGCTATCAACTTGTGAAGCTGAATATGTTGTTGTGGCAAGCTGCTGCTCTCAAATCATCTGGATTCAACAGTAGATGCGGGACTACGGTTTGAAATTGTCTAACACCCCTATATTTGTTGATAATTGTGCTGCATAGCCGTTACCAAAAATCCTGGCCAACATCCTAAGACCAAACACATCGGTATTAAATATCACTTTATATGTGATTGTTTTGAAAAGAATCTAATCGATGTTGTTAAAATAAATACGGATTTCCAACGCACTGACCTCTACACAAATGCCTTTGATAAACCACGTTTTCTATATTTGTTAGAGGTCAACGACGTTTAAAAGAAAACGGATGTAATTCCAGAAGATGAACATGTCTAGTCCGATGCGTCGAGTCAAATTTTCTGTTATTTTATTTTTTCCTTTAATTAATTTTATTGGTTTTATTTCTTCGCTTATTAAAATCCTAGAAACGCATATCATTTACGGTTTTAGAAATTTTGGGGGAGAACAGGTTAAGTTAAGTTAGTATTAAAAAAAACAAGGGAGGAGGACAGGCAAGCTAAAAGAAATGAGATTGTATCTGAGATAACAATTCAACGACTATAGAAAAGGATAGTACACAGGAACAAAGAATTTGAGACTTTAAAAGATTTAAATAGATTTAGATGTGAAATTCAAAGTATAAGTCTGAGAAGTCTAAGCAAAAATAAAAGAAAAATGATAGTACAACTAGCTGCTACTAAGGTAACATGGAAAAAGTAGACCTAGAGGTTGCTAGACC
This sequence comes from Flaveria trinervia, assembly GCA_025506515.1. Lineage (NCBI taxonomy): Eukaryota > Viridiplantae > Streptophyta > Magnoliopsida > Asterales > Asteraceae > Flaveria > Flaveria trinervia. The sequence continues at coordinate 69,065,602 of CM046443.1, forward strand.
ATTAGATGATGTGTCGGTAGATTCAACACAATAGATAAGTAGACCTCATTGGCAATAAGATGAGGATAAGCATAACCTATATATTCTAGAATTCATTTTTGTTTGCCGCCTCTCTGCTGTGCGGTCGCACTGACCTGAGGCTTGGCTTCTTTTTGAAAGCTCTAAGAATAGTTTCTTCTTGTCAAAATACCCGTAGACTGCTCAAAAATCTCTTGAGGAATGTTGATTACCATATAAGCGTGGGATTTACAAATGCATGATGAAATATTAACCTAATGTATCCCAATCTGTGTGAAAAGTCTGTGTATGGATTTAAGTGGACAAGTATACTGACAATCATCGTGGCTATAGTTCTTAAAAGTCCAAATCAATGTGTGCATCTTATAGTACTAGTATGATTTCCTAAACTTGCTCATGACTCTCATTGAAAACAAGAATCTACCATCAAATGATTTTTGTAACACGTCTTGAATGATTTGATTACCTGTATGATTCCATAGTGAATCGTTTCACTTATGGTCAAAATAACTTGAAGCTGCCTGTTCAAGAAATAAATATGTTAGATTTCTATCTTAGAATTTCCACCTCACATAAAACCACAAAAACATCTTTAGTTTTGTCTTTTAATGATTAGCTCTTTTGTTTTGTTTTAACATTTAGTCTATTTAGTGTTATATGTCGAACTATGTCGTGGAATTCAATCTAGGATTTAATCACTTAAAAGGGTCACGTCTGAGGTGACCAAACGTGTTTTCAACTCTTAAATGGGTCATGTCTGAGGTGACAAAATGTGTTTTGATTAAAAGGATCACGACTGAGGTGATCAAAAGGTTTCAAAGTTAAAATGATCATGTCTAAGATGATCAAATGCTCAAAATGTTTAATCAAAAGCTAAATGGGGTTAAATGTCAAACGGTCATAAAGTCAAAATCATGAGCATGATCCATTCGCACGACTGGACCATGAGTATGGACCAGTCGTACGATTAGACCATACTTATGCACTATACAACTGAATGGAGCATGAGTATGAACCATTCACAAGAATGGCTTACAAGATCGAGCCATTCGCCAGAATGGAGTTGTCCGAATGAGTCAGTCGCCCGATTGAAACCTAGTCGGCCAACTGAATGTGATCGACTGAACCAATCGCACAACTGAGATTAAATCGTCCGAATGAAAAGAGCAAATGGATCCAGTCGCCCGATTGAAATCAGATTCAGTATAAATAGGGCTATAGTCGATCGCATATACTCATCACCCCTCATTCGCCATAAAATCGCCTAGAGTGCCATTACTCTGCCAATTTTTCCTCAGACCTTGCTTGACTTCAAATTTATGTTTTTGACGATTGCTAGTGTTTATACCAGTATAATCCAGTACAATCTACCCAAATTGCAGTCGATTTGTGCTGTAAATTACTGAATTCAGCCCTAACAAAGAACCGAGACTTAGTTGGATCAATAAACTAATAAAACTAAGTAAAATGTTTAAATCAAGGTTATTAGGTGCTAAGTAGGGTTATTACGAGTCTAATGAGCCAAACCATGATGTCTAATATTAAGAATTGCTCATCATTTAAATTTCAATCGAACAGACAGTCTGTCATGCGACTGGACACCCGGATAAACTACAATCGCACCACTAAGCTGGGCGAATGACTCGGTCGCCCGAATGAACAAGGCGTATAAGCTCAGTCGGCCGACTGAACTAGTCGCATGCTCAGTCACCTGTTTGAACTCAGTCACATGATAAGTCACCCAATTGTATTCAGTCGCATGTTAGGTCAAACGACTGAACCCAGTCGTCTGGTTCAATCGCACGATTGTGTGCTAATCTAATTTGTTTAGAGTGAATTACTTTCTATTGTGTGCTAATCTAATTTGTATACTTCTTGTGTTACAAATTCATGGCAGATCGTTGGATCATAAACACCAAGCATAATATCTGTGCTCATTTGGACGCCACCACTCGGAACACTACCGAGTTTGCTGGCATCATTGCTTTTCTAAAGAGATCACGGATACACCGAGCCATATCTACACCATGCACTCCCTACAGGTCTATATAACAGGCCTTCTGGGAGGGTGCATCAGTTGACCGATCTAGTGAGCCTTACTACATCAGGAGTACCATCTTTGGGCAAGACATAGAGGTGACAGCTGCAGATCTTAGATGCATACTAGACCTGGGTGATGATGCTACTCACCCAACCAGGCTACACCCTTTGTCTGTGAGGGGATGTTTCCTTAGGATGAAGTACTCTGGGGACATCAATGTAGGTGTGCTAAACAAAAGCAACATGTGTCCCCAACTCAAGTACTTGGCACACATCATACTGAAGTGCATAGCTTTGAGAAGGGGTGGATTTGATGACTTATCAGACCAAATCCAGAATGCCTACGTGGCACTAGTGCTGAATCACCCCTTCAGCTTCTCCAACATGATATTTGCCTACCTGATCGAGAACCTTGAGGCCAAAGGCAAGGAAGGCTTCTGTATGTACCCAAGATTCTTACAGATGATTATAGATGAGAAGCTTCCTTCGCTACCCAAGGAGAGCCACGATGCAATATCTCTTGAGATTGTAGATGACATAACTCTCGGGAGAATGAAGGTCTACAGGGGAAAGCAAGTCTAGCCCCCTATGAGGAGACTGTTCGGGCACCTGGCCCGGGTGGATTACGTGGCGCCGGCAAGGTGTAGGTGGTGCCACAAGAAGAGTGACTCATATGTTGAGCAAATTGGTCTTCCATCTGATGACTCCGATGACGATGATAGTGGTGCTGGTGGAGACTCTGGCCTTGCTACTTCTAGGGCCACCACTTCACATGTTACACCTCCACCACCCACTCAAGGAGATGCCACCACCGCCAGTTTCCATCAGGATATTTGCCTTCCTAATGAGGAGGAGGAGAGTGATGAGGAGCCACTAACAAGGACAGTGGGTAGCAGGGTGGTTGCCACCGACCGAGGTATTCGGGAGGTTGGAGGATGCCCTAGTGAATCTGGGGAGACTACGGCAGATCCCAGTTACACACCTGATCAGCCCAGCAGCATCCCAGGGGGAGCATCCACCTCAAGGGGCATGAGGAGAAAAAGGATGGCTCAACCCCATAGGATGAAGACCAAGAAGAGAAGGATGAATTTCATCACTACCACCACCACAGCCACCTCTACCACCATTCCACCCACCACCACTGCTACTATTTCACCCACCATCACCACTACTACCACTACTACCACTCCACCACCTATCTACACCACTTCTACCACCACTAAAGCCTACCCATCACCACCCACACATATCCCACCACCCATATACACCACTTCCACCACCAGCAGCCACCAAGTCGGCCCCTCATCCCATACCACAGCCACCTCTACCACCATTCCATCCACCACCACTGCTACTACTTCACCCACCATCACCACTACTACCACTCCACCACCTATCTACACCACTTCCACCACCACTATAGCCTACCCATCACCACCCACACATATCCCACCACCCATATACACCACTTCCACCACCACCAGCCTCCAAGCTGGCCCCTCATCCCATACCACATTCACCACTAGATCACCTTCACCTCTAAGTGGGGTAGAGGAACAATTGTCGGCACTAAATCATATGGTGCTGAAGTTGTTAGCTGCCGATGACGAGAAGAATGCACAGGTACGACAGCTGATAGAGCTCACTGCAGCAAAATCAAAGCAGATATCTTAGCAGGCAGAGGAGATCACCCAACTCAATGAGCATAAAGCCGAATCAGCAAAGAAGATTGAAGAGTTGGATTCATCTAATAGATCTATCATGCTCAGGCTTAAAGGATCCAAAGAAGAGCCTCTAAAGATCAGAGAAGATGATGACGATGGTAATGATGATGATGATAGTGATGATAATGATGATAGTGATGATGAAGGTGATGATAAAGAGGATGATACAGAGGGAGGTGATGATGAGGATGGAGGAGATGACGAAGGAGAAGGAGATCCATCTGCTTCGGGTGCCCAAGAAGCTAATGAGAGGCGGACCAAAAGGAATCAAGATCCTTGTGCCTCGACATCAGCCCCGACAGCAGAGGAACACATGATTTAGGACAAAAGTATTGCATAGGTGCTTGTTTTAAATCATGTGTAATTGAATATTGTATTAAACTTATGTTCATGAATGTTTATGTATATATTTAATGTTTACTGTCTTGATTATTTACTGATGCATGATGTGTTAAATGTTTAAATCAAGCAGATCCACATTCTCAACGAGATGACTACGATGTTGCTCCCCTTCAGCAGATCATGTCTCAACTCACAATAATACTTGATCTGCAAGGGATTGTCAGGAGGTCAGTAAGCTATACTCCGGAAGAAGGATAAATTATTCATAACCTCACTGATGAGCAACTCGCAGAAATGTCCCGGTTAAAACCGAATGAGTTGGTTAAGGATGCCCCTACCGTTGATATTGCTAGTGATGATGAGCTCAACAATGTGGATGAGATAGAGATTGAAGACATCACAGCATAACACTATCCTGAATATACTGATCGAGAGGGAAATGTGGTTCCAGATTTTAGAGATACACTCGACAGTGATATGCTTGTTAAATTGGATACAATGGAGAGGGAAACTGACAAATCAGAAAGCCAAGCCCAAGCCTCTGACGCTGATGTGAGAAACAAAAGGCTGAATGGGCGGTTTGCTTTGAAGAGATCCATGCCAACGCACAGCGCCAATGCCGAGTGCATACGCCAAGCTCTACAAAGTCAAGAAACATCTTAAGGTTTCTGGCAAGATTATAGCGTGGTCTTACTTTGAGGATCTTAATGTATATGCTGTGAAGAGGGAGAAGGGAATCGAGTACTTTAGATTTCCACATGATCTGAAGACTTTCCCTGGTTTTGAGCTCAACCAGTTGGCACGCCTGAACCTTCTGTATGCTGACCCTAGGAAGATGTCAGGCTGGTTGAAGCTACATTGAAGAGAGAATACCACACACGATGGGTTAATTTTAAGCCTCAACAACCAATGAGGTACATTCGATGGTCGAAGGTGGACCCAAGGACTAGGAAACCAAAGTGGTGCTGAAGTGGAGTCCACCACATACTATGTCAAAGATCCCCATGAGGGAAATGCCACAGGACTCACTCCCCACTTCAAGTGGTGGTATTATGACTGGCGAACAAGAGAAGCGGTCATAGTATTATAGAAAGAGCTCCAAATGGAGACCATTTGGGTATTTGACCCAATGTGGCTAACCTAACCTGTCAGCTAGTGATGTTTATACTTTATACATGTGGCCATTATTCTATGATCCGCAGGATATCATATAGGCTCTCCAATTTCAGAACATGATAAGACTCTGCTTTGCATTCGAGATGCATGTTGGAGTCACAGTCGAGGAGAGGCATAAGAAGTTTGACGAGCTAATGAAGATGCCAGAGAATGAAGGAAACTAAATCCAAGGGGGAGTTTGTTGATCCATATGTACGTAGTTTGTGGTCTTAATGTAATATATCTGTCATGTCCTAAATGTAATGCAATGAATGAGTGAATGAAACATATTATGTGGTTGTTAATTTTAATGTCTAACGTTTCAGTGTAGGATTTAATGTTCATTATTTATTAACACATATTGAACCAACTATATAGGTTTATGGTTGTTTGAATAGATCCTAGTCAAGTAATGATTGAGAAACATATTCAAACTTAGTCGTATGAAGTCTTCATGCGAATGGACCATGCTAATGGACCATACACATGAATACTTCATGCTAACGGACTAGTCGCACGACTAAACCAGGAGACTGGATCAGTACCAAGAATGAGACATACGGATGACTTAGTCGCACGACCGAACCTTCAGTTGTGTAATTGACTCAGTCACATGCTTTAGTCACACGACTAAACCATGCTAATGGTCCAGTCGTACGATTAACTAACCCTATCCTATAAATACCACTTAATTCATGGAAAAATGTAACACTTTGAAGAATTCAACTCCTACTCGTACCCTAGCCGTCCAGAACGTCCAAGAAAGCTGGTCCAAGTTCATAGATCGTTCTTGATCGATTCATATTCATTCTTAATGTTTAGATTATTGTTATATTGATCGGGTTAACGTTCTCACAGATTGGATCACCTATCAAATAGGATTCCGTACTGTTTGAGTTGGTATACACACAAATTAGTTAGTACTCCGTCTAGTACACGTCCTTAACAAGCATTGTTTGTCCAAATGGAAGACAGGATGGAATGATATTCTTGTGATCACTTCATGAGCAATATGTGCTTTAAGAACTAATAGGCCATCTAACATATCAGCATATGTATTCAACGGTCTAGTATCCAATGTTCAGGAAGGAAGAAGGTACATGTTCCCGATGTACCCAAGGTTTAGTCAAGGTCTGATCAATGAAGCATTCCCAGATATAGTATCTGAAGGACTTGTTTTAAATATCCGTCACTATGTTGCGAAGTCCTACAAATATATCAAAAAGAAAGATCCCAGGAACTTCTACAGTGGAGCTCACTCTTCTCTTTTACCATGGATGCTTCAACAAATCAACCGTGATGAACAAGGTGAAGAACAACAGGCTTCAGCTGATGAGCAAATTCAAGAACCAGTTGCTCATGTTCAGCAAGGTGATGAGCAGGTTGAGGAAAGAGATGAAGGACATAGGTCAGTGTCACCCCATGTGGATGTAAGGGGTGGTCTTCACATTGAACCTCATGTTCATGATATAGCATCAGCTTTTGTACCCTCACCAATACAATCTCCCCAAAGAACCCCATTACTAGTACCTCATAGATCACCAATACCATCTCCCCAAACACAACCTATCACTTCACATATATATCTCCAATTCATCATTCACACATTTTATCTGCCCAACCATCTTCTATTTCTACAGAGCCTGTTGAGTTTGGTGATTCTACCAGGTCTTCAGAAAGATCCAAATCAACATCTGATGAGGAGGATAACCCAAGCCCAATTCCTGTTATTAAAGTCACTTCTAAAGCTGCTCCTTCAGAAAGCTATGCTAAATCGGGTGTAAACAAAACAGATGAGAAGGATGAGCTAGTTTTTGAACTTATGCAAATGGAAAGATTACTAAAGAGAAGATCTAGCATCATTCAAGACAGATTGTTGGAGCTTGATGAGAAAAGAGAATGAGTTAAATGAAATGAAAGAAAGATATGAATTTGAGAAGAAAGAAAAAGAGAAGGAGATTGAAAAACTAAAAGATACTCTTCAACAATCAAGAGAGGAAATAAGTGGTCACGTGGACACTTTAGCAATACAGACAATTGCTATGGAAGAGCAAGAAGAATTAATGAAGAACAGGCTGAAAACGTTATTAATTTGCAAAATTAGAATGAAGGCCTAAGAAAAAGAGTCTCCGAGCTTGAAATGTTGGTTGAAATTTAAAGGGAAACTGCAACAGAATTAAGAGATGATGATGAGAAAAGAACTGGGATAATGAGAAGGAAACTACTTCTGAAAGTTCATCAACAAAGAGTGGTGATGTCTCCCCTCATGCTAAGAGGATGAAACTTTCTGAGACTAAAAAGGGAGAAAAAACAAGCAAGATAAAGAATGAAGAGTCTAGCTTGGAAATGGTTCTTTACTCAGAAAAATCAGCTGATGCTCACACTAAAGAGGCTGAATAGAATGACATGATCAAAGCTCTAGATAGCTTCACAGCTGAAGAATTCATTATTGATGATGATTTCTGGAACTTCATAGTTGAATTGAGGATTGTTGCTGAACCAATTGTTGTTATTCCTTAATCTCCTGTCCTTCTTAAGAAGGAATTGAGCATGCAACTAGTGCCTGCTGTGTCACTCACTGAAGAACAAAAGGAGCTGATCAAAAGATTATGTGATGAGCAACAAGAAAAGGAAGAATCAGCTGCTGCAATCTATGAACAAGAACAATAAAAGGCTGAAAAATTGCCTCGAGAAGCTGAACATCCTGAAACCTTTTCTAGTCCTCCAATGCAAACATATACCAGGAAGAGGAAGTATTTAACGGAGAAGGCCAAGGGAAAAAGGCCTACTATAACGCCCGGTTATTTTTTTAAGTCAAAGAAAGAAAGAATAAAGTGAAGAAAAAGAAAGAAAAGATATTTCACCCAAGTTGAGGGGTAAAAAGTGTCAAAAGGACAAAAAGGTTTAAAAGTGGGTGTAAAGTGGGCATGGTCGCCCACTCTCTTCTTACACATTCAAATCTTCGGCCTTTAGAGAGAGAGATAGAGAAAGAGCAGAAGGCTCTCGGGTTTAAAGAAGAACCAGCTGAAAAGTTGAATTCAAGGTAAGAATTCATGATTTTTGTGTGTTCTTAACTAGCCTTGCCTTGGTTGTATGCTTATGTGTGTTTTGTGTGTTTGGTTGTGTGCTTTTAGTGGGTTTCTAGGTGGTTGAACTCAATTGTAGACGAGTTTGGAAGAAGCCATACTCAAGAGTTACTAAGGTGAGTTCTAGGACCCCTCTTTCACTAGTTTTTAAATGATTTTGGGGCTGGAAGTGCATGAATGTATGTTTTGATATAACTGGGTTTTATACCCGTATGTTTGAATATGTGTATGTTGCTGTTATGGTGTGATTTTGGACTGTGTTCATGATTTGATGATGTTATGGTTGTGTTTCTAAGGCTTAGAATGCATGGTTTAAGCTTAAAACATGATAGATGGTGTTTGGAGACTGAATCTGATGAATAGTATGCCCTAGGCTGCTCATACGCTCAAACAGTAGTTCATACGCCTAAGTTTAGAAAAAAACTGCTTAAGTGATGACAAATGCGGATAGAAAGTCAATGCAGATGAGAAGGTTCATGCGACTGAAAAACAAATGCGGATGAACAGCTAATGCGGAAGAGCATTGAGAAATGCGGATGAACAAATATGGATAAGTTCATGCGACTGAGGAAATGCGGATGAGTAATACATGGGACTGAAGAAATGCGGATGAGTAATTCATGCGACTGAGGAAATGCGGATGACTAAGTCACGCGATTGAACAAATGCGGATGAGTAAGTCATGCGACTGAATAAATGTGGATGAGTATGTCATGCGACTGAACAAATGCAGATGAACAAAGAAATGCGGATGAATAGAAACAAATGTGGATGAAGTAAAAGAAACACGGATGAAAAGAAACAAACGCGGATAAAGTAAAAGAAATGCAGATGAACAAAAAGGGAAATGCGGATAAACACTTAGAATATTTTCTGACTTTTTGGGGAAAAAGTTGAAATGTAGGCTTTGGCTTGGGAGGTTCTCGGGGGCAATGTAAGTTGACTTTTTGAGGTCATAGATGTTATGATGGGTATGTTATGACGTCTGATTGATGTTATGCATGATGTGTATGATGTATGTTATAAATGTATGATGCCCTGTATGATGATATTGACTATGTATGTTGATGTTCCTTACATTGTATGTTTATTTTACCATGGCTTTACGTTGAATGTTAATGAATAAAATGAAAGGATTATGTAACGTAAAGTGGAAGATAATGAAAAGAGGAACAAAATGACTAAATGCATGCATTAATGAACAAAGGGAAGTAAAGTAAGTCTTGCAAGCCTTGTATGTCGAAACACGCCCAATGAAGGGTGTTAGTTCAACGGTGTGTGGGCTAGCTACCCCATGAAGATGCACACCGGGGTCCGTCTTTATGACCGACCATTTGTATAGAACCTTTGTCGCTTACCTCTTGGTACTGTGGTCAGGCCACCGGGCACAATGGATGGGGGTCTATGATAGACCTCGGCCCAATACTCGCTTAATGCTTGACGGATGGGGTATAACACAAGACAATGGTACACCTGAATTTCCCCTGCTACTATGGTCAGGCCAACGGGTGCAATGTATGGGAGTCTATATAGACCTCGGCCCAGTTCCCACTTTATGCATAACGATGGGGTAAAGTTAATGCTTTTGGATGGGATGTAAAGATGTAATGGTGAACGTATGAATGAAAGTTAGTGAATTAATGATGAAGATAATAATGGTATTATCTATGTGTATGTATTATGTGTTATCACATGCAAAAGTATATAATGGTTTTAATGAAAGTAAGTATGTTTTGTTATAAAACTAGAACTCACTCAGCAACGCTGACTTTTTATGCATTTTCCAGTTGGCAGGTAAAGTTGCTGAGGATGGCACGTGATAGCTACATGGCATTTTTGGATGGTATTCTTTTGTTTAATGTTTTTGCATTGTAACGCAAACAAATGAAATTGTGTAACAAATGTTGTATTATTTTGCAAAAGCATTCTAATGAAAATGTTGTTTTTAATGTTTCTGCTGCAACGTTTATTTCAAGTTAATGTAATTATATGTTTTATGAGTGATGATTGGCTAGCTGTAAGCATCCCGGGAACGGGGCCTTACACCCATGGTAGAAGAAGAGCCAATAAAGAAAAGCAAAAAGGATGATCCTAGAAGCCTTGCAGCTATTGTTGAATTCTTAGAAGAACATGAACAAGCTGAGGCTCAACTGAAAAAGAAAGCTGATTTTGTAGACCTTGAGGAAGGAGAAATAGAGGGTGGCTATGTGATTGATGAACCAATAGCATTTGAAAGCCAAATGAAGAAGGAAAAATCAATAGAAGAAATGTTTGAAAAGGCACAGACTGATGATCTAATGGTGAAAGCCATGTTTTTTATTAAAGTATTCAGCAGACCTATTAGGGAATGAAGGTAGAAGAATAGAAATTGAACAAGCTACTGGACCCCATAGTTGAGATTGAGTATGAGAAGACTCTTTCTCCTAAAGCTGATGTGCCTAATGTAACATCCATGAAGAAGCAAACATCTACTCCTCATTCCTTATATCATGATCCCTACAACATGTCTGAGAGGGAAATGAAGGATTATCTCTCCAGTCAAGGGTTTACAAAGAGAAAGCTTGGAAAAATGAAAACCAATTCCCTAATGGCTGCCATCCTTAGGTTGATCAATGTGAAGAAATAGAGGCTTAAGACTCTAGAAGAAGAGATTATTACTAAGAAGCCCAGAACCAGAGTGTCAGCTCAAGATATGCAGCTCACCCTTAGAGATCATGACTCTTTGGCACCTGTACTACACAAATATCCTGAGTGGTTTGCAGAGCCTTCACAACTAAAACTTCAAGAAGGTCTGACCACTTCAGAGATGATCAAAGGTGTGTCTACTCCCAAGGTCAAGACAAATCAGAAAATCGTTTCCTGGAAGTATGACAGTGATTGGAATATGTTCATGGTCAAAAGGATCTCAGGGCTGGTTCAATTCTTTTACAGAGTTCATTGCTCTGTAAATGCACTGGAGATTCATGACTTGAAGGAACTGGCCAATTTGGAACTGGTAAATCATAAGGCTATGTTCAGAGGGTATGAGTTTGAAGAGATACTTAGAATGTTCAAGAGAACTAACAACTTCAAATCTCTGAAGGCTATCTGTATGAGAAAAGATAGATCCTTCAGCAACCCTCTTGAAAAGAAAAAGACTAAACCAGCAGAGGAAGTTATCTTTCTAGAGCTTAAAGTAAAACCAACTGAGCCTTTGAAGAGAAAGATGGTGTCTAGCACACATTCCTCCATACCAATCTCTAATGTTTATTATGATGAAAAGTCTTATGAGTTGGTAATTGAAAGAAAATAGGGAGGAAAGGAAGGTGCACAAGTCAGATTGCTTAGTGTATATGAAGTGAGGCTACTTGATGAATCATACATCCACTACATTTACACCAGACATTTGAGAGAAATATCAAAAAAATCAGGTGAAGAAGACATGCACTTCTTCTTAAAATGCATCAAAATACTGAAGATGGCATATGATCAAATCATTGCCAAGAGATAAAAGAGAAAGAAGAAAAAGACTACAGCTAGGAAACATTATGAAGCTGGAGGTTATGTTGATGGAGCTTTATTGGCACATAGGGATGGGCTGTCTACTATATCTATATGGCAACCAATTTCTCTTAAGAAACTACCATTAGAAGCCATCTACACTATGAGTCACATGAAGATACATGTGCTGAACAGAGAGAAGATGTCAGATGCAAATGACTTTGTCAACATGATAAATGCCATATTGGATCCATCACAAGCAGAACCTCAAGTGTCTTCACAAGACCCAACAGAATCCTCACAACCTCAACCACTACCAAACCATTGAAGAACATAGGCTGTATAATCCTTAGGGGGACTACTGGTGGACCCTGAAAGGATCATACATGCTAATTCAATTGGTGAGTTGATGGTTATTCTGCTGGAAACTCCCTAAGTCCAGAACTAATACGGATGAAGAATCTGCTAAGAAGAAATAGTGTTGACAAATGGCATTTGTAAATGTGGAAGACTTAGAATAAATGCTGACAAGTGTTTGTTCTTCCGCATTAATAAATGTGGATAGCCAAAAAGATATGCGGACAAGTTTTGTTCATCCGCATTTGCAAATGCGGATGACCAGACAACAAATGCGCATAAGTATTTTTTTCATCTGCATTACCCAATGTGGATGATCAACTACTAATACGGATAACAAGAGAAGAAATGTTGATCAAGTACAACTCATCCACATTTGTCAATACGAATGAATAGAAGAAATGCTAATGAAGACTTAGATTAGTTCTTATGTATAGGTTCGGGGTAGTTTAGTCATTTTGTAAAAAGGCATCTTGTCAGCCTATAGAATATTTTGTAAATAGAATAGAAAACCTCGTACATGACGTGACTATTGATAGAAAATTAGAATATTTTGTGTCTTACTTTCTCAAGATGCATTATTATTGTTTAATGCTCAAACCCTAGCATTTATTGTAATCGATCACCTTCATTAATACAAACAAGCATTTATGAGTATTTTTCTTGTAGTGAATCTTTATTGATTGTTTGTTTCCGCCATTCAATCTCTAACTCAATCACTATATCCGATCCTAGTGAGAATCTCAATCTCACCACCCAGTCATCAAAGTATAACCGGTTTTAGGTGATATTATATAGTTTCTCATTGTAACTCATGTATCATGCTTGTAAAAGTCTTGTAAACTTTGAGTTGAGAAGTAATATATACAAGTACCTTGAAAATTAATTCCTTGTGTTCTAAAGTTACTTAGTATATTATAATCAACTCTTAGAGAGATTCTGCTTCATTATAACCATGTGGGCCTAAGTGAGTATGAGAGAAAACCAAGTGTTTAGTGAAGTATATCGATCCTACAAACATGTCATGACTACCATATCTTAGATTATACTTTATCTAAGATACCATAACTTTAGCTTTGTAGTATTTGCTTTAGTATAAGGTTTCTACCTAGTATCAAAGTATATCTGTCTGTAGGTAGTACTATATATAGTTTCTTATTATAACTCATGTAATATGCTTGAAAGAGTCTTTTAATATTTTGAGTTAAGAAATAATATATACATGTATCTTGAAAAATTATTCTCTTTTCTTTGCCTTGATTTACTTAGTATATTTTCATCAACTCTTAGAAGGACTCTACTCCATCACAAACACTAGTGTTACTTAGTAAGTTTGAGAGAAACTACTTGTGTTGAGTACAAAAACCGATCTTGCAATCAGTATCAGAGCTTTCTAGGCTCTTAATTGTGTGATCTTACCATCCTAATCAACCTCTTTCTCACTCACTTACTCACTACACTCAAAGAGACCCTTAACTAGAAATTTAAATGTGAAATGGGGACGATGACTAAAGCACCTATCATCACCCTAGAAAACCTCAAACAATGGAGCAGACGTATTGAAGGGTTCATCAGATATCAAGACAGTCGAATGTGGAGATCTATCACCAATCACCCTTACAAGCCAAAGGTTGCAGCACTTGCTGGAGGTGGTGCAATGATAGAGAAGGCGGTAGAAGATTACTCTAAAGAAGACCATAAACGGCTTGATATTGATGACAAGGCCATGATTGTTATGATGACTGTTATACCCAACTCCATCATGGTGGGGTTTGCGCATTGCCAGTCAGCTAAAGAACTGTTTGATGCCTTAACCAACATGTATGCAAACTCTAACGACTCAAAGAAAGATTCACTAAAGCAACACCTTGAGAACTTTACTCATATTGCTAAAGAAACCCTCAGCGAGCAATACTTCAAGTACATGGATCTTATTTCCTCTCTTCAATATGTAGGAGTAACTCTTGAATTGAGAGATCTCTTAGGGAAATTCATGAGTGCACTTCCCAATGAGTGGATGTTCTATTGTGTCTCTATCAAGAAGATAGAAACCCTAAACTCCCTCACCATGACCGGACTATTTGGCATTCTAGATGGATACCGTGTATAGATGGAAAACAAGAGTGGCCATTAAGTGAGTAGACCTTCAAGCCTTCCTGCTTGCAACACACTCATGGTTGTAGAAGGCTCAAGACCCCCAAAACTTTAGATATACCGGACACATCTTCAGCCATCATGTTCTTCTTGGCCTTATATTACATTTCCTGAGACTCCAAGCTCTCAACAGTCTCAACTGAGTCCTTTTCAGGACAATTGTGCTTTTGTCTCAGGAAGCGGACACTCTGGTGATTTTCAGTTTTGTTTTGAAGATCTGGAGTGTTTCGGCCCATATGGACATAGTCCAACAAATGGCTCTATTAACCACAGGGCGAAGAAGTTTTTCAAAAGAACTGGAAGGCAGTTCCCTCAGAACCCAACAAGCAGCAAGTTTGGGTTAGACAAAGCAATGGCCAAGTGTTACAACTATAACCAGCTAGGTCATTTTGCTAGGGAATTCAAAGCTCCCAAATCAAATCTGGGATCCACTCATCCCTCCAGACATCCTACAATACTTAAAGCTGCTGGAAAGTCAACTAAGACAGTTGTCGTCGCTCAAGAAATTGATTAGAGCTTTATGGTACAAGATGTCACCCCTGCTCAAGCACTCATGGCTGGAACAGACAACTCAAATGTAAATAAACATCTCTGTATTCTAGCCTGTATTGCTAAGGTTAAAATGTTCTAGGACTACAATATGGAAATGAAATTTGACATTGAGTCCTTGAATATCTTGAAAGCTAATTTTAAAAAGGTTGAATCTAACTATCAAAATAAAATTGAGGAGTTAGAAAAAATAGTATCCTCTTTAAAACATGAGCACACTAATTACAGGACTCAAATCAAGGATTTAGTATCCAAAGACTAAGGCTCAAGCCAAGCTAGTAATAGTTGAGGCTCAAACCAAGCTAGTAATAGCTGAGGCTCAAGCTAGGAAGCATCCTATTTTTGAGCAAAACTTCCAAGCCATTTTTGCATCATCCTATTACTCAAAACTATGTTATCAAAACAATAGGGGGTTGGGAACCAATGAAATTGCTCCAACACTCTTATGAGTCTATTAGACAACCAATGTGTGGTACTGAAGAGCAAGAGATACCATCTATTGACCCACTTTCTCATGAGTCAAAGAGTGTTGTAACAATGGAAACCATTATAGGGAAAACTAGGTTACCCACTCCTACAGGTGATAATCAATCGCTGACCACCAAAGCCAGAAGAAGCCGAGCTAAGGCAACTAGAAAAACTGCCAAGAAAGTGGCTGAGTCCAAGCTGAAGATAGACCCAAAGCAAAAGGGTATGTTCACATATGTTAGATTCCAAGTGGTAGGAAACTTTGATTCAAGAAAGGTGTGTAATACTAGCACTCCTATCCTACCAAAGGATTAGAAGTTAGATGGAAATATTGCAAATGAAGAAAAGAAGAACAAGAAAATGCAATCTTCAAGTTCCCAGAAGACTAACATTGCTTGCATAATGTGTGGTCTGCAAACCACATGGCTAAAGATTGTTTACAGTCCTACTAGCACACATTATGCAAACAATGTTAAAAAGGAAGGAGTCAGGGAAGGTTCTTATTTGCAACATGTCAAATGGTTCAAGTGATGAAAAAGGGAAAGCTTGTTTCTGAAGAAAGGTTGCTTTCAGAAGAAAGTCATTCTTCCGAAGGGAAAATGGCTTCGGAAGTTAAAGGTGTCAAGACTCAAATAAATAAGAGAGTCCCCTTGAAACCATCTCAGAAGAAGACTGCTTCAGAAGAAAAGGTGGTGTAGACTTCTTCCGAAAAGAAAGAAGCTTCGGAAAAAATTCATGCTCCTCAAGCTTTATCAAGCTCATCTGTAATGGTCAACCAAGGGATGGAATGGATGATCAAAGAAGATGCAGCAGCCTAAGCCTCTTCTTCATAAACATCTATTGAACCGCTATGCATAAACTTTGGTTCAATTTCATCCTTATTACTGGAAAATCCCAAGACCAACATGTTGGACCAAAAGAACCAATGAGCCTGATCAGAGAAACCTCTAAGTCCCACAGGACATCACAACAGCTGAAGAAGACCTGATCAGCTATTCTACAAAGTCTGAATAATACAACTGCTGAAGTACGTCTGAAGTACTGAAGACAAAGACTGAGACAACAGCTGAAGATCTAAAGTCTGAAGACTTCAACAAGTACTGAAGACAAAGAATGAAGATCAACAGCTGAAAGACAAAGTCTGATGATTCAAGTACTGAAGACATCAGCTGATGTTAACAGCTGATGACAACAGCTGAAGAGGGCTTCTTCAGTTGTTGTGATGGCTTTTCTTCTTCAGTAGTTTTCTTTTCCTTTCAGTAGTTTGTTTACTTTTCTTTTCAGTACTTGTAAACAACTGAAGAGGTTGTTCTTCAGTTGTTGTAGTATCAGTAGTTTTATGTTTTTCAGTAGTTGTAAATAAGATGTGTAACACTTAGGAACATTTGTAAGAAGATGTCAGTTGTTGACATCTTCAGTAGTTGTTAAACATCAGTTGTTATCAAACGGTTACATGTCACTTTCAAGTGACATCAGCCTTCGTCACTCTTTCCTTTATAAGGAAGGATGACTCACCTGTAATCGTGCCTTTGAGGCCGACAATCTTAATGCAATATTCCTTTTGTCGGATATTTCTCTCTCTATAACAAATTCTCTTATCGTTTTATATCGAATGTTCTTGTTTGAATTTGTCTAATTCTGAGCTATTCCGCTGCTATATCTGTTCAATCGATTAAACCAAGGGCTGAGATCTTAACACAACAAGGCTTGGGTTTACAATCAAATCTAATCATCTCATCATATGTACATGGACATCCACATGACAAGAATAACAATGTATGGATTGTGGATAATGGATACTCCAGGCACATGACAGGGAACAGATCTCTCCTTTAAGAATTTCAACATTTTGATGGAGGTCCTGTCCAGTGAAGAGGTGAGGCTGGAGGATATATTTCTGGTAGAGGGAGTATATCCAATGGTAATTTAAAAGTTGACAAAGTAAACTTTTTCAAACAGCTTGAACACAACATGTTAAGTGTTTCTCAGTTTTGTGATCAAAGGCATCAAATGCTCTTCACAGAACATGAGTGTATTATCCTTAAACCCGGGATGACAATTCCTTAGGAAATGGTTCTTCTTAGATCTCCTAAGAGAGGGGATATGTACAAGCTTGATACGAACAATTCTTCTCCACTAGGTGAAGTATCATGCTTTCTTTCCAAAGCTGATAGTGATGAGACAACCTTATGGCATAAATGAATGTGTCATGTTAATTTTAAATCAATGAACAAGTTGGTTAAAAAATTTTGGTACATGGTTTGCCTAAAAAGTAAATTTTCTACAAAGATAATTGTGTTGCATGCCTGAAGGGAAGCAACACAGGACCTCTCATAAATCCAAGGTTGTTAACTCTATCACTAATCCATTACACTTATTGCACATGGATATTTTTAGGCCTACAAGTATAATGAGCATTGGAAGGAAATCATATTTCTTTATGATTATTGATGATTTTACAAGATTTACATGGGTATTCTTTTTAAGAACTAAAGACGAAACTACTAAAACTTAAAAATCCTTTATTCTTAAAATAGAAAATGAAATCGATCACAAGTTTAAGAGAATCAGAACTGATCAAGGGACTGGGTTTAAGAATCAAATTCTTAATTCATTCTATAACTGAAAAGGGATTACCAAATAATATAGTGCTCCCAGAACTCCTCAACAAAACAGTGTTGTTGAGAGGAGGAACTAGACATTTATTGAGCCTGCTCGGACCATGTTATCTGATTCAAAGCTACCTCTAACATTCTGGGCAGAGGCAGTCAACATTGCATTCTATGTGCAGAATAGGGTTCTAGTAGTTAAGCCACATGGAAAAACCCCTTATGAGCTATGGAACAAGAGGCCACTGTTCATTGGCTTTCTAAGTTCCTTTGGCAGCAGGTATACCATACTTAACACAAAGGACAATTTGGAAAAATTTACTGAAAAGTCAGATGATGCTATGTTTGTTGGATATTCCTCCAACTCTATTGCTTATAGAGTTTACAACATTAAAGAACAAAAATATGAGGAATCATCCAATATTGTTGTTAATGAGCACACTCCTTGTGTTAGGGGGAAAGGCCCTAATCATATCTTTGACTTAGAAATGTTTCCAAACTATTCTAAACCATCTTGTGAGAATGTTTCATCTGTAATAGGTACTCAAAATGACTTTGATGATTACCAATTGTTTGAGTTGCCCGAACCTTATCAAAGTTCTCCAAGAATCTCTGAACACCAAGCTCCCCTAACCGGTAGATCTGATAGCATGACTATCTTAGGAAACAATAGAGCTTCAACCAATTATCAGCAAAGTGACTCTCATAACTCAATAGTTGATATTGAATAATACCAAGTTGATGGAAGTAGTATTCTAAAGGAACAAGCAATTGTTAATGCAACTTCTCAGCCAACCAACTTTAATGATGTTTCACCTTCACTCAATCTGTCCTCATTGAGTGAGTGTGAAACATCAGCTAGACCAAGTGTTCAAACTCTTGAGCAAAATATGTCCAATCAAGATCTATCTTTGGAACTGGAGGTGATTCCAAGGCTTAGGATTCACAACACTCATCTAGCTGAGAAAATCATAGGAGATGTCTTTGAAGGTGTGAGAACAAGGGGGCAGACTCATAATGGGAATGTTTGTTGGTACCCATGTCCTTTGTCATAGATGGAACCCAAGAAGGTAGAAAATGCCTTGAAAGATAGTAGCTGGGTTGAATCAATGAAAGAGGAATTGCTTCAATTCAAGAGGCAAAAGGTTTGGAACCTCTATCCACTACCATCTGGTCAAGTACCTATCGGCACAAAATGGGTATTCAGAAATAAAAAAAGATGATAAAGGCTTGATTATCAAGAACAAGGCAAGAATGGTAGTTCAAGGATATACTCAAGAGGAAGGAATCAGTTATACTGATGTCTTTGCACCAGTTGCAAGACTTGAGGCAGTAAGGATCGTCCTTGCTTATGTTGTATCCAAGAAAATTACTGTCTAACAACTTGATGTCAAGCGTGCCTTTTGCTAAATAAATATTTCAGATTCATTGAGCTTGGATCTTAGGATTCATCTCGTTCAGATCTAAAAATGAAAATAAGATGGGTGGACGTGTGGGAATCAAAGAACAAAGAGATAGATAATAACAATGTTATGATTTCATTGATGTTGATAAACAAGTTACAATGAGAATCATAGATGGCTGGTGAAATCATACCCACCTAAAGGAGAGGATTTCTCCTTGGATGGTGATTTACACCATGAGAAACACACACACAAAAGCCACACTTTCAAAATTGCACTAGTGGGTCTATTTATATTATTATTACAACATGACCTACTTTTGACTTTTCTATTTGACTTGATCTTGACTTTGTCATGTTGAATTGTCTTGTATTGTTGTTTTTGTTATAATCAACTTGGTCTCTAAACTTGTACAATGAGATCTTCAGTTGGCTGTAATTATTATTTGGTAAGCTTCAGTTTAGTACATTGTTGAACCCCAACAATACTCCCTCTAAACTGATGCTTGCCAAACATTAAATTTGAAGATCTTCTCTATCACATGTCTTCTTGATCAATTGATGTTCTAGCTCAATTCATTGATGTTGTCCCCATCATATTAAGCTCCTCCTAATATATTTCTAACAAAGGTTAGAATCTCTTGAGAATACTTCTTGGTATTGGATATGGGGCGTATCACTCTTGGATTACAGTCCATATCACAACTCAAGGATTAGTATGCATTAGGAATATGGTGAGGCTTTGAACTTCAATAAACTGCATTAGGAACATGAATCAATGTTGAACACACTTCCACTCTTTTGAAATAACTTCATAAATGACATTCTTCAGATAATGAGTACTCCCTTGATCAGAGTCCGGCAAACTATCCGTGCAGTAGTCAGACACGGGTGCAAAATATCATTAAAAAATGTGAGCCCAAGTATTTCAAAAAGGGCATCTGATAGTTGTATAAGTCCCTGGATGAATTTGTGAAAATGTGACAAAAGTTGAATTCTATAATCTTTTTTTGCTTTCATGATCAAAATGGACGTGCCTGTTGGTTGCAATCATCCATATTCATGTTTTTCTTTTCTTTTTGAAGTCTTGTTCATCAGCTATTCATAAGCATTTCTAGCAACACATTCATATTTTTTTACTAACTCATCTGCATTTGTTTACAAAGCATCCACATTTGTTTGCAAGCCATCCACATTTGATTTCAATGCATCCGCATTTGATTTCAAAGCATCCGCATTTGATTTCAAAGCATCCGCATTTGTGCTTAAATTACCCACATTGTTTACAAGTCAACCACATTTGGTGACAAGGCATCCGCATTTGTTGCCAAGTCATCCGCATTTGGTGACAAGTCATCGGCATTTGTGTATAACACATCCGTATTTGTGGATAACACAACTTCATTTGTGTATAACACATCCGCATTTGTGTATAACACATCCACATTTGATCAAGCTTCAACCGCATTTGTTTTTGTTCATCCGCATTGGTTTTCAGACTTGAACAAAAAAACAATCTCACATTACAGTGCAGGTCGGGAAATCAGCAGTAGCTTCCACTTCTTCATCTTTTCTTTGTTTTTAATGATAATCATGTTCAATTGCATGAAATTTTGAAGGAATAATCCAGAGAATGATTATATTTCTTTAAATCATACCATATCATAACAGATCTGATGATTTTTCTTCTTGATTTTGAGATGAAAAGCTGGGTTTTCTTCTTTTTGATGTTAATCTTGTTCAATTGCATCGAATTTTGAAGGAATAATCATGAACATGTTCATAATTCTTCATATTGTACCATAGATGAACAGGGACTTTCTTCTTCATTTTTCTTCTTTTCTTCATTGTTCTTGACATCATTAAATTTGAAATCAGATCTGAAAACTAGATAAATCCAGCAACCAACAACTCTGATACCATTTTGCTAAATCAATATTTCAGATTCATTCAGCTTGGATCTTAGGATTCATCTCGTTCAGATCTAAAAATCAAAATTAAGATGGGTGGACGTGTGTAATCAAAGAACAAAGAGATAGACAATAATAATATTATGATTTCATTGATGTAGACAAACAAGTTACAATGAGAATCATATATGGCTGATGAAATCAAACCCACTCAAAGGAGAAGATTTATCCTTGGATGGTGATTTACACCATGAGAAACACACACACAAAAGCCACATTTGTAAAATTGCACTAGTGGGTCTATTTATATTATTATTACAACATGACCTAATTTTGACTTTTCTAATTGTCTTGATCTTGACTTTTTCATGTTGAATTTTCTTGTATTGTTGTTTTTGTTGTAATCAACTTGGTGTCTGAACTTATACAATGAGATCTTCAGTTGGCTGTAATTATTATATCTATATGGGGATATAGTTAGGGAAGTCTATGTGTGTTAGCCTCTAGGATTGAAGACCCACAACACCCCAACTATGTGTGCAATTTGCATAAAGCTCTTTATGGGCTGCACCAAGCACCTAGGTTGTGGTATGAGATATTTTCTCAATTTCCCATAAATAATGGATACACTAGAGGTACCATTGATAAGACTCTCTTCATAAGTCTAGGATAGACATATTTCTCGTCCAAGTCTATGTTGATGACATCATATTTGGTTCTTCAAATGATCAAATGTGCAAAGACTTTGTGAAGTCGTTGGATCGGTTGACATCCGAGCGTGTTCTTGACGGAAGGGAACAAAAACCAAAACCAAGAGACAAACAATAGAACGAACAAGAATATAATGGTTTCATTGATAAAACCTACTGATTACAAGCTCATTAAACATAAGAATCAAGACTCTTAGCAACAGGAGATCGAGCATGATCTCCCCTCTCATCCGGCAGCAACTAAGCCCCGGACACACTCCTTAACCTTTCTACACAATGAAACTGGTATTTATAGGCCTCAGCCCATATCAGATGTGACTGGGCCCATTCGTACCATTAGGCCATGCGTATGGTTCAATCGTACGACTAGACCATACGTATGGTTCAGTCGTACGACTGGACCATACTTATGGTTTTGTCTTGCGAATGGCCCCAATAGTATCTCTCAGTCGCACGACTAGTCCAATAGCATGGCTCAGTCGTACAACTGTGTCTCATTCGCATATGCTCCTGCGAATGACCCAGTTTCATGTGTTTACAACATATCAGGTGCATTACATTAAGCCTAGACTATTCGTCAAGTGACGGACACACTATATATGACAATATATGCTCCAACAAATTCCCCCTTGGACGTTGCTTGCGAATAGTAAATAACACCTCTTATAAACTTCTGTCAATCTTTGCTCTGGTTTCCAACAGAATCAAACGAAAAACCATATTAGCCAACATTGTTGATCCATCAGGTTGCTACAGTATCCCTGAGAATGAATTTAGGCACAATAGCTTTCATTTACTTTGTAGAACACCATCATAGTAGTAAGATTCCCCACATGACTGATTTTTCCAAATAATGACATGAACAGTTTTCCGTTGCTCCAATCTTCACACATGCTAACCAGATTAACATTAACACATGTAGAAATTCCCCTTCAAATTTAGCATGTCCCAATATATAAACATTGTGCTCTCCTAGCATCTTCATACGGTGTGTTGGGCAAAAAGTAGAAGGTTCCAATCCATAGCTGACAATCTCAAACAAATCAGCATGCACTCAGATTCATGATCAGAAACTAGCTCACATCATCACTTTCTGATTGCGTCTTCAATTTCTCTATACATGGATTCCCCCTAATAATGAGAATCCTCTCTATGTGGATATATATAACTTGATTGGGCCATAAATACTTAGATGCTCCTGGCTTCCCCACAAAATCAGCACTGACTACTGACATCTTCTCTTCTCTCTTCGTGTTCTAACTACATTCATCTATTCTGGAAGTCCAACGAATAATGGAGTATCCATCAAACTTATTTGACAAAAGAACCTCAGGATGAATATGCTTTGCTCATCCTCAAATCTATGCAAAGGTAGTTCCAGACCTTTTTTTTGGTCTAAAACACCGTTCATTCATATGACATGGTGGACAAATATCGCATTCGTGTGAATGGATGGTACGAATGATATATTCGTGAGACTGGTCATAGACTGGTCCAGTAGCATGACTTGGACATAAGACTCGTCCAATAGCATGACTGAACATAAGACTAGTCCAGTAGCATGACTGAACATAAGACTGGTCCAGTAGCATGACTGAACATAAGACTAGTCCAGTCGCACGACTAGCCATATGACTGGTCCAGTCGCATGGTCCAGTCGTACGAATGGTCTATTAGCATGGTCCAGTCATATGAATGGTGCATTAGCATGGTTCAGTCGTACAAACGGTCCATTAGCATGGTCCAGTCGTACAAACGGTCCATTAGCATGGTCCAGTTGTACGAATGGTCCATTAGCATGGTCCAGTTGTACTAATGTCCATTAGGATGGTCCAGTCGCATGAGCGGATCTGCACGCATATTTTTAGATTTGCAGCCACCATGGCTGCCAAAAACCCTAATCTAATGAATTTTACATGAACCGAAACAAAATAGACATCATTAGATTTGCAAGGGTGATAAGAACGTGGTTCCGAGTTTGATTTTAACTAAGAAATAACACACATAACAAGATCTGAGCAAAACACGAAGAACATGAAGTGGGTTTAACGTCAAAGAACATGAAATAGATCCAGAAATCAAGAGCTCGGGTTGCTAGAATGATAGTAACCGGCTCTGATACCAATTGTGAAGTCACTGGATCGGTTGACATCCGAGCGTGTTCTTGATGGAAAGGAACAAAAACCAAAACCAACAGACAAACAATAGAACGAACAAGAATATAATGGTTTCGTTGATAAAACCTAATGATTAAAAGCTCGTTAAATATAATAATCAAGACTCTTGGCAAGGGGAGATTGAGCATGATCTCCCCTCTCATCAGGCAGCACCTAGGCCCCAGGCACACTCCTTAACCTTTTTACATAATGAAATTGGTATTTATAGGCCTCAGCCATATTAGATGCGGCTGGGCCCATTCCTTTGATTGGGCCATGCGTATGGTTCAATCGTATGACTGGACCATACGTATGGTTAAATCGTACGACTCGACCATACTTATGGTTCAGTCTTACGAATGGCCCCAATAGCATATCTCAGTCGCACGACTGGTCCATTACCATGGCTTAGTCGTACAACTGAGTCTCATTCGCATATGCTCCTGCGAATGACCCAGTTCCATGTGTTTACAACATATCAGGTGTATTACATTAAGCCTAGACTTTTCGTCAAGCGATGGACACACTATATATGACAATATATGCTCCAACAGACTTTGAGTACATTATGAAGAAAAAATTTGAGATGAGTTCCATGAGAAAAATGGACTTTTTCCTTGGAATGCAGGTGAAGTAGATGAAGGAAGGGTTCTTCATAAATCAATCTAAGTATGTCAATGACATTTTAGAAAGATTTGAGATGAAACATTGTATGTCGGCCAAGACACCTATACCCAGAAACCATAATCTTTGTCTTGACTCTGAGGGGGAGAATACTAATCAACATTAGTATAGAGAAATTATTGGTTCTATGATGTATCTCATAACAAGTATCTCTTCTCTCCTTTTATTATTGACAGCCTCCTGATTGGCTGCAGCTGCTTTTGTACTAGCAGCTAGCAACTTCTCAGTTGGAACTCTTCCTTTCCTTTTTAATTTCTCAATCTTCTCCTCTTCCTGAAGCTCTTCCACAGTCATCTTCCCTTTCCCTTTGTTATCTTTTGAAGAGCCTGACTGTGGTGGTTCTTGGAGAGTGGATTCTGATTATGAGAGAGGCAGAGAGGGTGTCTGGGATAGAGGTAGATTCAAAAAGTCCTCACTGTTCACCTCAGATGCCATTTCTAGGATTGCATGTGTGATGATCAGTTCCTCGGACATCTTGAACAGTCCTTCCACAGCTTCCATTTCAGCATCGGAAGATTCAGCTTGTTCTTTCAAGGCTTTAACTTCAGCTTTGAAAGTTTGAGGAAATGCAGATTCTGTCCCGGTTGTTTTAGTTGTTGGGCCATCAGTCCCCATTGCCCCTTCAAAATGAATCTTAGATTGCATGTGGACCTTAGGTTGACCAACTTCTTACACAATAGTAGAAGGTGCAGTAAGCCTCTGAAACTCTTCAGCTTCAAAGTAAATCATTGCAGCATCTAGGCTTGGCTGATCAGTAGAAACTTGGTGAAGAGTCTATAGAGATCTCTGAGCATCTTTGGGTCGATTTGAAGAACAACTTGAGATGGCTCAGACAAAGTGATGACAGGAGTAGAAGATGTTAAGGTTGAAGTATGAGTTTGTGAGTCCTCAAGTGTTTGTCTCTAAAGATTCTCCCCCTTTTTGGTAGCATCATCTTGAGAGCTAGATGAGCTAGAGGAAGAAGTCAATGAGACCTTAACAGGTACATGCTTAACAGATCTCTCGGTCTGTTTGTAAGCTAGTTGAGCCTTGAGATTGTCAATCTCAAGTTGCTGAGTCACGGACCTTTCTTCTAAAGTCCTAACCAAGGATTCAAGGTTTGAGACTTTAGACAGAAGGTCTTTTATGAGGAGTTGCATGCTTCCCTCATCTTCTTTTGAAGAATCATGGGGATATGAGGTAACATACCTAGTATGTTCAGCCTCACCACCAAATGTGGTTTCTTGGCACCCTGGTTTCCCTTGCTGAATGATGTCTCTTTCAGAGTCATCAAATGGCATGGTTGCCACAGATTCAGTCTCAGATATGTTACCACTGTCCATAGGGTCCATTAAGGCACCTTTTGTATTGGCAATTGAATCTGTACGAGTCCCCTCCATATCAGTGGGACTCACCTCAGTTGTGGGCTGCTGATGGGGGCTAGATATAAGGGATCTCTCTGCGCTCAGTTGATCTTGGAGAGGGTGTTGTAGATCAATTTCATTGCTGTGGAGAGATGTTATCTCTTCATCAGTTTTAAAAAGAAGGTCAGTGAAGGATAAGTATGGTAAGCCTACTAACCCGGGACCTTGGTCAATGTCTACAGGCATTGAGCTGTTGGTGGGGTTGTCCCTTGTTCGCTGCTTAGAAGAGTGTAGATACTCATCCTGAGGGCTGTTGGTTTGGGTGTCGGGCTCATGGGTTTGAGACTGAGGAGACTCAAAACCCAAATTGAGGTCGAATGAGAAGGATGGTAAGACCTCAGACTGAGTGGGAGCCCATGTTTCCACTCTAGTCTTTTTGGATTGAACAGGAGGTGCTTGCTCAATCAGAGTAGACTGAACAAGGGTTCGTTTAGGGCGTCTATGGTATGTGATGGTGATAGGTAGAGAAGCCAGTGTTGGCATTGTGGAGGTGGTTGCTGGTGTGGGTTCATCACCTGTGGGGTGAATAGGGATGTCACCAGGAGCTATGCGCTCAATCATACCTGGAAGTAGAGAAGTCCACCTTCCAGTGAAGTTGGTGGACACCTTCTTCAAAGTCTTGAAGATGGTAGGCCTTATGTGAGGGACAGTTAGAGCAGCTGCACAGACAAGCATACTTTGTTCCAACTCACAGTTGATTATGTGTTGAATGAATCGGGGATACATAAAGAATGTCTCCCTTTGAAGATTCCCAATGAGATTTGTGAACACAAATCTTGAGTAATTAAAGCGGAGGCCTCTCACCAGTCCATGAACTAAGCATCCTAGTTCATAAGGGATTGGATCCCATCCTCCAGATCTATTGGATAGACAGTGGAGAACAACATGCAGTAGGAACTTCCAGTTGTAGGAGAAGTTGTACTTGTAGACTGTCGACCTGCTCACGTCTCCACCATATCCCATGAGGATATAAGTGATGTCTAAATCTTCTATGGGGAATTTAGTAGGGGCTCCTTCATCATGAAGCTCGAGATGCTCCTTGATAAGTTGTTCAATAATGACCAACTCTTGTCCACAAATGCTGGACCTTAGTACACGAATCCCCTTTAGGGTTTCGACTTGACCATTTTCCCAAAATTTGGCCATTTGATTGGAGTAAATAGTGGGATTAACGGTAAGGGCTGTGTAGTAAGATGATTGGGTGAGAAAGGAGATCATTTCAGAGAAGTCATCATCTCTTGAAGAATCAAGAAGTGCGACTTGGTTGTGCTGAGGGTTGAGTGCCATTGGAGAAAGGTGAATGAGGATGAATTTGAGCTTGGGTAAAGTTGGAGTGGAGAAAATTTCTAGGGCAGTAAAAATTTCAAGTAAGAAAATGAAATTGAATAGTCAGGATTATTTAAAAGAGTGTGGGAAGGTGTTAATGGGGGTTAGGATAAGGTGATGTGATGTTTTAGTGGAAGAAATGACAGTGGTGGTAAGGTTAAAATCAGTTAAATAATCCGACATCATTAATAAAATTTTTGCTTTTTACAGTGGTGGTAAGGTTAAAATCAGTTAATAATCTGACATCATTAACAAAATCTTTGCTTTTTACAGTTTGGGGCCTAAGAGATTTCCATTACACAATCAAATCTGTCTTCCGAATATAAAACATTTTCGAAGGTAATTTGTCTTCCGAAAGCAATTCTTACTTCCGAAGCAAAGACTTTGCTTCCGAAGGTCAGGATTGCTTTCCGAATGGAGAGTGTGTATAAGCCTCAGAAGTAGATCTGATATGAGATCAATCGCTTCTTCCGAGACCAAAAACTCTTCCGAGAATAAAATTATCCTTTGGGAAATTTTGCTTGGAAGATATGAAAATAGCTTCCGAGAGTTAATTTCTCTTCGGAAGAAATTTATACTTAGAAAATTTTAGAGAGACCTTCTATAACAGGGCTTAAATTATTTTGAAATAGAACATTTCATATTAAAAGGTTTTCAAAAGAGGTAATCTAATCAATGTTTATCATCCCAATAGCTGTTATGAGATACTTAAATCTTTGTTCATCAAAAGCTTTGGTGAACAAATCAGCATATTATTCATTTGAGTCAACTTTGATTAGTTTAATTAGACTTTTCTCATGAATATCTCTAATGAAATGGTACTTGATATCAATATTCTTTGTCTTGGAATGCTTCACCGGATTTTTAGTAATGGAGATAGCACTATAGTTGTCAATATGGATAGGAGTACTCATAAAGTTGAATCCATAGTCTAACATCTGATTCTGAATCCATAGCAGTTGAGCACAGCAGCTAGCAGCAGCAATGTATTCAGCTTTAGCAGTTGATGTAAAGACATAGGATTGCTTCTTGCATTGCCATGAGATGATCCTTCCACCAAGAAATTGACATCCTCCTGATATGGATTTCTTGTCAATGTTGCAGCCGCCATAGTCACTGTCAGAGTATTCATAAAGATTTAAATCCTTGTTTATGGGATACCAAAGACCTGCTCCTTTGAGGTATCCAAGGATTCTCTTAACAACAGCTAGATGAGACACCTTTGGAGCAGCCTAATATCTTGCACAGATGCAGGTAGCAAACATGATATCAGGTCTACTGGTTATGAGATACATCAAAGAACCAATAATTGTCCTATACTGATATTGATCAGTATCCTCCCCCTCAAGGTCAGGACAAAGATTTTGGTTTCTAGGTATGGGTGTCTTGGCAGGCTTACAATCTTTCATCTCAAATCTTTCTAAGATGTCAGAAACATACTTAGATTGATTGATGAAAAAGCCTTCTTTCATTTGCTTCACCTGAATTCCAAGGAAAAACTCCATTTTTCCCATGGAACTCATCTCAAACTTTTTCTTCATAATGCTTTCAAAGTCCTTACACATTGGTCATTTGAAGAACCAAATATGATGTCATCGACATAGGCTTGAACAAGCAAAATGTCCTTTCCAGACTTTCGGATGAAGAGAGTCTTGTCAATGGTACCTCTAGTGTAGCCATTCTTCCGAAGAAACAGAGACAAAGTCACATACCACAGCCTAGGCGCTTGGTGCAGCCTATATAGAGCTTTATCCAATTTGCACACATAGTTGGGGTGCTGTGGGTCTTCAAATCCTAGAGGTTGACACACATAGGCTTCTCTATCTATATCCCTATATAGAAAGGGACATTTGACATCAAGCTGGTAAACAGTGAAGTCCTTGGATGCAGCATAAGCAAGGAAGATCCTAACTGCCTCAAGTCTTGCAACAGGTGCAAAGACATAAGTATAATCGATTCTTTCCTCTTGGGTGTATCCTTGAACTACAAGTCTTGCTTTGTTCTTGATGATCAAGCCTTTATCATCTCTCTTGTTTTTGAAAACCCATTTAGTGCCTATAGGTACTTGTCCAGATGATAGCAGACATAGGTTCTATACCTTCTGTCTCTTGAATTGAAGCAGCTCCTCTTGCATCGATTCAAGCCAGCTACTATCTTTCAAGGCGTCTTCCATCTTATTTGGTTCCATCTAGGATAAAAAGCATGAGTACAAGCAGACAATCCCATGATGAGTCTGCCCTCTTGTTCTCACACCTTCAGAGACATCCCTTATGATGTTCTTAGTTGGATGAGTGTTATGAATCCTAAGACAAGGAATCATTTCTAGTTGCACAGATAGATCCAGATTGGACATGTTATGCTCAGGTACTGGTACACTTTGTCCAGCTGTTGTTTCAAAGTCATTCAATGTGGACTGATTGAATGAATGAGAAACATCATCAATGGTTGGCTGTGAAGTAGTATTAACACTTGCTTGTTTCTTCTTCCTGGTGTTGTGGTGGATCACCTGATGAGTTTTGAGGCTCAGCAAGTGATTCACTTGTTGAAGCTTCACTAGTCCTTGATATGGTTAAGCTGTCAGATTTGTGAATGGTGGAAGCTTCATTTATTGTTGCTCTTGGAGAATTTGGAAAAGGTCTTGGTAGCTCAAACAGTTGATCATCAATAGTAGTATCAGCATAATTTTGAGCACCTGTTCCAGCTGAAACATTCTCACAAGATGGTTTAGAATAGTTTGGAAAAAATTCTAAATCAAAGATATGATCAGGGCGATTCCCCCTAACACAAGGAGTGTGCTCATTAACAACTATATTGGATGACTCCTCAAATTGTTGATTCTTAATGTTGTATACTCTATAAGCTTTGGAGCTAGAAGAGTATCTAACAAAGATAGCATTATCCGACTTTTCAGCAAATTTTGCTAAATTGTCTTTTGTGTTAAGTATGGTACACCTGCTACCAAAAGACCGTAGAAATCCAATGAATGGTGGCCTCTTGTTCCATAGCTCATAAGGGGTTTTTCCATGTGGCTTAACTACAAGAACTCTGTTCTGCACATAGCATGCAGTGCTAACTGCCTCTGCCCAGAATGTGATAGGTAGTTTTGAATCAGTAACATAGTTCGAGCAGCCTCAATAAGTGTCATGTTTCTACTCTCAGCAACACTATTTTGTTGAGGAGTTCTAGGAGCGCTATATTGTCTTGCAATCCCTTTTGAGTTACAGAATGAGTTAAGAATGAAGTTATTAAACTCAGTCCCTTGATCACTTCTAATAATTTTAACCTGGTGATCAATTTGATTTTCTATTTTAAGAACAAAAGATTTTAATGTTTCAACAGTTTCATCTTTAGTTCTTAAAAAGAATACTCATATGAATCTTGTAAAATCATCAACTATCACAAGGCAGTATGATTTCCTTCCAATGCTCATTATACTTGTGGGACCGAAAAGATCCATGTGCAATAAGTGTACTGGAGTAGTGATAGACTTAACACATTTGGATTTATGAGAGGTCCTGTGTTGCTTCTCTTTCAGGCATGCAACGCCGTTATCTTTGCAGAAAAACTCCTTTTTAGGCAAGCCATGTACAAAGTTATTTTAAGCCAATTTATTCATTGTCTTCAAATTTACATGACACATACGTTTATGCCACAGTGTTGACTCATCACTATTAGCTTTGGAAAGAAAGCATGATACTTCACCCATTGGGGAAGCATTGTTCATATCCAGCTTGTACTTATCCCCTTTCTTGGGAGATCTAAGAAGCACCAATTCCGGAGAAATGGTCATCCCTAGTTTGACGATAATGCACTCATGTTCTGTGAAAAGCATCTGGTGCTTTTGATCAAGAATTGAGAAACACTTAACAGATTGTGTTCAAGCTGTTTGACAAAGTTAACTTTGTCAACTTTTAACTTACCATTGGATATACTCCCTCTGCCAGAAATATATCCTCCTTCCTCACCTCCAAATTGGATAGGACCTCCATCATAGTGTTTAAACTGTTGAAGGAGAGATCTGTTCCCTATCATGTGCCTGGAGCATCCATTATCCACAATCCAGACATTTGTGTTCTTATTATATGGATGTCCCTACACATAAGATGAGATTGTTAGTTTTGATTGGAAGCCCAAGCCTTGTTGGTCTTGGGTTGTTCCAAGGATAATGACATAATTGAACCAAAAGATATGAATGGGGGTTCAATAGATGTCTTTGAAGAAAAGGTTTGGGCTACAACATCTTCCTTGATCTTCCAGTCCATCCTTGGGTCGATCTTGGAGGATGAGCCTATAGAGGCTTTTGCATCATGGCCTTCTTCCGAAGCTTCTTTCTTTTCAGAAGAAGTCTTCATCACCTTTTCTTCCAAAGCAGTCTTCTTCTGGGATGGTTTCAAGGGAATCTTCTTGTTCTTCCAAACTTTATTAGCATTTGCTTCCGAGGCCATTTTCCCTTCGAAAGAAATAGTTTCTTCCGAAAGCAACCTTGCTTTGGAAACCAGCTTTCCCTTCTTCATCACTTGAACCGTATGAAAAGGTCCAATGTGAAACCTTCCCTGACTCCTTCTTTCCTAACATTATTTTCATAATGTGTGCTTGCAGGATTGTAGTAACAATCTTTTGCCATATGGTTATGCAGACCACACATTATGCATGCAGTGTTAGTCTTTTGGGACTATGAAGGTTGCTGTTTCTTAGGCTTCTTCACTTTATCAGCAACCTTTTCCTTCAACTTCTGATCCTTTGGCAGGACAGGAGTGCTGGTATTACACTCCTTTCTTGAATCAGAAGTACCTAACACTTGGAATCCAGCTGAGATAAAGACACCTTTCTGCTTTGGGTCAATCTTCAGCTTAAACTCAGCCACTTTCTTGGCAGTTCTTCTACCAACTTTAGCTCTACTTCTTCTGGCCTTAGTGGTTAGGATTTGATCTTCACAGGAGGAGATGGGTACATATGCATGTTCCTTTCTTGTGGTGGCCACTATTGTTGCTTCATCCTTCAACTCTAGTGAGGAAGGGTCAACAGTTGGAACCTCTTGCTCCTCAGTACCACATCTAGGTTGTCTAATAGACTCATAAGAGTGTGGTGGAGCAATTTCATTCATTCCCAACCCTCCTTTGTTCTGATAACATAGTTTGGAGTGAGAGGATGATGCAATAATAGCTTGGAAGTTCTACTCAAAAATAGCATGCTTCCTGGCTTAAGCCTCAGCAGTGACAAGCTGGGCTTGAGCCTTAGACAATTTGGATATTAGATCCTTGATTTGAGTCTTGTAGTTGGTGTGTTCATGTTTTAAAAAAGACATTTTTCTCTAACTCCTCAATTTCTTTTGATAGTCAGATTCAGCTCTCTTAAAATCAGATTTTAAAATATTTAAAGACTCAATATCATATTTTTGATTTCCATATTGTAATCCCGATAAAGTTTAACTTTAGCTATACAAGCTGGAGTACAAAGGTGTTCATATACCTAAGTATCATTTGTTCCTGCCATGAGAGCTTGAGCAGGAGTCACATCCTGTTCCATTAAGCTCCAGTCAACTTCTTGAGCCATTGTAGCTATTTTAGTTGAATTCCTAGTGGGCTTTGAGGTTGAGGGATGTGTGGAGGCTTGTGGTTCCCGGATTACTCTTGGGAGCCTTGCATTCCCTTGCAAAGTGACCGAGTTGGTTACAGTTGTAACACTTTGCTTTGGTCTTGTCAAACCCAAACTTGCTTGTAGTTGGGTTTTGAGGGAATTGCCTTCTAGTTCTCTTAAAGAACTTCTTCGCTCTATAAGTTAAAAGAGCCATCTATTGAACAATGTCCACATACTCTACATCATCTGGATTGAAACACTCGAGATCATCAAAATAGTATTGAAAATCACCGGTGTCCACTTCCTGAGACAAAGGAACAACTTTCCTGGAAGGAATTGTGTTGAGCCTATTGAGACCTTGGAGTCTCAGGAAAAGTGATGTAAGGTCCAGAAGAGCAGGATGGCTGTTGCTAAGTCAGGTAGTGCTGAGGTTGTGGGGGTACTGAGCCTTCTGCAACCATTAAAGTGTTGCTAGCAGGAAGGCTCAGAGGACGGCTTTCTTGGTGGCCCTTCTTACTTTCCATCTCTAAACGATATCCATCAAGGATGCCGTAAAGTTCAATCATAGTGAGAGTGTTCAAATTCTCTGTCCTCTTGATGGAGACACAGTAAAATGTCCTCTTGATATTGCTGGCTGAGGGTCTCTCCAGCAATATAAGTGAGTTCTCGAACTGCTACTTCAGTGAGTCCTTCTTTGAGTCATTGGAGCTTGAGTACATATGAGCAAGAGCATCAAACAATTCCTTTGCAGACTTACAAAGCTCAAACCCTACCATGATGGAGTTTGGTATTGCAGTCATGAGAATTGTCATAGCATTGTTGTCGATGTCTATCTTCTTTCGATCTTCGTCAGAATAGTCTTCAACAGCTTTTTCAATCATGGCATCGTTTCCACCAGGTGATGCCATCTTTGGCTTATACGGGCCGTTGACGATGGAGTTCCACATCTTGATGTCTTCGTATCTGATGAAGCCTTCCATTCTTCTGCTCCAAGACCTAAAATTTTCAGGAGTAACGATGGGAGCCTTTGTCATGGTTCCCATCTCTACTTCAGACTTGTTAAGGGCCATTTTGAGTGAGTGAGTTGTAGGGAGGAGTGAAAAATAGGTTGATTTGGATGGTTAGATCACGCAATCAAGAGCCTAATACGCTCTGATACCAATTGCAGGATTGGTTAAGGGTCACTTAACACTTAGTTTTTCTCTCAAACTCACTTGAACAACACTCGGATGAGGATAGAGTCAATAAGAGTTGATCACAATATAGTAAGTAATACAGAACACAGAAAGTATTTTCAAGGTACTTGCATATATTGCTTCTCAACTTAAATATTACAAGACTCTTAGAAGCTTATCTTTTCGAGTTACAATGAGAAACTATATATAATACTACCTACATCCGGATATACTTTGATACCAGCTGGGATCCTATAACCAAAGCCTATACTACAAGACTATAGTTTAAGGTATCTCGGATAAAGTCTTATCTGAGATTTGGTAGTCAGGACATGTCCCTGACTTACCTTTCGTCACCAACTAAAGTTGGTAACATGTACTATCATAAAAAGGTAAACAGTGGAATAAAGTATGGTCAACTGCATGGCTCTTTGAAAAAATGCCATGTAGTATCAGAGGTCTGCAACGGAGTGTCAGAGACCATACTTATGTCCATTGGTAACATGTACTTCGGAAGAGGCTACTTCTTCTAAGGCTTGGGAAGTTCTTCTTTTCTTCTAAAACTTAACCTTCGGGAGCATGATCTTGACGTCAGAAGTAGAGTTCTATCTTCAGAAGCTGATCTTTCACTTTATCTTCGGAAGAAATCTACAACCTTCGGAAGTTCCATGCTAAGCTTCGGAAGCGTTTGCATGTAGCACCAAAATCATCTAAATGATTTGGTTTTGATTGCACTAGCCTTCTTCTTGATCTAACAGTAGACCTGATATTATGTTTGCAACTTGCATCTGTGCAGATATTACGCTGCTCCAAAGGTGTCTCGCCTAGTTTCTATCAAAAGAATTCTCAAATACCTCAAAAGAGCACCTAAACTAGGTCTCCTGTATCCAAAGAACAACAACTTCAATCTCTCTGGCTATTCAGATAGTGACTATGGTGGCTGCAACATCAACAAGAAAACCACATCAGGAGGATGTTAATTTCTTGGCAGAAGGATAATCTAATGGCAATGCAAGAAGCAATCCTATGTTTCGACATCTACTGCTGAAACTGAATACATTGTTGTTGCTAGTTGTTATGCTCAGCTGTTATGGATTCAGAAGCAGATGATAGACTACAGATTTAACTTCATGAGTACTCCTATCCACATTGACAACAACAGTGTTATCTCCATAACTGAAAATGCAGTAAAGCACTCCAAGACTCAACACATTAATATCAAGTATCATTTCTTTAGAGATATTCATGAGAAAAACTTGATCAAACTAATCAAAGTTGACTCAAATGAATAATATGCTGATTTTTTCACCAAGGCCTTTGATGAACGAAGACTTAAGTATCTTATTACAGCTATTGGGATGATAAACATTGATTAGTCTATCCCATGGGAAAACATTTTAAAAATTATGTAAAGTCTTTTGTCAAAACAATCTATGCATTGTTACAAAAAGGTCTTTTTAAAATCTTCTAAGTATAAGTTCTTCTGAAGAAGAATTAACCCTCGGAAGATGTCATTTATATCCTCCGAAGCAAAATTCCTCCAAGGAAAATTTTCTTCTCAGAAGAGTTTTTAGTCTCAGAAGAATTGATTGATTGCATATCAGATCTACTTCCGAAGCATATAAAACTCTCGTTTCGGAAAGCACATTTTACTCTCGGATGTAAGAAATATACATTCGGAAGAAGAATACCTTTGGAAATCTTTTATACTCAAACACAGAAATTTGGGCCCCACACAATAAAAAGCAAAGATTTTATTAATGATTTCGTAATCTTTTAAATGGTTTTTAATTTTACCGCCCCTGTTACATCTTCCCCAAACCATCTTTTCACCTTATCCAGCCCCCAAAACCACCATTTCACCCATTTAAATAATCTCGACTGTTTACTTTAATCTTTTTACCAAATTTACTGCCAAAAGCTTCCTTCACCTTCAGTTCACCTACATTCAAATTTATTTCTTGACAACCTTTTTCCCACAATGGAACTGAACCCTCATCACAATCAAGTCACACTCCTTGATTCATCCAAAGATGCTAACTTCTCAATATCATCTCTTTTCTCACCCAATCTACCTATTACACCGCTCTGACTGTCAATCCCACCGTTTACTCAAATCATATGGCTAAATTCTGGAGGAATGGTCAGATTGAAACCCTAAATAGGGTTAGGGTATTAAGGTCAAGCATTTGTGGCGAGGAGTTTATCATTTCTAAACAACTAATCAGGGGGCATCTGGATCTTCACAATGATGGTGCTCCTACTGAATTTCCCAAATCAGACCTAGACGACACATATACCCAAATGGGATATGGTGGAGATGTTAGCAGATCTACTATTTACAAGTTTGATTTCTCATACAACTGGAAGTTCCTACTCCATGTTGTTCTCCACTGCCTATCTAATAAGTCTAGGGGAAGGGATCAAATCCCATATGAACTAGGATGCCTAGTTCATGGGTGGGTGAAAAGCCTTCGCTTCAATTACTCAAGATTTGTGCTGACTAACCTTATGAGGAACCTCTAGAGGGACACATTCTTCATTTATCACAGGTTCCTTCAACACATCATCAACTGGGAGCTAGACCAGAGTCAGCTTGTCTGTGCCGCTGTCCTACTAGTTCCCCAAATGAGGCCGACCATCTTCAAAGTCTTAAAGAGAGTGTCCACCAACTACAATGGAAGACACACTAATCTTCTTCTAGGTATGATTGAGCCAATGGCTTTTGGTGATATCCATGTTAACCCCACAGGTGATGAACCCGCACCAGCCACTACCCTTACATTGCAAACCTACCTTGTCACCCCATCAAATATACCTACCAGAGACATCCCAAACGAATCCTTGTTCAATCTATTCTGATTGAGCAAGCTCCTCCTATTCAATCCAAAATGACTAAAGTAGGAACATGGACCCCCACTCAGTCTGAGGTCTCACCATACTTCATATTTGACCTCAATAAGGAAATCGAGTCTCATCAGTCTTAATCCTTTGAGCCCGAAACCCAAGCTGAAAGCCCTCAGGGTGAGTCTTTATACTTCCCTGAGCAGCCAAAAAGGGATAGCCCAACCAAAGGCTCAATGCCAATAGACATTGACCAAAGTCCCAGGTCATTAGGTTTAACTTTCGTATCATTTACTGACCTACTAATAAGAACTGATGAGGAGATTAAGTCTCTTTATGGCAATGAAGTTGATCCCCAATACCCTCTCATGGATCAACAGATCCTAGAGGGACCTCTTATCCCTATCCCCCATTAACAAAAACCAACTGAGGTGAGTCCCACTGATGTGGAGGGGACTCATGTAGATTCAACTGCCATTACTGAAGAAGCCTCATTGGATCCTCAAGGCAGTGGTAATATTTATGAATCTGAATCTATATCAACCGTGCCTTTTGATGCCTCTAAAAGAGCCATCATTCGGTAAGGGAAACCAGGGTGCCAAGAAACCACATCTGGTGGTGAGGATGATTATTCAAGGTATATTACCTCATCTTCCTGTGATTCTTCTAAGGAAAATGAGGGAAGTCTGTAACTCATCATTCACAACCTACTTTCTAAAGTCTCAAATCTTGAATCCAAGGTTAAGAGTTTAAAAAATAGGTCCGCCACTCAGCAACTTGAGATTAAAAATCTCAAGGCTTAACTAGCTGAGAAACAGATTGAGAGATCTATGAGGCATGTACCTATTCAGGTCTCATTAACTTCTTCCTCTAGCTCATCTAGCTCTCAAGATAATGCTGACAAAAATGTGAAGAGTGTTCAGGGACAAACATATGTGGAACCATAGAGCCGAGCTTTAACTTCTCTAACTTCAAGATACATGGCTCCCAAAGCAACAGTTTTTCCTAAGCGTCCTCAACTTGTCCTATAAATGGACCCAAGGATGCTCAGAGATCTCAACAGGATCTTCTCCAAGTTCTTGATAGGATCTTCTTTAGATCCGCCTAGCCCTGATGCAGCTATGATGTACTTTGGAGCTGAAGAACTTCAAAGGATAAATGCACCTTCTACCATTGTGGAAGAAGTTGGTCAACGTATGGTCCCCATGGAACCTGAGATTGATTTTGAAGGGGAAATGAGGACTGACGGCCCAGCAACTGAAATAGTTGGGATAGATAATGCATTCCCTCAAGCTTTCTAATCCAAAGTCAAAACCTCGGAAGCACAACTCAAATCTTCTGAAGTTGAGATGGAAGCTGCGGAAGGACTATTCTCTTTCTCTGAGGCTCTAATCATCACAAATGCAATTCTAGAGTTGGCATCTGAGGTGAATAGTGAGGACTTTCTCAACTGACCCCTAGCTCAAATAACACCACTACAACAAGCTCCAACTACCATCTCTCAACCTAAAACTTCCATCCAAGAACCCCTATGGTCTAGCACTTCCAAAGATGTCAAAGGAAAGAGGAAGATGACTGAGGAAGAGCTTTAGAAGGAAGCAAGGTTAGAAAAACTTAAGAAGAAAGGTAGACTCCTAACTGGGAAGTTGCTAACTGAAAGTAGCAAAGC
Source organism: Flaveria trinervia (assembly GCA_025506515.1). Lineage (NCBI taxonomy): Eukaryota > Viridiplantae > Streptophyta > Magnoliopsida > Asterales > Asteraceae > Flaveria > Flaveria trinervia. Next base: position 69,104,440 of record CM046443.1, read on the forward strand.
AACTGTAGCTGACCAGGAGGTTATCATTGATAGACTTATCAAGCTTGGAGTTGTTGTGAAGATGTGCTCCTACTACCACCAGAGGAGTTAACTGAGCTGGCAAAGGCAATCCTTCTACTGACTGAACAAAGAGAAGAAGCAACAAGGCTGGCCTTATAGGAAAAGAGAGAGGAAGAAAAGGGAAGTTGATATGTAGCTTAGGAGGAAAAGGATAACTTTCCTGACCTCTAGAGGTTTGTCTCTAGAAGAACTGTCTCCTCATGATAATGATACAATCTTATGTCTTTTCAAAAAAGAGCAAGATCAATTGGAGAAAAAGAGAAAGAATGTTGCAAAAGAAAAACTAAGGGAGAAGAAGAAGCAAGACTTGCTGCTACCAGGAAGATTGATAAAGTCTGGATGAAGGACTATCTCTAGGCTCATGGCTTCTCTAGTAGGCAGGTGGGTCCCATGTCCGTGAAGACCTTGCAGTGTATTGTTAGTGAAATCAAAGCTGACATACACTCAGGGAGAAGGAAAGAGATGTACCGTAGGGTATAAGGTATGACTTTCATATCCACTCCACAAACATAGCCTCAACCTAAACCTATCCCTTTCCATTTCCCTGTTAAAACTGATCCAACCTCTAAGCCTTACACCCCTGAACCCACATCATCAACCTTACCCACTTCATCACATATTCAATCCAAAAAACCACCATAACTAACCATCCTCAAACCTAAAACCTTAACCATAACCCAAACCTCTCCCATCAAACAACCACCTAAGTCATTATCTCATTCATCCAAACATCTCTTCTTAGAAGAGTTTAAGGAGATCAAGTTAAAGCTCACTAAGTGTATAACTTTGAGCGACATCTCTTGTGAGGAGGAGTCTGTCAAATTGACTTTTGTTCATGGCTCCTCATGTTCCCTCATAAGAGATTAATTCCTTGATTTTCCTAGAGGAACATTAGACCAAGCTGCAAAACTCTTTGGCCTCAACTCTGATTCTCTAAACGATGAAGAAAAGAAGCTAAGAAGAAAGCTAGTGACTCTGCTAGATACAAAGAAAGGTGGCAGGTTCCTAGTCAGCCACTTGTACCAAGGAAGAAGATTATTCAGTTGAGGTTTGAAGACTCTTCTCACAACTTTGTTGTTGAAAGAGAGGATGGTGAGACAAACAGGCTGAATGCCTCCTCTCTGCTACACTTAAGCAGATTTGACATTACAAGTTAGTAGAGAAGACATTCTTTAACCCTTCCAACTTTGAGCTAGCTACTCATATCAGAAATGATCTAAGCAGCCTTCATCTAGCCGAGTTGACTGCAAGGTCCAAGATTGAAGAGGAGATGAATCTAAGAGAGGCAAATGAAAGAAAAGGATCAGCAACCAAAGGCAAAGCCTTTCTTCAAATGGTTGAAGGTTCCAACCTTGAATCCATAGTTAGATAGGAATATGACTATAACTCTTGTTAACGAAATCTCTACAGGGGGCAAAAAAGGGTACATGGCGAGTTGACCGCTGCATACCTTTGATATATACTACATGGCATTTCCTATAAAACCCATATAGTTAACCATACTTTATTCCAGTGTTCACCTTTTTCAGTTAGTACAGTTGCCAACTTTAGTTGGTGACAAAAGGTAAGTCATGGACATGTCATGACTATCATATCTTAGATAATAATTTATCTAAGATACCCTAACTTTAGCTTTGTAGTATTTGCTTTAGTATAAGGTTTCTAGCTGGTATCAAAGTATATCAAGCTGTAGGTAGTACTATGTATAGTTTCTCATTATAACTCATGCAATATGATTGAAAGAGTCTTGTAATACTTTGAGTTGAGAAATAGTTGAAGGGATAGAGATCTAGTTTGATCAAATAGATTAGGATTTGCAGCGGAATAGCACACAAATTAGATGAAATTCTAGCAAGAATAATATGAATATTCAATCAAATAGTAACAGTTATAGAGAGAGTTTTCTACAAACAGAATGTATTCATTCATGCACAAACTTCCCGTCGAGGGAAGTTAGGTTAACAATCCTTTTATAAGGAATGTGACATCAGCTAACGTCACATGATAGTGACATCTAATGATTTATACAAACAACTGAAATTAAACTAAACTACTGAAGATGTCCACAACAACTGAGGACACCTTCATTAGAAGCTAAGTATAAACTAACATAATAACTACTGAAGTTATAATATCTGAAGTATAAGAACTTCAGATGTTTTACATAATATGAAACTACTGATTACAAACTACTGAACTATAAACCATCACAACTACTAAAGAGAACTACTTCAGCTGTTGTGACAAATTCTGAGAACTTTGTCTTCAGACTTTGTCTTCAGCAGTTGTCTTCAGACTTTGTCTTCAGTAGTTGTCTTCAGACTTTGTCTTCAGCAGTGGTCTTCAGACTTTGTCTTCAGCAAATGTAGATCACTTCAGTTGTTTTGATGTCTGTGGGACTTAAAGGTTTTTCTGATTTGGCTCATTGGTTCTTTTGGTCCAACAATAGTATATACAAGTATCTTGAAAAACTATTCTCTTGTGTTTGCCTTGATTTACTTAGTATATTTTAATCAACTCTTAGAAGGACTCTGCTCCATCACAAACCCGAGTGTTACTTAGTATGTTTGAGAGAAAATACTTGTGTTGAATATAAAAACTGATCCTACAGTTACATACATGTACGAATTATGTATATGTAAGTACGTGTTACCAAGTGTACAACTAAGAGTTACGTACATGTAGTTCGTACAAGTGACGTATACATAAGTCGTTTAGTCATCATCGACATTACTTGGAGTTTATATGATAAATTTATAATGACCTTGAAAAATATGTTTTCATTTTACTTAAATATACTTTAAACCATTAGAAAGTTAAATCAATTATTAATTATATGATTGGGTAGTGGTGGTTTTTACGATTTTTAATTATAAACATGGTTTTCATTTGATTCCCCCCTTTTATATATATATATATATATATATATATATATATATAATATATATATATATAATATATATATATATAATGTAAAATGTCTATCATGTCTTACATATATGTAATTAATGGGTATGAATGAAATACAATATGTGGTTGATGCTTATAGTGATTGAGAAACATGTTCAAACTTAATCATATGCGAATGGACCATGCTAATGGACCATACGCATGAAGACTTCATGCTAATTGACCAGTCGCACGACTGAACTAGGAGAATGGATCAGTCGAACGATTGAGACATAAGATTGACCTAGTCGCACGACTGAACCTTCACTCGTGCGGATGGATCAATCTTATGATTCAGTCGCACGACTGAACCATGCTAATGGTTCAGTCGTACGATTGGAAGACCCTAACCTATAAACACCACCTAATTCGTGGAAAAACATAACAATTGGAAAACCTACGCACATTATAGAACCTTAGCCGTCCAGAGACTCAAGAAAATATGTTCCAAGTTCATAGATCGTAGTTGATCTTGTTCTAATCGTCTTAACGTTTCTTTAATCGTTAGATTGATTTGAATTGCGTTCTCACTGATTGGATCGCCAATCAAATAGGATTCCGCACTTTTTGATCTGGTGTACACGAAGAATCAGTTAGCACTTCGTCCATACACGGTCTCTAACAAATTTCTACTCGTTCTTAACGTTTAGTCTATTCTTATATCGATTGGGTTAGCATTCTCACTGATTGGATCGCCAATCAAATAGGATTCCGCACTATTTGATCTGGTCTCATGCAGAATTAGTTACTATTCCGTACATACATGGTCTTGACAAGTGGTATCAAAGCTTTGGATCTTGATTTTGCTTGTGATTCGATCGGTTTTGGTGTAAAAATCACATTTTTCATTCAAAAAACAACGTCTTTTTGAGTAAAACAGTGTTTTTGATGTCTCCATATCTAAAAGTTCACGTTTTTCAGCTTACAGCAGATTAGGGTTCATGAAAAATCATATTTTTGTGTCTAAGTACAAAAAACCTTCGAATTTTCAAAACCAGCAGCCTTTAGTCGCATGATTGACTCAATTTCACGACTGTACTCAATCGCACCTCCCATACTCACGATTGAACTCAGTCGCTCATCCATTCGTACGATTGAACAATTCTATTCGCATTGTCCATCCGCATTTGTCCAATCGCCCGACTGTTCATCTGCATTTCTTCAATCGCACGATTGGCTCATCCACATTTATTCAATCGCACGATTGACTCATTCGCACCTCTCTATTCGCACCTCTCTATTCGCACGAGTGAATAAGTCTTGTCTAAAGTTCAAAGTTTAATGAAATGAAAGATCAGTACTCAATGTTTACTGCCGGTAGGGACTCTCGTATCCAAAATCTTTTGCTTCTGGAAAATGAAATTGGAAATCACAATAAGCCCCCCTAAACTCATAACATTAGACGATTACCCATAATGGAAGCAAAGGTTCGAGATATATCTAAATGGTGTTGATCCAAATCTTTGGGAATCAATCGAGATAGGATATAGTATGCCGGTTGGTGCTGATGGTGTTAAACTTACCTTGGGTGGTACGACTAATAGCCAGAATGTGAAGTACAATGCTGAAAAGAAGGTGTATGCTTTGTTGACTCAGTCGATACCAAAAGACATATTCCATCAGTTTTCTGAGAACAAACAAGCAAAGAAGTTATGGGAGGCTCTGGAAAAATGTTATGACGGGAATGCAACATTTAAGGCACTAAAGGAAAAGGCTCTAAAGAAGGAATTTGATAACTTCACTTCGATAGGAAAAGAGAGCCTGGATGACATCATCGACCGATTCTACCACTTGATGAGTGAGCTGCACACTCATGGGGTAACCACGTCCATGGAAGACAAGTTGTCCATTTTTGCAGATCGGTTGCCAGAGAAGTGGGTCTTGCTTATGTGAAATCTGAGACAGAATGATATCCTTGCAAAGTTGGATATTAATGATTTCCATCTGAAGCTAAGAAAGGAAGAACTGAGGATGAAGTACAGGTCTTAGAAAGGATCATACGATCAGAACCCGTCACTTTATAACTCATCTTCCACTCCAACAAGTTCAGGAGCACCACTTCAAACGGCATTTGTGTCTACTTCAGCAGCTCCTTCCCAAGTCATTACTTTAGGATCTGAAAAGTAAGGGTCATCTTGCACCCAATATATAGTACCTGAAGCAAATGCTACAAACTTGAAGACCGAGAATCTCGGTAATATTACTGTGGAGGTGGCAAAGGAGCATATGGAACTCCTAGCAGTGATAGTTCACTCCTATGATGGCCTAGTTACGGGGAAGATTGGAAACTGCCATCTCGCAGATGAAGATTACGAGCAAGTAGATGAAACTGAAGTTGAAAGAATGGATATCATGTGGGCGTTGGCTAGTGTTGTTCGAAGGGTGAAGAAGTTTGTGAAAAAGACTGGACAGAACTTGATAGCCACAAAACATACTACCTTTGGTTTCGATAAAACCAAAGTTACCTGCTTTAGCTGTGAAGAGAAGGGGCATTTCAAACGTGAATGTATTAAGCCCAAGAAGACAGGTAATGGTAATCCATTCTCAACCTTCAATCGTCAAGACAACCCACAAGTGGTGCTACCTCGTCAAGCAAGGAAACTAAGGCCTTGACTGCATAAGACGATGAAGGGCAAGATTAGACCTTTCGTATTGTATCTCCGAGAGAATCCAACATTTATTGTGTTGAGGGTTTGGATGACGATTCTGCAAGCGAAGGTGAAATCGCAGTGGAACTAGTGATGTCAAATAATGAAGATACTGCAAATGTGGTCAATCACCTGAATAAAGAAGATCTTAGAACAACACGTTCAGAATCACCAACACCCAAATAGTCAAACTCTGCTTTGATGGTTGATTCAACCGAGTCTTCACAGGTAAGTACCAAAGACCAACTCTTTGAAAGTCATGCTTGTAATGAATGTAATAAATTTTTAGAAAGCATAGATTCAAAGTTTGCTAGGTTATTAGACCACAGTGATAGCTTAGTAAATGACTTACAACTGTGCACAGAAGCAAATTAGATTTTAAAACAAAATGAGCACAGTTATAAAGAGAAAATAGAACTTTTAAATAAACAACTAAGGGAAACCGAGGTTGTTGCTTTTAACCAAGAAAATGATATAAAGTTCTATTAAACTCTCTGGAAGAAACTAAGAAAGGGAAAGTAGTTTTGGAAGTCGAAGTCACCTCATTAAAACAAAAACTGCACGGTTGGACCAGTTCTTCTCACATAGTCCAGCGCTTAGTGAAAGAATGTAACAATGGGGAAGGGTTGGGTTACAAAGTGGTTCCACCACCACATGTGATCTTGTTGAATGCTAAATGTAGACCAATAAATAACAATCCAATCAAGGATCATGTGGTGTCCACTCCTCTAGTTAGTGATCCAGATTCCACAAGTAAATCGGTGGAATCTATCGCTAAACAGAAGGAGGCCAGTTTGAAATCTAAAGGTAACATGCCTATTGTCAATTTGGATGAACAATTTGAAAAAGTTAATGTAAAGTCAGGTTTAAACATGTCTATTTCTGAACCCAAAAAGACTAAACAAGTTAACCAACCACGTGCTCCATGTCATAGTTCAAATAAACAAAAGGGTAAAGATGTTAAAAATGTTCAAGCAATGAATTTTTTAAAGAAGCAAAAACATCTAAAAAAGAAGTGTCCAAACCCAAACAGACTGATGTAACACGTGTGTCACACACTTCCCCATAAAAACAGTTCCACCAACATGTAGAAAGTAGATCATGCTACAATTATAGAAAGTATGGACACATTGCTTCTAATTGTCCTTATTATCAAACACCAAGAAAGAAAATTGAACTTCATGATACTAAACCAAGTTCTTCAAAAAGGAGTTCTATCACTCCACCAAAAAGAATTAGTGAACATAAAGTTCAAACCGTAAGCCAGTCGTCTGTTCATCACAAACAGGCCTTACACAAAACTGGCTTATGGAAAGAAAAGTCATGTCTAGTGTCTGGTAATGAGAACAAGAAGAAAAATGATTTGCCCTCACCCTCAAATGGACAGTGGGTTAAGTTTATGATGTGTGATTCCTTCGGGTCACCCAAGCCAGTTAAGGCTTGGGTCCCTAACCTAAACTAATCATTCCCTTTGAATGTCCAGGGTGTCCCCTATAGTGCTACTACAAATACCTGGATTGTTGATAGCGGGGCATCAAGGGACATGACTGGGAACCTATCTCACCTGTCTAATGTCAAACAAATTAAAGGAGGACACATTTCATTTACTGGAAATAAAGGAGGATATATCTTTGCACAAGGCAAAGTGGGAAACCAGAAAGTTAAGTTTGATAAGGTAAACTATGTTCAACAACTTCAAATAACCTATTGTCTATCTCCAAGATATGTGACAAAGAATTCAAGGTTGTATTTGACAAAAAGAAGTGCTATGTTCAGAAAAAGGACTATGTCATCCCAGAGGACCAAGTTTTAATGTCAGCTTCAAGATATAACGATTTATATGTCTTGGACCTATCAAAGGCCTCCACAACCGATCATAATGTACAATGCTTCTTGTCAAAGGCAACAGAGAAAGACTCCATCTCCTGGCATAGGAGAATAGGACACATTAATCCACAAAAGATGAATCACTTTATCCAGAATGATCTAGTGCGTGGAGTAAATGTTAAGAACTTCCAATTACCAGATTTTTGTGTCGCACGTAAGAAAGGGAAATAGACAAAGAAGTCTCATAAGGCAAAGAAAGTTCACTCAATTGACCTGCCTCTTGAGCTTCTTCACATGGATTTGTTTGGCCCAGTTAGTACAAAGAGCATTGTCAGGGATTTGTACTGCTATGTAGTTACGGATGATTACTCAAGATTTTCTTGGGTGAAATCCAAATCAGAGACATTTGAATCATTCAAAGAGCTAGTAACTACATTGGAGTCACTCTACAAGTTAAAGGTAAGGCAAGTTCGCTTAGACAATGGTACCGAGTTCAAGAACCAGTGGCTGGAGGCATTCTACAAAGAAAAAGGAATTGTGCACCAGTTCACAATTGTCTACACTCCTCAAATGAACAGAGTTGCTGAGAGAAAGAATCGAAGCTTGATAGAGACAACCTAGACGATGCTAGCAGACTCGAAACTACCTATCCAGTTTTGGAACGAGGCAGTAGCTAATGCATGTTACACCCTCAATCGAGTCTTGGTGGTCAAACATTATGGTAAAACATGCTATGAGTTGCTCCAGTGACGTAAACCAAATCTGGAGTACCTCGAACCATTTGGCGGACCATGTATGCTGCTAAAGAAAACTCAGTCAGGGAAGTTCAGCGAGAAGGTGAAAGAAGGAATTTTCCTAGGATACAACATACTGAATAAGAGATTTTGTAACAACTCAACGAGTCAAGTAGAAGTATGGTGCAACGTTGATGTACAAAGATACACCACCCCCCTTGCTGGTAAAGGATCCTCATTCTTTTTCGACTATGATGGATTCTTTAAGTCCTTCAACGTCCCTCTTTCCCCTACTAAGGATGAGTTATCGACCAGAATGATGTACGATGTGTTAAACATACTATCATTGGACTTGACAACCTCAGCTTCACAAGGTGAGTCTTCTAGTTCTTCAGGGGGGCCCTTGAGGTAAGTGATTCCTCCCCTGATAATAAAGACGTGGAAAATGATCAGGTGGATCAGGAGGAACAGGTTCCTACTGCTTCAAGTTCACAAGCATCTGATGTTGATGCCTCTGACACTTCGGAACCTCACACTCCAACTGCCTCAAATACTAAACCTGGTGTTCACAATCTGGATAATGAGGTAGTTGTTCCCACCACTCCTGGATCATGACTAAATGTTTATCATCCTTTGGACAATGTCATTGGAGATGTTCGATCAGGAGTACAGACAAGAAATTAGGTATACTCAGCTGATTATGCCTTAGTAATGGAAAAGGGATATCTTCACGATGGTGTGTATCGATGTTTTGTGTCTCAATTTGAGCCAAAATATGTTAGTGAAGCCCTAAATGACTAGGCATGGGTGAGTGCCATGCAAGAAGAACTTCTTCAATTCAATAAGTTAGTAGTATGGACACTGGTGGATAGACCAAAAGGTGCTAAAGTCATTGGCACCAAATGGGTTTTGAAGTGCAAGAAAGATGACCAAGGGGTCATAATAAGAAACAAGGCTCAACTTGTACTTCAAGGATTTGACAAGTCGAGGGTATTGATTAGAATGAAGTGTTTGCGCCTGTGGCGAGAATAGAAGCAATCCGTATCTTCCTAGCCTATGCATCTTATATGATGATTAAAGTTTATCAACTAGATGTGAAGAGTTCATTCCTTCATGGTGAAATCCAGGAGATAGTGTATGTCAGTCAACCGAAGGATTTGAGGATCCATATCATCAGGACAGAGATTACAAGCTGGATAAGGCTCTCTATGGGCTCCACCAAGCCCCACGAGCATGGTATGAGAAGCTCTTGACTCATCTTATGAAACACAAGTTTCGCAGAGGAGTGATTGACTGCACACTTCTCATCAAAGAAAAGGATGGTGATTTACTGCTAGTACAGATCTATGTTGATGACATAATCTTCGGTTCCAAAAACGAAGAATTATGTCAAGCATTTGAAGCAGTAATGAAAGCTGAGTTTGAGATGAGTGCCCATGGAGAAATGATGTTCTTTCTCGGGTTATTGGTATATCAGACACCAAAGGGCATATTTCTACATCAAACCAAGTACGTAGGCGATATTCTCAGTCGATTTGATATGGAGAATGCCTCGGCGGCTGGGACTCCACTGGCTACAAACCACGATGTGGCACCAGACGAAAATAGTGATCTAGTGGATGCCACCATGTATCGAGGAATGATCGGATCCCTCATCTACCTCACAGCCTCACGACCTGATATCATGTAAGCGACGTGTCTCTACTCCAGATATCAGGCGAAACCGAAAGTCAACCATCTCATAGGATTCAAAAGGATATTTTGTTATCTGAAGGGTACTCCAACACTTGGGTTGTGGTATCCTCATGACGATGACTTTGAGTTTACAGTGTATAGCGATTCGGATTATGGCGGCTGCAAAATGAACTACAAGTCAACATCTGCAGGATGTTAATTCTTTGGGAGAAGATTAGTCACCTAGCAGTGTACGAAGCACACATTAGTTGCTCTCTCAACTTGTGAAGCTGAATACGTTGTTGCTGCAAGTTGATGTTCACAAATCATCTGGATTCAACAGCAAATACGCGACTACGGTTTGAAATTCTCTAACACTCCCATATTTGTTGATAATTCTGCTACTATAGTCGTAACTAAAAATCCTGTCCAACATCCAAAAACTAAACACATCGGAATTAAATATCACTTTATACGTGATTGTTTTGAAAAAAATTTAATCGATGTAGTTAAAATTAATACGGACTTTCAACGCGTTGACCTCTACACAAAAGCTTTTGATAAATCAATATTTTTATATCAGTTAGAGGTCAACGGCGTGAAAAAGAAATGTGAAGTGATTCCAGAAGATGACAGTCCATAGTCCGATGAGTAGAGTTATATTTTATTTTTTTTTATTTTTATTTCTTCGCCTATTAAAATTCGAAACGCAAAAACATTTTCAGTTTTAGAATTTTAGGGGGAGAATAGGTTAGATTAGTATTATATTAGTCGTGTTATTTAATTACTTAAAAAATGAGGGAGGAGGAAAGCTTATCTAAAGGAAAGTAATCAAATTTGTGTTACTGATTCAAAGTTTATAGGAAATGATAGAACACAGGAAACAAGTTGTTTGGGACTTCCAAAGAATTTAACTGATCAAAATGCAAAATTCAAAGTTTAAGTCTGAAAAGTCAAAGAAAAATAAAAGGAAAGATGATAGTTAAACTAGTATGCTACTATAGTAACATAGAGAAAGTAAACCTAGAGGTTGTTAGCTCATTATATGATGTGTCGGTAGATTCAACACAATAGATAAATAGACTTCATTAGTGATTTCAAGCTCAAACTAAGGTGTTCAACAAGCTATGGGTTCCCATCTTATCCTTGGTTAACACAATCAATGAAGTTCCAATAAGGGGTGACGAGCAAAATAAACGGCACAAATGTGTGCGAATGACCATAAAATATGAGCAAAGCACATAAAAAATGCAAAAAGCAATCAAGCTAATAACCTATGTTGTTGGTGCGATATGTGCAAAAAGAAAATAATTGCTCAAACAAGAAGATAGGTTATGTGCCTCTCTGCTGTGCGGTGGCACTGACCTGAGGATAAGCATAACCTAAATATTCTAGAATTCATTGTTGTTTGCACCTCTTTGCTTGCGGTGGCACTGACCTGAGGCTTAGCATCTCTTTGAAAGCTCTTAGAATAGCTTCTTCTTGTAATATACCCATAGACCGCTCAAAAATCTCCTGAGAAGTGTTGATTACCATATAACTGTGGGATCCATAAATGCTTTTTGAAATAATTAAACCTTAAATTATCACTAATGTGTGTCAAAAATCTGTGTATGGATTTAAGAGGACAAGTATACTGACAATCATTGTGAGTTGCAGCTCTTGAAAGTCAAAATCATTGTGTGCATCTCGTAGCTCTAGTATGCTTTCCTAAAATTACTTTTGAATATCAGTGAAAACAAGGATCAAGCATCAGAATTTTTTATTAAAATGTCCCATGTGATTCTGATATACCTATATGATTCCAAAATGAATCATACCAGAAATGATAAACTAGAAGTGAAGCTGTATTGTCCTGGAAGTCAAATCAATTAGAAGTACTCTAATAGGTTTAATTCCATCTCCAATCAACAATACAAAAATATGTCTTGTTACTATTCTTGATTTCAAGTTGTTCTGTATAATTTAAGTAACAAGTCATCAATAATGTTTTATCTATAGTTAAAAGGATAAGTGTTTGAAAGTGCATAAGGTCAAATAACAAGTCGGAGTCATTCGCACGACTGGACCATAAGTATGGACTAGTCGCACGAATGGAGCATGAGAATGAACAACTCACACGATTGGATCATAAGTATGAGCTAATCGCACAAATGGAGGTGACCGACTGAGTCAGTCATACGACTGAACCCTAGTCGCACGAATGAATGATGCCGACTAATCCAGTCGCACGATTGAGACCTAGTCGCCTGAATGAAGCGTGCGAATAGGTCCAGTCACCCGACTGAAGATAAAATCAGTATAAATAGGGCTAAAGTCGGTCGTATCTCCTCATCACCTCTCAATCGCCCTAAAATCACCCGAAAGCACATACACTCTGCCAAAATTTGATTGAGTTGATTTCTCACCACCATTGTGTTACTGACGTGTTTTTGCATCATCTGCAGGTATAATTGAGTGAAATCACACAAAATGCGCATTGTATTCAAACCCTAACAGACCGAATTGATTAAAAATCAAGAAATCTGTAACAACCATCAAATAGACCACATAAACGTGCATAGTGTTTAAAATGAAAGACATACTATGACAATTAGGGTTCTGCGAGTCTAAAGAGTCTAAGCACAACCGTTAACTTCTAATTTTGACCTAGATTCAGGGTTAAAGTGTTGAACAGAGAGCTATGCGACTCGTCACTCCGAATGAACTTCAATCGCATGATTAAACTGGGCGAGTGACTCAATCGGCCGAATGAACTGGGTGAATGACTCAATCGGCCAAATGAACTAGGCGTGTGAGCACACTCGCCCGATTGAAATCAGCCGCATGCTTAGTCGCCCAATTGAACTCAGTCGCAAACTCAATCAACCGACTGAACTCAGTTGTATGGTTCAATCGCACGATTGAACCAGACTGATTTCAAAACAGTTTAAGGTTCAAGTGTTTATGTATGGATTAATCTAATTTTTATGTGCCTTATTTTATAGAAGCATAGCAGAGAGGGGACTATAAACACCAAGCACAACATTTGTGCTCACCTTGATGCGACTTCCCAGAACGCTACTGAGTTCTGAGGTATTATTACTTTTCTGCGCTGATCATGGATCTTCAAGGCTATCTCGACTCCCTGCATACCCTACAGATCCATCCAGCAAGAATTTTGGGAGAGTTTCAGGGTTGACAGATCAGCGGAGCCTCATTGTATACGGAGCTCAATCTTGGGTCAAGAGATAGTGATCACTGTGGAGGAGTTGAGATGAGTCTTAGGTCTGGGTGAGGATGAAAACCACCCAACTAAGCTACATCCCTTGACAGTCCAGGGATGCTTTATGAGGATCAAGTACACTAGCTACTTAAATGCTAGAGTACTGAATAACAGCAACATGTGCCCCTAATTTAAGTATTTGGCACATGTGATCCTAAAGTGCATTGCCTCCAGGCTTGGAGGATTTGATGACCTCTCCGACCAAATCCAGAATGCATTCGTTGCACTGGTCCTGAACCATCCGTTCTATTTCTCCCGCATGATCTTCTCCTATCTAGTCGAGAACGTGGAAGCCAAGGGTAAGGAGGGCACCTGTATGTACCCACATTTCCTCCTGATGATCATTGACCAAAAGCTACCCTCGCTGCCTAAGGAGACTCATGATGCAGTTACTCTTAAGGTCATGGATGACACCACCCTCGGGAGGATGAAGGTCTACCGGGGCAAGCAGTTGAAGCCCTCGGTGAGGAGGTTGTTTGGGCATCTAGCCCGAGATAACTATGTGGCGCCAGCGAGGAGGAAATGGCGCCACGACAATAGTGATTCTGATGTTGCGCAGATTGCTCTACCCTCCGATGATTCTAATGGTGATGACCACGATGCTGGTCAAGGAGTTGATGGTCCGGGTGGACCCGAACCGGCTCCTATCCACCATGATTTTCATATGGAGGAGGAGTCAGACGAGGAGCCTCTGGTGTGAATGGTGGGGAGCCGGGTCGTAGCCACTGATAGAGGGCTCAGGGCGGTTGGTGGACGTCAAGGGGAGTCCAGGGATGCCACTGCTGTTGATACAGATCCTTTGTATTCCCCGGACCAGCCCAACAGCCAAGGGGGAGCCTCTGTTTCTAAGGGCTCCAGGAAGAAGAGGATGGCTCACCCTTATGGCAAAATGGGTAAGAGGCAATGATTTAAATTGACCACATCCACTCCTACTGCCATAGCCACCACCACATCTACCACATCCACCACAGCTATCACCACCACTGCCACACTCCCTACCACTACTACCACACTCCCATCCACCATTACTACAGCCAACCCTTCACCATCCACTCATATCCCATCACCCATATTCACCATAGCCACCACCACCACCACCAGCCACCAAGCAGGTCCATCAACCCACACCACCTTCACCATAAGACCCACTCTACCCTCCATCAGGGTAGAGGAACAGCTAGATGCTCTAAACCATATGGTGTTGAAGTTGTTAGCAACTGATGAAGAAAAAACTGCTCAGCTAAGTCAGCTTGTGGAGCTAAATACTGCTCAAGCACAGCAGATTGCCCAGGAAGCACAAAAGATTTCCCAACTCCAGGAGCGAAATGACCAATCAGTGAAGAGGATTGAGGAGTTGGAGGCCTCAAACAAGACGATCATGCTTTAACTAAAGGGATCTAAAGATGAGCCGTTGAAGATCAGAGAAGGTGATGATGATGATGATGATGGTAATAATCATGAATCTGATGAAGAAGATGATAGTGAAGATGAAAGGCCAGAGGGAAAAAAAGATGATGATACTGATGAAGAAGGAGATGTAGCTACATCTGCCTCAGCTCAAGGTCAAGAGAGAAGGACAAAGAGAACTCAAGACCAAGGAGCATCATCCTCTACCCCACCTGTTGAGAAGCGGCAATTCAAGACAAAAGTAATGATTAGATGCTTATGTATTTGAAAACTTTTGTACTTGAACCTTGTATTAAAATTCTGTAATTAATGTTTATATATTCTTATCAAATATTTGAACGTCTTGATTAATTACTAATGATTGATGTGTTTTAAATGTATAAATCAAGCAGATCAAACATCTCAGCAAGATGAATATGATGTTGCTCCCCTATAGCAATCAAGTCTCAACATATAATGATTCTTGATTTGCAAGGGATAGTCAGAAGGTTGGTGAGCTATACTCCCGAAGAAGGATAAATCATATATGACCTGGCTGACGAGCAACTTGCAGAGATGTTCATGCTAAACCCAGATAAGATTGTCAAAGCTGCACCTACTTTTGATGTGACAAGTGACGATGAGCTCAACGGCATAGATGACACAGAGATTGAAGATGTCATAGCCGAGCATTATCCAGAGTACACTAACCAAGAGGGCTATGTGATCCCTAACTTGGGTGACACTCTCGGTAGTGCTACCTTCGAAAAACTAGATGAGATGGAAAAAGAGACTGAGAAGAATGAGAGCCAAGCCCAAGCATCAGACACTGAAGTTGATTTAAAGAAGGCTGAATGGGCGGCTTGTTTTGCTTAGATACGAGCCCAAGGCACTGCACAAAAGCCAAATGTCTACACCAAGTTATACAAGGTCAAGAAACACCTAAAGGTGTCGGGCAAAATCATTGCATGGGCATATTTTGAGGTTTTAACGTCTATGCAGTTAAGAGGGAGAAGGACATAGAGTACTTCAGATTCCCACACGAGCTGAAGACTCTCCCTGGTTTTGAGCTCAACCAGCTAGCACGCCTAAATTTGTTATATGCTGATCCGAGGAAAATGTCAGGCTGGTTTGAGGTTGCACTAAGGAAAGAATACCACACCAGGTAGGTAAACTTCAGACCTCAACAACCGAAGAGGTACATCAGAAGGTCTGAAGTGGATCCCATTTCTGGAAAGCCTAAGGTAGTGCTGAAGTGGAGTCCTCCGTGCACAATGTCCAAGATTCCCTTACGGGAAATGCCACAGGACTTCATTCCACACTTCAAGTGGTGGTATTATGATGGGGAATAGGTGAAGCGGTCATAGTCTTACAAAGAGAGAGAAAAATGGAAACTATTCGGGTGTTCAACCCTATGTGGCTAACCAACTTGTCTGCAGACGATGTCTGTACCTTATACAAGTGGCCACTATTCACTCACAAGATATAGTACAAGCCCTCTAGTTCCAGAACATGATACGACTCTGTTTTGCATTTGAGATACATGTTGGAGTTACTAGAGAGGAAAAGTAAAGATATTTTGTGTACTTTTCCTCTCTAGGTTAGGGTCTTCTAATCGTACGACTGAGTCGAGATACATGTCGATGTAGACACTAATGTAAACTAGGTCCAAGGGGGAGTTTGTTGATACATATGCACCTAGTTTAGGAGCTTAATTTAAAATGTCTATTATGTCTTACATATATGTAATGAATGGGTACGAATGAAATACAATATGTGGTTGATGCTTATAATGTTTAATATTTCATTGTTTGTTGTGTGATAATTTATAGTGAACTAACTATATAGGTTTGTGGTTGTTGTACATAATTCTTATTCAATAATAATTGAGAAACGTGTTCAAACTTAATCATATGCGAATGGATCATGCTAATGGACCATACACATGAAGACTTCATGCTAATGGACCAGTCGCATGACTGAACCAGGAGAATGGACCAGTCGCATGACTGAACCAGGAGAATGGATCAGTCGCACGATGAGACATAATATTGACTCAGTCGTACGATTGGAAGACCCTAACCTATAAATACCATCTAGATTGTGGAAAAACGTAACAATTGGAATACCTACGCACATAATTGTAAGGACCCGTTCCCGGGACGCTTATAGCTGGTAAATCAGTGCACATAAAACATATAACTTTACATTTAACATCATAAAACATTGCAGCTGAAACCTAAAAATAACTTTTCATATCATTACAAATGCTTTTGCAGGTTAATTCAATGGTTCATTTCAAAACATCGTTTGTTCGTATTACAATACAAAAACATTAAACAAAAGAATGTCATCCCAAAAGAGCTGAGTAGCCACCCCGTGCCATCCTCAACAACATTACCTGCCAACTAGAAACATATAAAAGTCAGCGTTGCTGAGTGAGTTCTAGTTTTAAAATAAAACATACTTTACTATTGTTAAAACCATACTTTACTTTGCATGTGATCACACATCACACGTACACATAGACAGTACCATTATTATCTTCATCACTCGTTCATTAACTTTCGTTACTTTCATTCACGTTCATTTCTTTGATGACATGTACATTATCACGTTCATAGACCTCGAACATTGGGCACGAAGCTGACTCCAATACCTAGGGCAAGTACATTCACCACTTATCTTTTCTCTTTCATTCTGGATCAATGCCATATGCTATACCGCGAACATTGTGCATGAAGCTGGTTACTGGGGCTGAGGTCTTTCATAGACCTCAAACATTATGCACGAAGCCGACTCCAGCACCTAGGGAAAGCGTCAAGGATCCCAGACATATGGTCAACCACAAAGATTGGACCCTAGTGTGCATCCTTCTAGGGTAGCTAACTCGCACACCATTAAGCTAACACCCTTCATTGTGTGTGAACCTCCATAGAATTGCTTGCAAGCCTTTCATTCATTCATTCATTCATTAATGCATGCATTCTTTCATTTCGTTCCTCTTTTCATCATCTTCCATTTTATGTTACTAATACTTTTCATTCTTTAACGTTCAACGTAAAGCCAGGGGAGAATAATCACACATAACACGGAACAACAACATACATACATCGTCAACCATGCCCAACGTAACCTCTATGGCCTCGAAACTCATCTTACATGAATCCCCGAGAACCTTCCATGTAAAATTTACATCTACACTTTCCCCCGAAAGTCACTAAATAAACTATGTTCCCTCGGGTGCACAAGCCCTACTTGGGCGCATGGGCACCCTTCAGTCGCATGGTCTCCCAGGAGACTGAGCACAATGCGGATAAACACTAGGCGAATAGGCCTTATGTGAATGGACCCAATGCGGATGAACACAATGTGGATGATTCCTATGCAAATGGAACTAATGCGGATGAACACTTGTGCGATTGAGCACAATGCGGATGGACACTTAGGCGAATGGACCCTTAGTCGCATGACTCCCCATGCGATGGCCCTCAATCGTGTGACTCAGAAGAGAAATGACTCCAGTCACATGACTCACATGTGAATGAACCTCAGTCGCACTCCTTTCGACCATATGGCCTCAGTCGCATGCCATTCGGTCGCCTAACTCTAGCTGATGCAAATTGCAGAGAACCCAATCTGGACTTTTCGGCCTCCAAACCCTTCAAAACTCGGTCTAAGCCCAAGTCAACCACCCTAAACCTTAGAAACACATACCACAACACCATTCAGGCACATACAAGCCCGAAATCAAACACCACATGCATCCACACAAACACATATACATGGGTTCAACACACATTTCAAAATGGGTTTAACTATATGTTCCAGCCCCAAATCAGTTGTAAACATGTAAAAGTGGGGTGCTAGAACTCACACAACTGACACCGTCGAGTAGAGCTTCGATTCAACCCGCTACACTTCAACTTTGACGCTCGAGTCCACAAGAATCAAGCAGTAGACCCTTTTCTCCCTCTCTTCTACTCTTTTTCAATATTTTACACGTGTGGGGGAGGGTGTGGGCTGCCCTCCCCTTTTATTCCCCCACTCATTCAATCTTTTTCCCATTTGGCAAGTTTGGTCCCCCGACTTTGGACTTTATTTCTTTTGCTTCTTTCGTCAGCTTTAAATAAAATATCCGGGTGTTACAAGTCCACCCCCCTTAAATAGGTTTCGTCCCTGAAACCTGTTATTCCTCGAACAAACGTGGGTTATGCTGTCCTATTTTTCTCTTCAGTCTCCCACGTAGACTCGGATACTTTCCTGTGCTTCCACTGTACACGCATAAGAGGAACCACTTTATTCCTCAGTCTCTTCTCCTTTTGATAGATGATTGCCGCTGGTTGCTCCAGATAATTGAGCCGTACGTCTACTTTGATATCCTCCAATAGAACAATCACATCTTCATCTGCTAAGCACTTCCTCAGATGAGATACATGGAATGTCGGATAAATTCCACTTAACTCATCTGGTAATTCCAGTCTATAGGCCACCTCTCCTACTCGAGCAATTATTCGGAAAGGCCCTATACACCTTGGCTCAACTTGCCCCGCTTTCTAAATTGGATGATACCCTTCCAAGGTAAGACCTTCAATATAACCCTGTTACCCCACCCTAAACTCAATAGGTCTGCGTCGTTTATCAGCATACGACTTCTATCTATCTTTGGCTGCCTTCATGAAGGCCTTGATCCTTTTAAGCTTCTCAGTCATTGCCTCGATTACCTCAATGCTTCCTAACTCTTTCTGACCAATGTCGCCCCAACTCACAGGTGTTCAGCATCTCCTACCGTATAGCATCTCATAAGGTGGCATACCGATCCTGGCATGATAACTGTTGTTATATGAGAACTCAGCTAACGGTAAGTGGTCATCCTAACTTCCTCTAAAAATGAAAGCACACGCCCGAAGCATGTCCTCTAATGTTTGAATGGTCCTCTTTGACTGACCATCAGTCTGGCGATGATAAGCCGTGCTAATGTGTAACCTCATCCCCCTAGTATCGTGGAATTTCTTCCAGAATTTGGATGCAAACCGGGTGTCACAATCCGACACTATAGACACCCGTACATGATGACGATTTACAATCTCCTTGATGAAAAGATCCGCTAACCTCTCAGATGAATATGTCTCGCAGATCTGTAGAAAGTGAGCACTCTTCGTCAGACGATCAACAACCACCCATATACCATCATACCCTTTCGGAGTACGTGGTAGCTTCGTAATGAAATCCATGGTGATGTGCTCCCTCTTCCACTCCGGTATATCCAGAGGTTGGATCTTCCCATACGGTTCTGATGCTCGGCCTTCACCTGTAGACAAGTAAGGCATTTACTCACATAGTCCACCATGTCGCGCTTCATACCCGGCCACCAATAATCTTTCTTCATGTCTTGATACATCTTTGTGGCACCGGAATGAATAGAGTATCGAGCCTTATGAGCTTCATCCAAAATCTTCACCTGTAGATCCCCAAAACGAGAAATCCACATTCGTCCAAATCGGGTTCTAACACCAAGTGTGTTCTCTCCCAATTCCACAACTAGACCTCTCATTCTTTTAGAGTTAAGATGATCTTTCAATGCCTCATCTTGAAACTCCTTAATCTGCTTCATCACATCAGAGGTCATGATCAACTGGTACACCGTCACATGAATCGGCTCGGGCCTCTCTATTCGGCTAAGGGCATCCGCCACCACATTGGCTTTGCCCGGATGGTAGTGGATCCCGCAATCATAATCCCTTATTAGCTCTAACCATCGTCTCTGCCTCATGTTCAGGTCCTTCTACTCAAAGAAGTACTTCAAGCTCTTGTGATTAGTGAATATGGTACACTTCGTCCCGTAAAGATAGTGGCTCCAAATCTTTAGCACAAAGACCACGGCTGCTAGCTCCAAGTCATGAGTAGGATAATTGACCTCATGAACCTTCAACTGTCAGGATGCATAGGCTATAAGCTTCCCTCTCTGCATTAACACACACCCCACCCCTAGTAGGAAGCATCAGAATAAACCACAAAATCTTCACTTCCATAGTGTAATGAAAGAACAAGATCTTTAGTCAATCTCGCCTTCAATTCCTTGAATGCCTTCTCTTTAGCTTGACCCCATACAAACTTCACATCTTTTCGGGTCAACTTTGTTAGTGGACAAGCGATCTTAGAAAAGTCTTGGATGAATCTTTTGTAGTAGCCCGCCAAACCCAAGAAACTACGAATCTCGGATGGTGTCTTTGGAGACTTCCATTGCATCACCGCCTCTACCTTTGTCGGGTCCACCATAATCCCATCAGGATTCACCACATGACCAAAGAATTCAACCTCGCGTAACCAGAACGCACACTTGGATAACTTGGCATACAACTTCTCATTTTTCAACGTCTCCAAAACTTCCCTAATGTGACCGGCATGCTCAATCTCGCTCTTCGAATAAATCAAGATATCATCAATAAACACAATCACTAATTTTCCATCATTGGCCGACACACTCGATTCATCAGATCCATAAAAGCAGCTGGCGCATTGGTCAAGCCAAAGACATGACAAGGAACTCGTAATGACCATAACGCGTGCGAAAAGCTATTTTAGGAATATCCTGCTCCTTCACCTTTAGCTGATGATAGCCAGATCGAATCTCTATCCTTGAAAACCAACTGGCACCTTGAAGCTGATCAAACAAATCATCAATCCTTGGTAACGGGTACCGATTCTTTATCGTCAACTTATTCAACTCATGGTAGTCAATGCACATCCTCATACTACCTTCTTTCTTCTTCATGAACAGGACCGGAGCACCCCAAGGAGAGATACTCGGTCTAATCAACCCCTTATCAAGTAGCTCTTGCAACTACTCCATCAACTCTTTCATCTCCGCCGAAGCCAACCGATACGGTTCCTTGGCAACAGGTTGGGCACCCGATATTAGATAAATCTGAAACTCGATCTTCTGATCAGGTGGCACTCCTAGTAGGTCTTCAGGGAACAAGTCTGGAAAGTCACACACAACCGGTACCTCAGACAGTTATGGTGTTGGCGTATCCACATCCTTTACATAGGCCAAGTAGGCATTACATCCACGCCTCATGCACTTTCCCGCCACCGCCATTGAGATTACTTTCCGGATCATCGTGACCCGATCCCCATGAATAGTTACCGAACTTCCGTCAAGAGCTTTCAAACGAATCATCTTCTTGCGACACATAATGTTCGCCTTGAAGCCTGCTAACCAATCCATCCCAAGAACCACATCGAAACCACCTAAGGTCATCACGAACTGTTTAACAGGAAACTTATGACCTTGTAGTTCCACATCACAGTCTTCTATCATCTCAAAAATTCTGTAGACTTACCTATGGTGGTTTCTACGTCAAAGGGTGCACCAACGCGTCTACTACTAACAGGCAGCTTAGCACAGAAAGCAGCAGAAATAAAACTTTTACTGGCACCTAAATCAAATAACACCAAACCTAAAGTTTGGTTTACTAGAAACATACCAGACACAACATCAGGGTCCGTCCTAGCCTCCTCCTGTGTCATCGTGAATGCCCTGGCGCTTGCCCTCGGTCCTTCACTTCCCGTCTTCTTCACCCCGGAACCTTCAGCCCTCGGCTTCTTATAGTCTTTACTCATATGACCACCTTCCCCACAGTTGAAACACCTCGTACCCTTGCAATCTCTAGCCATATGACCAGGCTTCCCACATAACAGACGTTCAACCCCCATCTACACTCGCCACTGTGCTCCTTCCCATATTGGTCACACCTCTTCAATCCTATACCCGGTGTGACTACACGGCGATCGTCCACCTATGCCCTCTTGTTACCCGTCGAGGCATCACCCCGACCAAACTCTTCCCATTCTAGTTCCGATCACCACCACCCTTCTTGCTACCTTCAACACCACCACCATGGCTCTCTCATCATACAATCTTCCTGCCAAAGCCACTGCCGACCTAAACGTGCTCGGTCGGGCAGCGATCATGTGCATGCGGATATCCGCTGGCGAACCCTGAATGTACCTCTTAATCTTCCGTGACAGAGGCGTCACCTGATCCGGCACCAGACGTGCCATCTCATTGATCTTGGTGGTGTACTGCTGATGTGTCATGGTGCCGCCTCTAGCTGCAGGAACTCTCTCTCAACTTTATCCATCTCCCGATGAGGACAAAACTCCTCAATCACCAATTTCTTCAGTTCAGACCATCTCATCCTCCTGATTGCCCGACTACCCTCGGCTTGGACTATATTGTCCCACTAACACAGAGCCAAGTCCACAAAAGAGTAAGCAGCAAACTTTACTTTCTGATCCTCCCAACACTCGCTGATATTTAAAACAGCTTCCATTTCTCTCACCCACTGATGAGCAGCAGCAGCAGTGTCGTTACCATCAAAAGTAGGGGGCTTGCATCATTGAAATGCCCCATAATTATAGACTCGTGCCGCCTCCGGCGCAGGCTCTTCTTCTTCCTCTTTTTCTTCGTCATCAGACAAAACCGTCTCAGTCTCAGGTATCTTCTTTCGCCTGTAGATCTACTTCTTTCCTTCCTTTCCCCTTCCCTCACAGCCTTGATAACTTTGGTCACCATTGATGGTAAGATTGTCTGCATGACCTGATGAACTTCTCCATAACAGCCTCCTTTACTGAGGCTCTCAAATTGACGCTCTCATCACCACCCTCCGGATGAGGGGTCTCTGGTTCTTCATGAACCACATTTTCTACTCTGGGTCTTCCTCTCTTAGGTCGCGGTTCAGCACCCCGACCTCCACCACGTGAAGCCTTTGAAGATCTACCACCGGCCATCCGCACACACAATGAAACATTCAAACACCAACATGGTCATTTAAGGGAATAGCTTAGTTTATATGAAGTATAGTAAGTCCCAAATTACAGTGGCCAGTTGTGATTATCCACTTACTTTACTCTTCATACCCCAAGCATTACCTATCGTGACTACATCAGTATTTAAATCCACAAGCAACACATAACCACCTAACATGCGCACATAATACCGGCTAACATTAAGAAAATACCTAACGGCACGCAACTACTCAAACTGGCATCCTTTCCCTTTCCGTCCCATTCTCAGTTTAAATTAAGGTTTATTTTGAAATTTTACCCATTTCACTTAAACTTTGTCTCTAATACCAACTTGTAAGGCCTCGTTCCCGAGACGCTTACAGCTGGTAAATCATTGCACATAAAACATATAACATTCCATTTAAAATTCATAAAAGATTAAAGCGAAAACCTAAAAATAACTTTTCATATCATTACAAATGCTTTTGCAAGTTAATACAATCTTTCATTTCAAAACATCGTTTGTTCGTATTACAATGCAAAAACATTAAACAATAGAATGCCATCCCCAAGAGCTAAGTAGTCGCCTCGTGCCATCCTCAACAACATTACATGCCAACTGGAAACACAAAAGAGTAAGCGTTGCTGTGTGAGTTCTAGTTTAAAAATAAAACATACTTTACTATTGTTAAAACCATACTTTACTTTGCATGTGATCACACATCATACGTACACATAGACAGTATCATTATTATCTTCATCACTCGTTCATTAACTTTTGTTACTTTCATTCGCGTTCATTATTTCAATGACATGTACATTTTCCCAAACATTGTGCACGAAGCTGGTAACTGGGCCTGAGGTCTTTCATAGACCTCGAACATTGGGCACGGAGCTAACTCCAGTACCTAGGTCAAGTAAATTCACCACTTAACTTTTCTCTTTCATTCTGGATCAATGCCATACGCTATACCCGAACATTATGCATGAAGCCGGTTACTGGGCCTTAGGTCTTTCATAGACCTCGAACATTATGCACGAAGCTGACTCCAGCATCTAGGGAAAGCGGCAAGGATCCCATACATATGGTCAACCACAAAGATTGGACCCCAGTGTGCATCCTTCTGGAGTAGCTAACCCGCACACCGTTGAGCTAACACCCTTCATTGGGTGTGAACCTCCATACAATTGCTTGCAAGCCTTTTTTACTTTCATTCATTCATTAATGCATGCATTCTTTCATTTCGATCCTTTTATCATTATCTTCCACTTTACGTTACATAATACTTCTCATTCATTCATTCTTTAACGATCAACGTAAAGCCATGGGAAAATAATCACACATAACAAGGAACATCAACATACACAGTCAACATCATCATACAAGGCATCATCATACATACACAACATACATCATACATACCATCATGCATAAACATACAACATCATACGTCATTGTCAACCATGCCCAATATAACCTCTATGGCCTCGAAAGTCATCTTACATGAATCCCCGGGAACCATCCACGTCAAAACTTACATCTGCACTTTCCCCCAAAAGTCAGTAAATAAACTATGTTCCCTCGGGTGCACAAGCCCTACTTAGGCGTATGGGCAACCTTTAGTCGCATGGTCTCCCAGGCGACTGAGCACAATGCGGATGAACACCAGGTGAATGGGCCCTATGCAAACGGACCCAATGCGGATGAACACAAGCGGATGAGTCCTATGCAAATGGAACTAATGTGGATGAACACTTGTGCGATTGAGCACAAATGCAAATGGACACTTAGGCGAATGGACCCTCAGTCGCATTACTCCCCATGCGAATGGCCCTCAATTGTGCGACTCACAAGTGAAAGGACTCTAGTCGTACGACTCACATGCGAATGAACCTCAGTCGCACTCCTTTCGACCGTATGGCCTCATTCGCATGCCATTCGGTCGCCTAACCCTAGCCGATGCAGAATGCAGTTCATCCCGAACCCAAGCTACACTTTTCGGCCTCCAAACCCTTCCAAACTCGTTCTAAGCCCAAATCAACCACCCTAAACCTTAGAAACACATACCACAACACCATTCAAGCACACACAAGCCCAAAATCAAATACCACACTCATCACACACAAACACATACACACGGGTTCAACACACACATTTCAAAAACAGGTTTAACTATGTGTTCCAGCCCCAATTAGTTAAAAACGTGTAAAAGAGGGGTCCTAGATCTCACACAACCAACACCGTCGAGTAGAGCTTCTATTCAACCCTTTACACTTCAACTTTCATGCTTGAATCTACAAGAATAAAGCTTGAGACCCTTTTCTCCCTCTCTTCTCCTCTTTGCAAGAATTTTACAAGTGTGGGGGAGGGTGTGGGTTGCCCTCCCCTCTTGTTCCCCCACTCGTTCAATCTTTCTCCCATTTTGGCAAGTTTGATCTCCCGACTTTGGACTTTATTTCTTTTGCTTCTTTCGTCGGCTTAAAGAAGATACCAGGTGTTACAAGTCCACCCCCCTTAACTAGGTTTCGTCCCTGAAACCTGTTATTCCTCGAACAAACGTGGGTAATGCTGTCTCATTTCCTCTTCAGTCTCCCACGTAGACTCGGATCCTTTCCTGTGCTTCCACTGTATACGCACAAGAGGAACCACTTTATTCCTCAGTCTCTCTCCTTTCAATCGATGATTGCCACTGGTTGCTGCAAAGAATTAGAGGTTTGTCTACTTTGATATCCTCCGATGGAACAATCATATCTTCATTTGCTAAGCACTTCCTCAGATGAGATACATGGAATGTCGGATGAATTCCACTTAACTCATCTGGTAATTCTAGTGTATAGGCTACCTCGCCTACTCAAGCAATGATTTGGAAAGGCCCTATATACCTTGGGCTTAACTTGCCCCGCTTTCTGAATCAGATGATACCCTTCGAAGGTGAGACCTTCAACATAACCCAGTCACCCACCTTAAACTCAATCGGTCTGTGCTGTTTATCAGCATACGACTTCTATCTATCTTTGGCTGCCTTCATGAAGGCCTTGATCCTTTCAAGCTTCTCAATCACAGCCTCGATTATCTCGTCGCTCCCTAACTCTTTCTGACCAATGTCGCCCCAACACACGGGTGTTTGGCCTCTCCTACCAAATAGCATCTTATAAGGTGGCATACCAATGCTGGCAGGATAATTGTTGTTATATGAGAACTCGGCAAACGGTAAGTGGTCATCCTAACTTCCTCCAAATTTGATAGCACACGCCCGAAGCATGTCCTCTAATGTCTTAATGGTCCTCTTTGATTGACCATTAGTCTGGGGATGATAAGTCGTGCTAATGTGTAACCTCGTCCCCATAGCGTCGTGGAATTTCTTCCAGAATTTGGATGTAAACCGGGTGTCACGATCCGACATAATAGACATCGGTACGCCATGACGAGTTACAATCTCCTGATGAAAAGATCCGCTAACCTCTCAGATGAATATGTCTCGTGGATCGGTAGAAAGTGAGCACTCTTTGTCAGACGATCAACAACCACCCATATACCATCATACCCTTTCGGAGTACGTGGTAGCTACGTAATGAAATCCATGGTGATGTGCTCCCACTTCCACTCCGGTATATCCAGAGGTTGGGTCTTCCCATGTTGGACCAAAAGAACCAATGAGCCAGATCAGAAAAACCTTTAAGTCCTACAGACATCAAAACAACTGAAGTGGTCTACAACAGCTGAAGACAAAGTCTGAAGACAAAAGCTGAAGACAAAGTCTGAAGACAACAGCTGAAGACAAAGTCTGAAGACAACAGCTGAAGACAAAGTCTAAAGACAACAGCTAAAGACAAAGTCTGAAGACCAAGTTCTCAGAAGTTGTCACAACAGCTGAAGTAGTTCTCTTCAGTAATTATGATGGTTTACATTTCAGTAGTTTGTAATCAGTAGTTTATACTATGTAAAACATCTGAAGTTCTTATACTTCAGATGTTATAACTTCAGTAGTTGTAATGCTAGCTTATACTTAGCTTTTTGTGAAGGTGTCCTCAGTTGTTGTGGACATCTTCAGTAGTTTCATTTACTTTCAGTTGTTTGTATAAATCAGTTAGATGTCACTATCAAGTGGCATCAGCTGATGTCACATTCCTTATAAAAGGAATGTTGACCTAATTTCCTTGTACGGGAAGCTTGTGCGTGAATGAAAACATTCTTTTTGTAGAAAACTCTCTCTATAACCATCACTGTTTCATTGAATATTCATATTACTCTTGCTATAATTTAGTCTAATTCGTGTGCTATTCCGCTGAAAATATCAATCTAATTGATCAAACTAGATCTAGATCCTTACAAATGGTATGGTTAATCATTGATCGATTTAACAAGTGATCATTGAAACTGATCTTTTGATATCTAAGTTTGATCGAATTAGAAAATTTGTAAGAATTGGTTAGAGAGGTTGTTTTTCTGTTGCATCCTGTGAATTAATGTGAGATTCTTCTAGTTTTTGAGCTAGATCTATTAAAATCTCATTGAACCTGTTTGAATTAGTGAAACTGGCTACATCAATCAATGATCCTCACAATACTGGCTGCTC
This sequence comes from Flaveria trinervia, assembly GCA_025506515.1. Taxonomy (NCBI): domain Eukaryota; kingdom Viridiplantae; phylum Streptophyta; class Magnoliopsida; order Asterales; family Asteraceae; genus Flaveria; species Flaveria trinervia. Next base: position 69,132,353 of record CM046443.1, read on the forward strand.
AACAAAGCCTTCGATGCTTGTTAGGAGTGAGTATATCATATGGCAACGTCGAATGCTCCATCACCTGTCTGTCAACAGTTCAGGTTGTTGGAAATCTATGGTTCATGGACCATATAAGCCTATGGTGAGTAATCCAGAAACCAATAATATGGTTCCGAAGAAGAAAGAGCAATACTCAGATGAAGATCTGAAACTGTTTGAAATTGATGCTAAAGCCCATGGAATTTTGGCCATGGCACTGCCTAATGAAATCTATTCTAGACTTATGCATCATGAAACTGCTCATGACCTCTGGGTTGCTCTGAAAGAACAATTTGGAGGAACTGATGAGGTCTTGGCAAACAATAGAGAGATCCTTGCCTAGAAATATGAGACATTCTCTCATAGAAAGGGTGAGTCGCTGACTCAACAGTTTGAGCGATTTTCCTGTTTGATATCTGAACTGAAAATGGTTAAACATGAATATAAAAACAGTCAGATGAACAACAGATTCATCAGATCCCTGCCTGAGAGATGGGACACATATACTATTGTCTTACGCTCCAGTGCAAATCTGGACAATCTATATCTCACCCAACTTCATGGGAAACTGCTAACATTTGAAAGAGAGATAGAACAGAAAAGGAAACTGGCTTCATCTGGGAAGCTCACTGATGATTTTGTACCAGGGAATACTGCTCTTGTTGTCATGACTCAGAATATGCTGCAGCAGAAAGTTCTTATGATGAGCATATATATTTCTCTTCAAACAGTGGAGATCATGCTTTTGTTGGTGTTGATAGTAACTCAGGGTGTAATAGTGATAATTTGTGCTTTTTGATGGATGATTTGAAAGGAATTGCTTATGATGATTTGGAAGAGATGGATATTTTGAGCCAAATGGCATTAGTTAATATCAGATCTCAAAAATTTTACAAAAGAACATGTAGAAAATTTCCTGGTCTCTCTAGAAAAACCAAAGTTGGTTTTGACAATAGCAAGTTAAGGTGTCACAAGTGCCATAGACTTGGACATTTTGCAAGAAAGTGTAGATCATCTGGATCTAACTCTTCTGCACCCTTTGTGACCTTACCAGGCAATAGTTCACAAATCAATGGGCAACATTCTACCAGTTCTAGTCATCATTCACCAATTCAATCATCTCCTGCATATTTTGTTCCTCAAGGTCAAATGCCATATCCTTATCGCTGTTTTTACATGCCTCAGTCCAATCAGGTTCAAGTTTCCATAGCTCAACAACCACATGCCCTACCTGAGCCTCAACCATCTCAATCAAGTCAACAATCTCAATCTCAATCACATCAAAGCTTTTTCACTCCTGGAGTTGTTGACTGGAGTAGCTTACCAGATGATCCTTCTGGTTATTCTGAACAAGTGTTCTCTGGTGCTAGTCAACATGGTGGTGAAAATCCTTTTGGAAATCTTGCTCTTATGGCCCTGGAGTCTACTGATGGTTCATGTTCAAATGCTTCATCATCACAGGCACCACAAGTATCTTCTGAGGCTAAGGCCAAGTTATGTTCTGAGTCATGCATAGCTGCTTTTGCCTCAATTAGAGAAGCAAATGTAGCTTTAATTAATCAAAATCTTGACCTAGAGAAAGTGATTTCCAAAAGAAAAGCTGAGTTTGAGTCTATTTTAAAAGAAAAAGATAATGAGATTTACAAATTAAAATGCCTAATCACTAATGAAAAGGCAAAGGTAGAGGTCATCTTAGAAATTCATAAGACTCTCAAAGAAACACTTGCAGTTACTCAGGTAGAGTGTGAATGCTGGGTAACATCTTGCAAGGGGTTGAAATGCTGCTCAGTAAGCAAACAGCTTCAAATGTGAAGTTTGGGATTGGGTATAATCACACTGAACCTCCTACAGATTTTACTCCCAAGACAGAAGTAAAATCTGAAGGTGAAATCAATTTCCAAACCACATCATCATGTGTCTCATCCTCAAGTGATAATGCAAAATCAGAGGATGAAATCAGTAATACTACCTCAGCTACTCAATTTGCTGATGGTCTTACTGCTAATGAACACATGATCAAAGAAAAGCTTAGCACTTCAGGTGTTGTCTCACAAGGTATTCAAAGTACTGAAGAGCATGTAACAACACCTAAAGAACATTTCAAACCAAATGAAAACAAACATGGTTTGACAACGGCTGAAGAGTCTATCAAGAAATCCAAATGTACTGATAGAAAACTTCTGAAGAACAAGTCTTCAGTTGTTACAAATCCTTCAGTACTTCACATAAGTACTGAGAGGAAGAAAGTACTAAAGAACACACCTTTAGTAGTTTCATCTTCTTCAGTAGTTGAACAACAGAAGATGAAGAAAAAGCCATGTGAAATATGTGGTCTATTCAATCATTTCACTGATGAATGTTGGTACAGAAAGGGTTCCAAATTTAACAAAGATAAAATCATTAGAAAAAATTAATAAAATGAAAGATGAATTTGAACCAAGTTTGTGCCACAAACATCTCAAACTGATAACCCAAAGCTTTCATAAAAATCTAAAAAGAAGGAAGGGGTTTATCATAAAATAGCTGAAAATATTCCTCAAGGAGTATCACAACACTAGACTAAGTCTGTGTCTTTCAAAAAGGAGGACATGGTGAGTCATTGAAACCAATCAAATACAAGTACTGATGTGTCTGCTGAACTGAAGGCTTTAACAACCAACCAGACACAACTTGTTATGATGGTTCAACATCTATTGGGGAGAGTTAAGAAAATAGATGTACCCGTGATTAAACCACTAAAAAGGAAAACTAAGCCAAAATCAAAGGAATCCTTTTTAGCATCGTCTCCACCTTCAAAAGCTGTTAATCATGACAAATCAGTTAGTATAAACTCTGTTGATGAGAATAGACCCATAACCAAAATGGTTTGGGTCTCAAAAGCTAACTAGTTTGTTATGACAAATGCAGGGTTCTTCAGCATGCTATGGAAGCATCTAGTATGTGGACAGTGGAGGATCTATGCATATGACAGGGAGCAGTTCTCTTTTCATGACTACTCTCAAGGAAAGAAGGGATTTGTATCTTTTGGTAATGATGCTAAGGGTTACATCATCGGTAAAGGCTTTGTGTCAAATGGTGAGATAAGATTTGATGATGTTAACCATGTGGAGAATCTCAAGTACAATTGTTAAGTGTCAGTCAAATGTTTGATAAAGGGCATGTTGCACTTTTCACCAACCAAAACTGTCGGATTCTGTCTTCCAATGTGTTGAGAATGATTGACAAGATATTGGATGAATATACTATCCTGAAGGCCAACAGGATTGGAAGAGTATATGCCTTAGACTTATCAAAGAAAATTGATCTAAAAGGCCATCCATGTCTATTCTCCAAGGCCTCTCCTCAGGAATCTGAACTATGGCACAGAAGGCTTGGTCATGTGAATCTTAAAAACATGAACAAGCTGATCTATCATGGTTTAGTGAGAGGTCTAACTTTAAAGGAGTTCAACTGTGATGAAAACTGCTCTGCTTGTTTAAAAGGAAAGCAACATAAAGTATCATTCCCTCCAATAGAAGAACCAAAGTCAACTGCCTGCTTGCATTTACTGCATATGGATCTTTTTGGTCCAGTAAGAGTGATGAGCATGGCAAAGAAAAAATACTGTCTGGTAATTATGAATGATTATTCCAGATTTGTATGGACTTTCTTCTTACATTAAAAAGATGAGGCTGGTCAAATCATCATCTACTTTGTGTTGCATGTGGAAAAGCAGTATTCTTTTTTTGTCAAGTGTGTGAGGAGTGATAATGGCACAGAATTTAGAAATCACACACTTGAGGAATTCTATCTCTCTAAGGGAATCAAGAGGCAGTTTAGCATTCCAAGAACTCCTGAACAAAATGCAGTGATGGAGAGAAAGAACAGGACCCTTATTGAAGCCGCAAGGTCAATGTTGGCTGATTCTGGTTTGCCACTAACCTTTTAGGCTGAATCTGTCAACACAAATTGCTATGTGCAAAATAGAGTGGTAGTAAATCAGAGGTTGATGAAGACTCCTTATGAAGTCTTACATCATTTGGCTCCTCTGATTTCCTTCTTTAGAGCATTTGGGTGTCCTTGTTATATTCTTAACACAAAGGATCCACTTCAGAAGTTTGAATCAAAGGTGGATGCAGGGTACTTTGTTGGGTATTCATCTACTTGCAAGGCATACATAGTTTTCAATTGCAGAACAAAGATAGTTGAAGAAACCTTGCATGTAAAGTTCAATGAATTTCCAAAGGAGAAAATCCCACAAAACCCTGTGGAGTTATTTGATTTGGACATCCTGTAATATGTTCCTTATCAGTCTCCAGCTGTTGCAGGCTCTGTGAATCCATCATCTCTACCATTAGTTATCCATCTGTTGGTATAAATGCAAGTTTTAGTGATCAACTGCCTGAGTCTACTAAACTTGATGTTCCTGTAGCTTCAGCAGCTCCATCCACAACAAATGCTGATGAGATATCTGGATCCTCTACTTCTTTTGAATTGCCATCTCATTCTAGGTTTCAAGAGTCTGGATCACCATCTGTTGCTACTGAATCACCTACAAACACTTGCACAGATCTTAGTGAGTATCAAAAACTGAAGAATCACCCCATGTCTCAGATCATTGGTGACATCAATGCTGGTGTTTCAACTAGAAGTCAATTGTCCAATTTTTGCTTTTATGCTCTCTTCATCAGTCAGTGAGAGCCAAAGAACTATCATATTGCATTAAGAGATAATGGATGGGTTGAAGCTATGCAACTTGAGCTTCTTCATTTCAAAAGCAGCAAGTGTGGGAACTGGTTCCTCTACCCCAAGGTAAGTGTGCAATAGAAACTAAATGGGTTTTTAGGAATAAAACTGATGAAAAAGGCCAAATTGTCAAGAACAAGGCCAGACTGGTTGTACAGGGGTTTTCACAAGAAGAAGGTATTGATTATGATGAGACCTTTGCCCCTGTAGCCAGACTGGAGGCAATCAGATTGTTCTTAGCTTATGCTGCTTTCCATAATCTTAAAGTTTTTCAAATGGATGTCAAAAGTGCATTCTTATATGGTAAAATAAAAGAAGAAGTTTATGTGTGTCAACCACTAGGTTTTGAAGATCATGAACATCCAGATTGGGTGTATAAGCTTGATAAGGCTCTTTATGGGCTAAAACAAGCTCCCAGAGCTTAGTATGAAACACTGTCTAACTTTCTTCTTCAAAATAATTTCACTAGAGGCTCCATAGATAAAACTTTGTTCATTAAGAAAGTAGGCATGCATAAGCTCCTTGTTCAAATTTATGCAGACGATATCATTTTTGCATCCTCTGATCCACAGTTGTGTGATGCCTTTACTGTGTTGATGCAACCAAAGTTTGAAATGAGTGCCATGGGAGAATTACAGTTCTTTCTGGGGTTGCAAATCAAACAAAAGGCTAATGGAACTTTCATTCATCAGTCAAAATATACAACGGATTTATTGAAAAAGTTTGATTTACAAAACTGTAAGCCATGTTCTACTCCCATGTGCAGCACCACAACTGGATGCTGATCAGAAAGGTAAAGCAGTTGATGAAACTCTTTACAGATGTATGACTGGTTCCTTGATGTACCTTACAGCTTCTAGACCAGACATTATGTTTGCAACTTGTGTCTGTGCTAGATTTCAGGCTGCACCTAAAGTATCCCATATGATTGCAGTCAAACGGATCTTTAGATATTTGCAAGGAACTCAATCTCTAGGACTTTGGTATTCAACTGGGCACTCTTGCAAATTAGTTGCTTTCTCTGATAGTGACTATGCAGGGTGTAAATTAACCCGAAAATCAACCTCTGGTGGATGCCAATTTCTAGGCAACTGTTTAGTTTCTTGGCAGAGTAAGAAACAAACTTCTGTTGCTACATCCACTGCTGAAGCAGAGTACATTGTTGTTGCCAGTTGTACATCTCAGGTACTCTTGCTTCAAAATCAATTACTAGATTATGACATTACAGAGACTAAGACTCCTTTACTGATGGATAGTGCTTTAGCTCTTTGTATTGTTAAGAATCCTGTCCAGCATTCTAGGACCAAACATATTGAGATCAGACATCATTTTATCAGAGATTGTTATGAAAAAGGTCTGATTGATCCAAAGTTTGTTCCTAGTGCTGATGAGCTTGCTAATATATTTACTAAGCCTTTGGACAGTGCAACTTTCCAAAATCTAGTGCTAAGGCTTGGTATGTTGTAGCTTGAATGATTTGACAACTACTGATGATCTCAGTTCATAAGTACTGATGAGCATTAGTATAAAATTGTCAAAAATAAGTACTGAAGTTATTTTATCTTCAGCAGTTTTCATAACTACTGAAGACTAAATTACTTAAAAGTACTGAAGTACTTTATTTTGTTGCAACATACTGATGTGGTTACAACCACAGATGTCTGTTTTAACAGATAAGTACTGATGACCAATGATACATCTGAAAATCAGATAATCTGCTGAGTAAGTGTTAAGGTCAAATGAAACAACCGAATGTGAATTGATGACAACAATTGATGAGTACTTTATTCTTCAATTGGTTCAACAACTACTGTTTCATTTCAAAACAACTGAAGCCAAAACCAAGTCTTCAGTAGTTTCTAACTACTGCTGACAAACACCAAGTCTTCAGTTGTTTACAACATCTGAAAGTTAAAACCATGTCTTCAGTCATTTTCTAACAACTGATGACTAACACCAAAACTTTCAGTTGTTTTCTTTCAGTCATTTCATAACCTATAAATACCTAACCCTAACTTCAAACATTTCATAAATCGATTTCCGAACGTTCATCTTCCATTAATGGCGGCCATGCAAATCAGACCATGACACAACTGTGTTGCCTACTTCACAAAATCGGCCTTTTGGACTAAGTTTGATGATGCCATTGATCTGATGGTTGATTCCTCGTATCGAACTGCTTTTCTTCTGAATCCAACCATCTATCCCGATACCCTTCGCCAATTCTGGACAAATGTCACCATCCATACTGGTGAGAATGATGTCGCGATCACTCTCCAGTCATTTGTAAACCAGAAGAAGGTAGTAGTCACTCCTGCTATCATTCGCCAAACGCTAGATCTGAATGATGCTAACTTTGTCACCAATTACCCGAAGGGCACCATTGATCTATCATTCATCAACCATGGATATGCGGGCAACCTAAGTGCTACAACCATTCTGAAAAAGCACTTCCATGATGCTGAACGCCTAATCTTCCACATGATCAATGTTTGCCTTGCCCCCAAAACCTCTTCATGGGATCAAATGTCATCCAGGTGGCAGCAGGTATTATATTCTATCCTTGAATGCCAAAACTTAAATTTTTCTGAAATTATATTTTTAGAACTAAAAGATCTGGCAATGAAACCTGTGGCTAACAGATGGCTATTATATCCAAGGTTTCTTATGGCCATAATCATGAATCAGTTAAAATCTGATGGCCCTGTTGGCATTGGAGTCCCTGCTGTGGTAGTTTTGCCAGAGGTATACTCCAGGCACAACTCTGACCCACACCTCAAAGAGGCTGCCAAACTGCTAAAACCCAAGCAGAAGGAACCCACAGCCTCATCCTCCAGATCCAAGGTCCCCTCCAAACCATATTCCAAACAAACCAAAAAGGCTACTCAGGGAGTTGAGTCCCCTGATGATGCCCCTGCAACACAAAGGCAGGATGAAACTATGGGTAGTAATCCCCCTATAGTTTTCATGACTCTACCAGCTGAAACCGCTCAGGTATCCTCTCAACAGGATCCGGATGCAACCAAAAATGGGGAAACCACATTACTAGAATCTCTCTCACTTGAGAAGATTGCCATTGAAGAGCACCATTCACCCCAGGTGCAATCCTCTTCACACCTATCTCCCACTGGAGCCACCCCTACAAGCCCAACTGTGGTTATTGCACAAGTACTAACTCAACTACATTCCTCTACCCCTCCCCAGAAACCTATTATCACTGGGAAAACCTCAACAGTTGAGGGAGAGGATTATAATGTGGCTGATAACCCACAGCACAGGGATTACAGATTTCAATCTCCCTGTGTAGAGGAGGAGACTAGAACATCTGGTGAGGCTGCCTCTTCTCCTGTTTCAGCACATGATCAGGATGAAGATGGTATCATCTTTAAGTCCTCACCAGAGGCAACTGCCAATGAAGGACATCATCCTGAGGCAGGAAGTCCCCAGTTCCAAGAAATAGGGGCACATGTGAATACTGATCTACACTCAGCATATGTTCATCCTGATTTCATCAGGAGGTCAGATAATTTAGCAAAGACTGATGATGACTTGGGCTTTTTCTTTGATGTTCTAGCCCACAACACCATTCTTGAGACTGAGGTATGCAGACTACAAGAATTGCTTGCCAAAATGTCACAAGAATCAAGTCCATCTGCCCACATTCACCCACAGATGGCAGTTTCTCCTGAAACTATCCCAAACACTGAGCCACTCCCACAAATTTGCCACCAGTCTCTGATTCAGGCACCATTTCTCAGGGACAGAACCCCTCTGAGCTAATGGTTGCTGCCTTTCAATCATCCTTACCTCTCATCACTTCCATAATCACAAATACTATACATCAAGTCATTGATGAGAGGCTTTCCTCAAATCTTCAATCCTTAGTTGATGCTGCTGTTTCTAAGAGACTTTCTGACATTCACACCCCTGAACCCAATGCACCCAAAAAGGGGGAGTCTAAGTCAGTGAAAGTAGACAAAAGAAAGAGAGCTGAAGAGGAAGAAGAAAAAAGAAGAAAGAAAAGGAAATGATCACCTACAAGAGGAAGAAAAGCTCTAAAAAGACTGAAGGTGAGAAAAAGTTAGAAGAATTGATCAAAGAAGCTGATGAGCAACATAGCAGATCTATGGATAAGATTATTGATCAACTCTTCAGACAAGGATTTGACACTACCAAACTTGACTCTGAAATCAGAAGCTTAGAGATTCAAGAGATTGACCAAAGATGGGCAAGTTGGAGTGAGAAAGAAAGGGAAAGGCTGGAAGCTATGGCAAGATTTATATCAAAACATCTGGGCAGATCAATCATTGAAGTGAAGTCATGGTCCAGAGATAGTATTTTGGAGATAACCACCAGAATCTGTTCTTCTGAAGTATTTAACAAAGGATTGATCATAGAATCTCTTAACGAAGCTGGTGCTGGGAAAAGGACTGATATGGCAAAATTATCCAAAGTTTCACTCACAACTAAGATGCTAAAGCAGCCTGCACAATCTCCTACACCAAAACAACCACCCTCACAACCCTCAAAACCAACTCCTTTACCCAAGAAACCTACTCAACCCACTACCAATGATGAACCCAAGAGGAAGAGAAGGGTGTTGAGGATGGAAGAAGAAGATGATGATAAGGATGATAGTCTGCCAATCTCTGTTGTTCTCAAAATAAAGATGCCTGAGTCCAAGAGTCAACCAACAACAATCACACCTGACTTCCAAAGGAAAATGGTAAAAGTCAAACTTGAAGAAGAAGAACAACACAAACAACATGACGAGCAGCTTTTAGGATGATTGATAAAGAGTTTCCCAAGTCTTCATCCATACAAGCAATGAAGAAACATGCTCGGAGGTTGTATGCTCTCAGATTTACATTTCAATATCAGAAAGAGAGAGTGAAAATTTGGCCTGACCCTAGAGTAAGTGACAGAATTCACAAAAAGAAGATTCCAAGCAGATACAATGGCCAAGTAAAGAAGATTGTAGATGTGTGATAATGTTGGCCATTGTAGTGTCACCCTGGGAAATCCTTGATGACTTCAAGAGAGCTTACAAGTCTAAGATGACTCCACAAACTTACTAGAAAACTAAATGGTAAAGAAGGGGTTAATATAAAAGAAGCTTGAAGAAATAAGAAGAAATGAGCTCCAGTTATTGCTTGAAGGCACTCATCCTGATGAGTTTGCATACAGAGAGATAACAACTGTGGAGCTGAAAAATGGAAAGCATATTAAGTACTTATCTGAGTATTATGGGCCTGAGTTCTTCTTTGAAAGTGGTGCTGAAGAACTCACAATGGAAGAACAAGTTGTTTTCTGTGAGGCCTATGTCAGAGAGTCTTACAGACTTATCATTGGGAAGTAGGTTTCATGGATGGGGTAACAGCTCTTTGTCCAATTCCCCAGAGTTCACATTCATCCTTTGCCAATCAAACCTTCTGAAATCTCTTCCTGGCTTGAGCTTATATTGAAGATTTCTGAGCTGATCCAGATAATGTCTCTGCCAATAAGTGGGATTTCAATAATCTTAAAGGTTTTGGCTGCATTGGTTCAGGGGGAGTTTGTTGGACCAAAAGAACCAATAAGCCAGATTAGAAAAACCTTTAAGTCCTACAGACATCAAAACAACTGAAGTGGTCTACAACAGCGGAAGACAAAGTCTGAAGACAATAGGTGAAGACAAAGTCTAAAGACAACAGCTGAAGACAAATCTGAAGACAACAGCTGAAGACAAAGTCTGAAGACAACAGCTGAAAACAAAGTCTGAAGACAAAGTCTGAAGACAATAGCTGAAGACAAAGTCTGAAGACCAAGTTCTCAGAAGTTGTCACAACAGCTGAAGTAGTTCTCTTCAGTAGTTGTGATGGTTTACATTTCAGTAGTTTGTAATTAGTAGTTTTATACTATGTAAAACATCTGAAGTTCTTATACTTCAGATGTTATAACTTCAGTAGTTGTAATGCTAGCTTATACTTAGCTTTTTGTGAAGGTGTCCTCAGTTGTTGTGGACATCTTTAGTAGTTTCGTTTACTTTCAATTGTTTGTATAAATCAATTAGATGTCACTATCAAGTGACGTCAGCTGATGTCACATTCCTTATAAAAGGAATGTTGACCTAATTTCCTTGTACGGAAGCTTGTGCATGAATGAAAACATTCTTTTTGCAGAAAACTCTCTCTCTATAACCGTCACTGTTTGATTGAATATTCATATTACTCTTGCTATAATTTAGTCTAATTCATGTGCTATTCCGCTGCAAATATCAATCTAATTGATATAACTAGATCTCGATCCTTACATCCCATACGGCTTCTCATGCTCGGCCTTCACCTGTAGACAAGTAAGGCATTTACTCACATGCTCCACCATGTCGCGCTTCATACCCGGCTACCAATAATCTTTCTTCATGTCTTGATACATCTTTGTGGCACCAAGATGAATAGAGTATCGAGTCTTATGAGTTTCATCCAAAATCTTCACCCGTAGATCCCCAAAACGAGGAATCCACATTCGTCCAAATCGGGTTCTAACACCAAGTGTGTTCTCTCCTAATTCCGCATCCAGACCTCTCATTCTTTAAGAGTTAAGATGATCTTCTTTCAATGCCTCATCTTGAAACTTCTGAACTTGCTTCATAACATCAGAGGTCATGATCAACTGGTACGCCTTCACCCGAATTGGCTTGGACCTCTCCTTTCGGCTAAGGCCATCCGCCACCACATTGGCGCTGCCCGGAAGGTAGTGGATCTCGCAATCATAATCCTTTATGAGCTCTAACCATCATCTTTGCCTCATGTTCAGGTCCTTCTGCTCAAAGAAGTACTTCAAGCTCTTGTGGTCAGTGAATATGGTACACTTCGTCCCGTAAAGATAGTGCCTCCAAATCTTTAGCGCAAAGACCATGGCTGCTAGCTCCATGTCATGAGTAGGATAATTGACCTCATGAACCTTCAACTATAGGGATGCATAGGCTACAACCTTCCCTCTTTACATTAACACACACCCCAACCCCAAGTAGGAAGCATCAGAATAACCACCAAATCTTCACTTCCATCGGGTAATGACAGAACAGGAGCTTGAGTCAATCTCGCCTTCAATTCCTTGAACGCCTTCTCTTGAGCTTGACCCCATACAAACTTCACATCTTTTCGGGTCAACTTAGTTAGTGGAGAAGCGATCTGAGAAAAGTCTTGGATGAATCTTCTGTAGTAGCCCACCAAACCCAAGAAACTACGAATCTCGGATGGCGTCTTTGGAGACTTCCATTGTATCACTGCCTCTACCTTTGCCGGGTCCACCATAATCCTGTCAGGATTCACGACATGACCTAAGAAATGAACCTCACGTAACTAGAATGTGCACTTGGAGAACTGGTGTATAACTTCTCCTTTCTCAACGTCTCCAAAACTTACCGAATGTGACTAGAATGCTCAATCTTGCTCTTCAAATAAATGAAGATATCATTAATAAACACAATCACTGATTTATCCAACATTGGCCGACACACTCAATTCATCAGATCCATATAAGCAGTTGGCGCATTGGTCAAACCAAAATACATGACAAGGAACTCGTAATGACCATAACGCGTGTGAAAAGCTGTTTTAGGAATATCCTGCTCCTTCACCTTTCTCTGATGGTAGCCAAATCGAAGATCTATCCTTGAAAACCAACTAGCACCTTGAAGCTGATCAAAAAAATCATCAATCCTTGGTAACGGGTACCGATTCTTTATCGTCAACTTATTCAACTCACGGTAGTCAATGAACATCCTCATACTACTGTCATTCTTCTTCACGAACAGGACCGGAGCACCCCAAGGAGAGATACTCGGTCTAATGAACCCCTTATCAAGCAGCTCTTGCAACTGCTCCATCAACTTTTTCATCTCCGTCGGAGCCAACCGATACGGTGCCTTGGCAATAGGTTAGGCACCCAGTATCAGATCAATCTGAAACTCGAGCTCCCGATCAGGTGGCACTCCTAGTAGGTCTTCAGGGAACACGTCTGGATAGTCACACACAACCGCTGCCTCAGACAGTTGTGGTGTTGCGTATCCACCTTCTTTACATAGGCCAAGTAGGCACTACATCCACGCCTCAAGCACTTTCCGCCACCGCCATTGAGATTACTTTCGGGATCATCATGACCCGATCCCCATGAACAGTTACCGAACTCTCGTCAGGCACTGTTAAACAAATCATCTTCTTGCGACACATAATGTTCGCCTCGAAGCCCGCTAACCAATCCATCCTAAGAACCAAATCGAAACCACCTAAGGTCATCACGAACGGTTTAACAGGAAACTTATGACCTTCTAGTTGCACATCACAGTCTTCTATCATCTTAGAAATTCTAGTAGACATACCTATGGCGGTTTCTACATCAAAAGGCATATCAACACGTCTACTACTAACACGCAGCTTCGCACAGAAAGCAGCAGAAATAAAACTTTTACCGGAACCTGAATCGAATAACACCAAAGCTAAAGTTTGGTTTACTAGAAACGTACCGGACACAACATCAGGGTCCGTCCTAGCCTCCTCCTGTGTCATCGTGAATGCCCTGGCGCTCGCCCTCGGTCCTTCACTTCCTGTCTTCTTCACCCCGGAACCCTCAGCCCTCGGCTTCTTACAGTCTTTACTCATATGACCACGTTCCCCACATTTGAAACACCTCGTACCCTTGTAATCTCTAGCCATATGACCAGGCTTCCCACACTTGAAACAGACGTTCAACCCCCATCTACACTCGCCACTGTGCTCCTTACCACATTTGCCACACTTCTTCGATCCCGTACCCGGTGTGACTACACGGCAATCGTCCACCTATGCCATTTTGTTACCCGTCGAAGCATCACCACGACCGAACCTCTTCCCATACTAGTTCTCATCACTACCACCCTTCTTGCTACCTTCAGCCACCACCACAACGGCTCTCTCATCATACAATCTTCCTGCCAAATCCACTACCGACCTAAACGTGCTCAGTCGGGAAACGATCATGTGCATGCGGATATCCGCTGACAAACCCTGAATGTACCTCTTAATCTTCCACGACAGAGGTGTCACCTGATCCAGCACCAGACATGCCATCTCGTTGAACTTGGTGGTGTACTGTTAATGTATCATAGTGCCCACCTCCAACTGCAGGAACTCTCTCTTAACTATTTCCATCTCCCTATGAGGACAAAACTCCTCAATCACCAATTTCTTCAGTTCAGACCATCTCATCCTCCCGATTGCCCGACTACCCTTGGCTTGGACTATATTGTCCCACCAACACAGAGTCGAGTCCATAAAAGAGTGGGCAGCAAACTTTATTTTCTGATCCTCCCGACACTCATTGATATTTAAAACAGCTTCCATTTCTCTCATCCACCGGTGAGTAGCAGCAGCAGTGTCGTTACCATCAAAAGTAGGGGGCTTGCATCATTGAAACGCCCCATAATTACAGCCTCGTGCCGCCTCCAGCGCAGGCTCTTCTTCTTCCTCTTCTTCTTCGTCATCAGACAAAACCATCTTAGTCTTGGGCTATCTTCTTTCACCCGTAAGTCTACTTCTTTCCTTCCTTTCCCCTTCCCTCACAGCCTTGATAACTTCGGTCACCACAGACGGTAAGATTGTCTGCATGACCTGATGAACTTCTTCTATAACAGCCTCCTATATTAAGGCTCTCATATTGGCGCTTTTATCGCCACCCTCCGGATGAGGGGTCTCTGGTTCTTCATGAACCACATTTTCCACTCTGGGTCTTCCTCCCTTGGGTCGCGGTTCAGCACCCCGACCTCCACCACATGAAGCCTTTGAAGATCTACCGCCAGCCATCCACACACACACTAGAAGATTCAAACACCAACACGGTCATTCAAGGGAACATCTTAGTTTATGTCAAGTATAGTAAGTCCCTAATTACAATGGCCAGTTGTGATTAGCCACTTACTTTATTCTTCATACCCCAAGCATTACCTATCCTGACTACATCAGTATTTAAATCTACAAGCAACACATAACCACATAACATGCGTACGTAATACCGGTTAACATTAAGAAAATACCTAATGTTACGCAGCTACTCAGACTAGCATCATTTCCCTTTCCATCCCATTCTATGTTTAAGTTAAGGTTTATTTGAAAATTTACCCATTTCACTTAAACTTTGGCTCTGATACCAACTTGTAAGGCCCCATCCTGGGACGCTTACAGCTGGTAAATCACTACACATAAAACATATAACTTTACATTTAACATTCATAAAACATTGTAGCGGAAACTTAAAAATAACTTTTCATATCATTACAAATGCTTTTTCAAGTTATACAATCGTTCATTTCAAAACATCGTTCGTTCGCATTACAATGCAGAAACATTAAACAAAAGAATGCCATCCCAAAAGAGCTGAGTAGCCGCCTCGTGCCACCGTCAGCAACATTACCTGCCAACTGGAAACACATAAAAGTCAGCATTGCTGAGTGAGTTCTAGTTTTAAAATAAAACATACTTTACTATCGTTAAAACCATACTTTACTTTTCATGTGATCACACATCATACGTACACATAGATAGTATCATTATTATCTTCATCACTCGTTCATTAACTTTCGTTACTTTCATTCACGTTCATTTCTTAACATGTACATTATCCCAAACATTGTGCACGAAGCGGGTAACTGGGCCTGAGGTCTTTCATAGGCCTCGAACATTGGGCACGGAGTTGACTCCAATACCTAGGGAAGTAAATTCACCAGTGATCTTTTCTCTTTCATTCCGGATCAATGCCATATGCTATACCCCGAACATTGTGCACGAACTGGTTACTGGGCCTGAGGTCTTTCATAGACCTCGATCATGGTGCACAAAGCTAACTCCAACACCTAGGGAAAGCGGCAAGGATCCCATACATATGGTCAACCACAAAGATTGGACCCCCAATATGCATCCTTCTGGGGTAGCTAACCCGCACACCATTTAGCTAACACCTTACATTGGGTGTGAAGCTCCACACAATTGCTTGCAAGCCTTTCTTACATTCATTCATCCATTAACGCATGCATCTTTCATTTTGTTCCTCTTTTCATTATCTTCCACTTTACGTTACATAATACTTTTCATTCATTTATTCTTTAACGTTCAATGTAAAGCCACGGGAAAATAATCACACATAGAAAGGAACATCAACATACACAGTCAACATCTTCATACAGGCAATCATCATACATACATAACATACATACATAACATACATCATACATACCATCATGCATAAACATACAACATCATACGTCATCATCAACCATGCCCAACATAACCTCTATTGCCTCAAAAGTCATTTTACATGAATCCCCGGGAACCTTCCACGTCAAAAAATTACATCTGCACTTTCCCCGAAAGTCAGTAAATAAACTATGTTCCCTTGGGTGCACAAGCCCTACTTGGGCATATGGGCACCCTTCAGTCGCATGGTCTCCTAGGTGACTGAGCATAATGCGGATGAACACCAGGAGAATGGGCCCTATGCGAATGGACCCAATGCTGATAACTAAAATACGGATGAGTCCTATGCGAATGAAACTAATGCTGATGAGTCCTATGCGAATGAAACTAATGCGGAGGAATAGTTGAATGATTGAGCACAAATGCGGATGGACACTTAGGCGAATAGACCCTTAGTCGCATGACTCCCCATACGAATGGCCCTCAATCATGCGACTCACAAGCGAAATGACTCCAGTCGCACAACTCCCATGCGAATGAACCTCAGTCGCACTCCATTCAACCGTATGGCCTCAGTCGCATACCATTCGGTCTCCTAACACTAGCTAATGCAGAATGCAGTTCATCCCGAACCCAATCTGCACTTTTCGGCCTCTAAACCCTTCCAAACTCGTTCTAAGCCCAAATCAACCACCCTAAACCTTAGAAACACATACCACAACACCATTCAAGCACACACAAGCCCAAAATCAAACACCACACGCATCACACACAAACACATACACACGGGTTCAACACACACATTTCAAAAACGGGTTTAAATATGTGTTCCAACCCCAAATCAGTTGCAAACGTGTAAAAGAGGGGGTCCTAGAACTCACACAACTGACACCGTCGAGTAGAGCTTCAATTCAACCCGCTATACTTCAACTTTCACGCTCGAATCCACAAGAATCAAGCTTGAGACCCTTTTCTCCCTCTCTTCTCCACTTTGGCAGAATTTTACAAGTGTGGGGGGAGGGTGTGGGCTGCCCTCCCCTCTTATTCCCTCACTCATTCAATCTTTCTCCCGTTTTGGTAAGTTTGGTCCCCCAACTTTGGACTTTATTTCTTTTGCTTCTTTCATCGGCTTTAAAGAAAATATCCGGGTGTTACAAGTCCACCCCCCTTAAAAAGGTTTCATCCTCAAAACCTATTATTCCTCGAACAAACGTGGGTAATGCTGTCTCATTTCCTCTTCAGTCTCCCACGTAGACTCGGATCCTTTCCTGTGCTTCCATTGTACACGCACAAGAGGAGCCACTTTATTCCTCAGTCTCTTCTCCTTTCGATCGATGATTGCCACTGGTTTCTCCACATAATTGAGTCGTTCATCTACTTTGATATCCTCCAGTGGAACAATCATATCTTCATCTGCTAAACACTTCCTCAGATGAGATATATGGAATGTTGGATAAATTCCACTTAACTCATCTGGTAATTCCAGTCTATAGGCCACATCTCCTACTCGAGCAATGATTTGGAAAGGCCCTATATATCTTCGACTCAACTTGCCCCGCTTTCTGAATCAGATGATACCATTACAAGGTTAGACCTTTAACATAACTCGGTCACCCACTTTAAACTCAATAGGTTTGTGTCGTTTATTAGCATACGAATTCTGTCTATCTTGGTTGCCTTCATGAAGGCCTTGATCCTTTCAAGCTTCTTAGTCGTAGCCTCGTTTACCTCGACACTCCTAACTCTTTCTGATCAATGTTTCCCCAACAAACGAGTGTCCGGCATCTCCTACCATATAGCATCTCATAAGGTGGCATACCAATACTGGCATGATAACTGTTGTTATATGAGAACTCAGCTAACGGTAAATGGTCATGCCAACTTCCTCCAAAATTGATAGCACATGCCCGAAGCATGTCCTCTAATGTCTGAATGTTCCTCTCTGATTGACCAACAGTCTGGGGATGATAAGCCGTGCTAATGTGTAACCTCGCCCCCATAGCATCGTGGAATTTCTTCCAGAATTTGGATGTAAACCGAGTGTCACGATCCGACACAATAGACACCGGTACACCATGACGAGTTACAATCTCCTTGATGAAAAGATCCGCTAACCTCTCAGATGAATATGTCTCGCGGATTGGCAGAAAGTGAGCACTCTTCGTCAGACGATCAACAACCACCCATATACCATCATACCCTTTCAGAGTACGTGGTAGCTTCGTAATGAAATCCATGGTGATGTGCTCCCAATCCACTCTAGTATACCCAGAGGTTGGATCTTCACATACGGCTTTTGATGCTCGGCCTTCACCTGTAGACAAGTAAGGCATTTACTCACATACTCCACCATATCGCACTTCATACCTGGCCACCAATAATCTTTCATCATGTCTTGATACATCTTTGTAGCACCGGGATAAATAGAGTATCGAGTCTTTTGAGCTTCATCCAAAATCCTCACCCATAGATCCCCAAAACAAGGAATCTACATTCATCCAAATCGGGTTCTAACACCAAGTGTGTTCTCTCCTAATTCCGACCAGACCTCTCATTCTTTCAGAGTTAAGATGATCTTCTTTCAATGCCTCATCTTGAAACTCCTTAACTTGCTTCATCACATCAAAGGTCATGATCAACTGGTACACCTTCACCCGAATCGACTCGGGCCTCTCCTTTTGGCTAAACGCATCCGCCACCACATTGGCTTTGCCCGGATGGTAGTGGATCTCGCAATCATAATCCTTATGAGCTCTAACCATCGTCTCTACCTCATGTTCAAGTCCTTCTGCTCAAAGAAGTCTTCAAGCTCTTGTGGTCAGTGAATATGGTACACTTCGTCCCGTAAAGATAGTGCCTCCAAATCTTTAGCGCAAAGACCACGGCTGCTAGCTCCAAGTCATGAGTAGGATAATTGACCTCATGAACCTTCAACTGTCAGGATGCATAGGCTATAACTTTCCCTCATTGCATTACACACACCCCAACCCTGAGTAGGAAGCATCAGAATAAACCACCAAATCTTCACTTCCATCGGGTAATGACAGAACAGGAGCTTGAGTATCTCGCCTTCAATCCTCGAACACCTTCGCTTGAGCTTGACCCCATACAAACTTCACATCTTTCCGGGTCAACTTAGTCAGTGGAGAAGCGATCTTATAAAAGTCTTGGTTGAATCTTCTGTAGTAGCTCTCCAAACCCAAGAAACTACGAATCTCGGATGGCGTCTTTGGAGACTTCCATTGCATCACCGCTTCTACCTTTGCCGGGTCCACCATAATCCCATCAGGATTCACCACATGACCCAAGAATTGATCCTCGCGCAACCAGAACGCACACGGGTCGCCTAACCCTAGCTGATGCAGAATGCAGTTCTTCCCCACACACAAGCCCGAAATCAAACACTACACGCATCACACACAAACACATACACACAAGTTCAACACACATATTTCAAAAACGAGTTTAACTATGTGTTCCAGCCCCAAATCAGTTGAAAACGTGTAAAGAGGGGTCCTAGATATATATTGTGAGATTAATCACTTGATCAATCCTGCACCATTTATGTGAAAGTTTTTAAAGTTAAGTGATTAAGTTTAAATCAGGAAAAAACATGCATAATTATTAACTGTTAACTACCTAATTTTTTTTCCAATTATCTTCAGCTCAAATGGTTGAGATGGCTTACCCAAGACTTTATTAAAATAAGAAAGTCTTGGATTCATGTCATACATGTGACAATAAATGATACCAGGTTGGATCAGTGAGTTCTTTCGGCTAAGGTGAATTTCCTTCTAAATAGGGTATCAAGTCAGGAATGATAGGGATGAACTAATATACGAGCCCAGTTACGTATTAAAGTAATAAGAATGATTGAATAGGCCGTTAGACAATTAACTATCCAAAGAGCCGTTAAAAAATAAAAACTACCTAATTTCTAAGTCCTATATTTATTATCATCCCTTATATATAAAGCTAGACAAGAGAGGTAATGCCAGAGAGCTTTTGGATTCGAGTCTCACTGTAAGAAAAAAACTGCTTAAGTTAGAGGGTGTTTCTGGTTGTGAGTTTGATGAAATCTTCTGGAAGAGTGGTAGTGGGTTCCTGGGTAATGAATTTGATGAAATCTTCTGGAAGAGTGGCTGCTATAGAATCTGGCTCACCATGAGCTGCTCGTAACAGAGCAACATGAAATACTGGGTGGATACGAGAACCTTCCGGTAGGTCCAATTTATAAGCAACGTTTCCGATGCGCTCCAAGACCTTAAAGGGACCAAAAAATCGCCGACTAAGCTTCTGATGTTTGCGCTGTGCCACAGACGGTTGTCGGTATATGCGAAGGCGAAGGTAAACCCAGTCTCCAACAGAAAACTCTTTATCTGACCTGTGCTTATTAGCTTGATCGCTCATGCTTTGTCGACTTCGTTGTAGCGTGTCTTTTAGAACAACCACTATGCGTTGATGTTCCAGTAAGATGTCTTCAATTGATTCCAGTTTGGAGCTGCCAAGTGTGTACTGTGGAATCGAAGGGGGAGGCCGACCATAAAGTGCCTGAAAAGGAGTCATTTCAATGGCACTATGATAAGAAGTGTTGTACCAGAATTCAGCCAAGAAAAGGTATTTGGTCCAACGAGTTGGTTCATCACACGCTAAACACCGTAAATACGATTCCAAACATCGATTCAAGACTTCTGTTTGGCCTTCTGTTTGAGGGTTGTAGGCACTAGAATGAAGTAGCTTTGTTCCCACATGTACAAACACTCTTTCCAAAATCGGCTAAGGAAGATAGGGTCATGGTCTGATAAAATCGATTTAGGAATGCCATGTAACTTGTAGATTTGAGACATGAAGAGAGTGGCAAGTGAGGCTGCTGTATAGTGATGAGGAAGAGCTAAAAAGTGTGCAAATTTGGATAATCGATCCACGATAACCCAAATTGCAGATTTACCATTGGAGGGTGGCAAGTTGGTTATAAAATCCATTGAAATCTCTTCCCAAACTTGACTAGGAATAGGTAGGGGCTGGAGAAGACCATACGGTTTGTGGGTTGGGTATTTCATTTGTTGGCATATGTCGCAATTGGCTACAAAGCGAGTAACATCTTTTTTTAATTGAGGCCAGAAAAATGAACTGTTGATTCTCTTAATGGTAGCCAAAATGCCCGAGTGACCGCCCATATAACTCGCATGAAATTCCTGCAATAATTTCGAACGGAGAGGAGAAAGTGGCGGGATCAAAATTCTGTTGTTAACATAAACTAACCCGTCATGGATGCGGTGGTTCGAAACGGACTCATGGCCAGCAATGATTTTGTCAATAAGTGCCCTACCTTGTGAAGTGATGTTGTAATAGTCCCGTAATTCACTAAGCCAAGTAAATGAGGGAGCCGACAGGGTGAGGAGTTGTGTTGAATTCATTCGGCTCAATGCATCTGCAACCATGTTTTCTTTCCCTGGCTTATAGTGAACCTCAAAATCATAACCAAGTAGTTTACTAGCCCACTTATGCTGCTCTGGAGTTTGGATAACCTGTGGTAATAGGTCTTTAAGACTTCTTTGGTCAGTGAAGACACGAAAACGTCGACCCAACAAATAATGTCTCGACTTCTTAATAGATTCGGTAATTGCATATAACTCACGGATGTAAGCGGAAGCACTACGCATCTTCTGATTAAGCTTTTTGCTAAAAAAAGCAACAGGTCTATCCTTTTGGGAGAGCACCGCACCTATGCCGACATCCGACGCATCAGTTGTAACATCAAAAACCAAGAAAAATCGGGTAACAGTAGAATGGGTGCTGATGTCATGGCTCTTTTCAATGAGTCGAATGCTTCTTGGGCTGCCTTGGTCCATATGAACTGCTTGGAATTCTGAAGAAGGTCAGTAAGCGGCGCTGTGAGCTGGGAGTAATGGTGGACAAAACAGCGATAGTGCCCGGTGAGGCCCAAAAAGCCTCGCAAGGCCGATTGGTTTGTCGGTCTCGGCCACTGTTGGATGCATTGAATTTTGTCACTATCGGTAGAGACACCCAAGTGGGAGATTACATGACCTAGATAATTCACCTCCTTCACACCAAAAACACACTTGGAATATTTAGCAAAATATTTGTGTTGAGAAAGGATTGATCTTTCATGACTGTAGAATTGGTAGAGAGTGTGTCGGCCGTGGAAGCCAGCAACTCATCTGGGTTTTGAACGTCACGTCGGGGAGGCATCGGAGTCTGACAATGAAAGCACCAAATGTTAATGGTTGTTTTGAGATAACCAATCTCCAAAGAAAGAAGGAAAAGATAAGAGACCCGGAGCAATTGTCTGAATGATATTTCAAATGCATGATTACAAAAATATATTAAACAAAGAAAACCCATCATCTCCTAAAGAGTAAGAACTACCCAAGAACATGGAGATAATGCTTCTACTTATTCTCCCAAATGCATGCATGCAACAACTAGTTTATTTAATTAAAAAACACATTGTGACTTGACTTCTTCTAACTCAATAATCGAGCTGGCAACCTACGGCTTCTGTTGGGCCTTTCTTGCGTCTGGGCCTGCGTCTCTTTTGTGGTTGGGGCCATAACAGCATATTTACTGGTAAAAAGAAAATCGTCAGCTTTTCATCTACAATCTAGAAACTTTTGGGGTAGAGATAGATATTACGTGAGATATTATGATTATAATAATACTAGGCTTTTGTGTATCTTAACAACTCTGTTCTTTTTATTTATTTTTTTTTATTTTTTTATTATTATCTCAAACATAATCCTTTGCACATTTTATATTAAAAACTTCACTGAAACAATGCACTACTTTTGTTGCCTTTTTATGACACAAAGTGGTATATTATTCTTGTAAAAACGTGTCCACATATTTAACTATCCTAAGCTGTTTAAGTAGCGAACGATATGCATCTGAAACTATTATAAAATCAAATTAAATACAGAAAGATAATAAAGGTTTCAAAAGTATAATAAAGTCCGGGCTATAAATCTAATAGTGCCCAAAACATGACACTAAGATGCAAAAGTTCAACGTGCAAAAGAAGAGGTCACGGGGAAAAGACCATTCATAAAATGACGAGTGTTGTGTTGACATTTTACACAACGTAATAAAGTATAGATTACAATCGATCCGTTCATTTTCAAACTAAATTTTACATTAAAGCGTAAAGTAACTTGAATTTATTTAGTTAAATGAAAACGTATTATAGTTAACCCGACTATTTTCCAAACAAGTTTATGTCAAAACGTAGATAAACTCAAAATGTATAAAAAATGGGTGCAACATCGCCAAATAAAACACGAGAAAGTGTAGATTACAATCTCCGGTAGCAAAAGCCACTCTCATTTCCTTTTGAGTATAAGTATCTTTAACGTTGGTAACTTATTAAAAACATAAAAAAGAAAATTGAGAATGCCAATTCGACTTTAGCAATTTGACACAATAAGTTACGGTACAACAATAATGTGAGCCGCCGACTTTAATAATTGAGATATAGTGTATCATACAATAAAGCATCTTAAAATATAGATGGTAAAAAAGAGAAATAAAGCATTTAAAAGTACCAATAGGAGTAGAACATGAGTTAATTGCATAGAAGAATATATCTTCAACTCTTTAAAAAAAATTAATGGGTGTTTTTCGGAGTTTGTGATTGTTCTCGAATGCTTTTTAAAAATTATTTGAGTTTTGAAAATTCCATAAACCCCATTTATTAGTTGTCAAGAAAATGTTGGTCATGGGATTTACGAATCCCACAAAATCAGTAAATCTAGCACGGTTTGACCACCCTTCACCAATTTTAATTTGTTTCTTAATTCCATAAACGAGGATTGGTTACTTTAAAATAAATGTAATATTAATTACACTCGTTATCCATCTTAGTTTATTATTAGCTACACTAATATTACTTTATAATACAATTAATTATAATATTTTTAATTAAAGAAAAACTTATACATTAAAAGTTAATAAAGTAAATGAATTTTAAAAATTATTATCTTTTGGAACATAATAAACCTTTTAATATTTAATATATAATTCGTGATATAAATAATCGTAACTTTTTTATAATAAACGATGACATGCGGTGGTAATCATCATCAGATTTTATCTCATAAAAATTTCCTAGCATAAACTTCTTCTAAAAAAACCTTCCATCAATCATGTTATATGTGTTATTTTGATTGTTATATTTTATTAACTACCTCAATAATCACCAAAATCCCTATATCAATAATCTTACATCTTATTTAACCACCTAAAATCCTATGATAATCATCTCACAAATCCTTATGTTTATGTAATAGATTTGAGTTAAAAACAATAAAATTTATATATTCATATATACATTTTTAAATTATGTATTTTTTATTTTCAACCATAGTAAAGCACTTATTATTACCACCCCTATAATTTATGTGAAAACCCATAAATAAAATTTTACCATATATAAACACAAACAGAACTCTATCTTTTAAGAACATATCAATACACTAGGTTTATATCCCGTATATTATATGGGTTTAATAAATAAAATATTAAATAGGTATTAATAAAAATCAATGAATTAAATAGGTTAAAACTATATTGATATACACATGTAAATAAAGAAAGCATGTTCATTTTATGAGTTGATAGTTAAAACAAAAATACAATCTCAAACCATATTCAGATACACATCTAAAAAAGAAAGTACATATTTTGAATGTCTTAAAATGAGCTACAATATAATCACTATAACATTATATGAGTTGGTAGTAAAAAAATGAAATGGGGTAGATAAATAAGATCTACTCAATTTACGAAGTAAAGAAAAAATATGAACTTGTAAACCATATTTAAGGAATTTAAAAAAGATTTAAGTGGGATCCAAAAATTCCATTTACGAAATTAGTAGTAAAACGGCCA
The DNA here is from genome assembly GCA_025506515.1 of Flaveria trinervia. Taxonomy (NCBI): domain Eukaryota; kingdom Viridiplantae; phylum Streptophyta; class Magnoliopsida; order Asterales; family Asteraceae; genus Flaveria; species Flaveria trinervia. The sequence goes on from CM046443.1 coordinate 69,157,213, forward strand.
ATGAGTATTAGATCAAGTGGTTTAGGATGATGCACCTTATAACTTTTTAAAATGGAGGTCATAGGTTGAAGTCTCACTAAGGGCAATATGTTCCAAGTGAGTCAAGATTTTACCACAGTGGGTCTTTCGGTGATGGGTTTCTCTTGAAACGGTGGGCGAGCCGGGTCACAAGCATTATTTGTGTTCGCGAGCGTGAGTGGCATTTCGCCAAAGGGTTTACCGGATGACCGGGCTTAAAGATAATTTATTGTTCGTTCCAAAAAGAATATTAAAACACTTTTCAAAAACCACCTAAAAGCCAACACAAAATTTCAAAAACACTCAATTAAAAAAATTCTCAAGTCTTCAACCAATGGCTTAATTAAACATTTTATAATGTTAAATTTTCTTCCTAGTTAGTTATATTTATAGAAAATGTGTTGGTAATAAAATTTAGTTAAATAATTCACCGGCCTTTCTTTTGAAAATAACTAATTTAAGCTCGACAGAGATTGAAATTTCGAGCATGCTATTACTAGAAAAAGGGGCATGAACGTGCGTTGCGATGGTTTGATTATAAATAATGAAATACAGATAATTGTTTGTTTTTCAGAATTTTTAAGTGGTTGTTTTTTAGCTAAATCGCTATTCATACAATCTTCCTGAAGAAATATAGAAAAAATAAAGTTCTAAAGATCAAAGAGAAAGTTTCAACATGCATCTAGTCTCTTGTTTATGTCCTCCAAGATACAAACTAACCATATATGATTTTGGAATAGTCACCTTTAGCGACTTATCAAACGAATCACTATAGTCTTTGAGCGAATCTGTTTGATGAAACATCTTCGTCTTGCGTAACTGCCATTAACAACCTTCTTGTTTGTTAAACACTATATTAACAACTAACTGATATAAATTTACATTTATGATGCTTGACTATCATCTATTACAATTGCAGCTACAACTCTGTTAACTTTCAATCATTACATTTTATTTCATAGCACATAGATTAGTTGGTTTTAAAATAGATTTTTCAGAAAAGCAAGCAGTAGGCCCTAACATATTATGTTAAGTACACATGAGCGTAAAACATAAAAATATACCCACGACACACACACCCGAGTGAGTTACATGAAGAGAGGGCAAGCAAGCCAAGGGGACAGCAATGATTTTATGTTACATTAAGAAAAATATGATAACTAACCAAAGCAAAACATTAAAAAAAATTTGTTTATTTTATAATAAAATGTTAAAGCTCATTCCGATATTGTTATTTGTATAATATTAAAACGAGGTTAATACTTGATAATTATCCTATTATATTACTTTTGATTATTTTAATCAAACATTTGATCAAAAGCGTTATGAAAATTAAGAACTCAAAGCATCACTAGAATTAAATAAAATCAAGATCGAAAATGTTATGTATCTCTATAATATCTAAAAGATATTACTTTTATAAATACATATGTACTTAGTTTATGAGCTTAATGTAAAAATTCTTTTATGTCTTACATATATGTAATTGATGGTTTGAATGAAATACAATGTGTGGTTTATGCTTATAATGTTTAATATTTCATTGATTATTGTGTATTAACGCTTATTGAACTAACTATATAGGTTTGTGGTTGCTTGAATTGATCTAAATCAAATAATGATTATGAACATATTCAAACTTAGTCATATGAAGTTATCATGTGATTGGCCCATGCAAATAGACCATACACATGAACAACTTCATACTAATGAACCAGTCGCACGACTGAGGTGATCAAAAGTTTGCAAAGTTAAAATGATCATGTCTGAGATGATCAAATGCTCGTAATTTTAATCAATTGTTAAATGAAGTTAAATGTCAAATGGTCATAAAGTCAAAATCATGAGTTTGATCCATTCGCATGACTGGACCATGAGTATGGACCAATCGTACGATTAGACCATACATATGCCCTAGACAACCGAATGGAGCATGAGTATGAACCATTCACACGAATGGCTTACAAGATTGAGCCAGTTGCCCGAATGGAGTTGTGCGAATGAGTCAGTCTCCTCCGACTAAAACCTAGTCGGCCAACTGGACGTAATCGACTGATCCAATCGCACGACTGAGATCCAATGCTCGAATGACTGAGATCCAATGCTCGAATGAAAAGAGCGAATGGGTCCAGTCATCCGATTGAAACCAGATTCAGTATAAATAAGGCCATAGTCGATCGCATAAACTCATCACCCCCCAATCGCCCTAAAATCGCACACCTACCGTTACTTTGCCAAAATTTCCTCTGACCGAATTTGATACCCTATTTCGATATTCTAACGATCTTTGTGTTTATACGGATAGAATGCGGTGTAATCTATCCAAATTTCACACGATTTGACACCAAATTCAAGAAATTCAGCCCTAACAAGAACCGTGACTTAAGCTGGACAAATAACCTAACTAAACTAAGTAAAATGTTGAAGTCAAAGTTATTAGGGGCTAAGTTAAGTGATTGCGAGTCTAATGAACCAAAATACGATGTCTAATTTTAAGATTTGTCAAAATTCGAATTTTAGTCGAACAAACAATGGGTCATGCGACTGGATACCCGAATGAACTACACGCACGACTGAGCTGGACGAATGACTCAATCGGCCGAATGAATGATACGAATGAGCTCAGTTGGCCGACTGAACCAATCGCAGGCTCAGTCACCCGATTGAACTCAATCGCATGATCAGTCACCCGATTGTATCCAGTCGCATGTTAGGTCAAACGACTGAACTCAGTCGTATGGTTCAATCACATGATTGAACCAGACTGATTTCAAACATGTTAATTACAAATTTTTTCTGTTGTGTGATGATCTAACTAGTATGCTCCGTGTGTTACAGATTGATGGCTGATAGGTGGACCATAAACACCAAGCATAACATTTGTGCTCATCTGGACGCCACAACTCGGAACGGTGCTGAGTTTGCTGGGATCATTGCGTTCCTAAAGAGATCCCGGATCCACAGAGCTATATCTACACCGTGCACCTCCTACAGGTCTATACAGCAGGCCTTCTGGGAGGGTGCTTCGGTTGATCGATCTCATAAGCCCTACTACATACGAGCACTATTTTTGGGCAGGATATCGAGGTGACTGCAGAAGATATTCGACGAGTGCTAGAGCTGGATGACGATGCCGATCACCCGACTAGGCTACATCCTCTGACAGTGAGAGGGTGCTTCCTCAGGATGAAGTACACTGGGGGACATAAATGCAGGTGTGCTGAACAAAAGCAACATGTGTCCCAGTTTAAGTATTGGAGCATGTCATACTGAAGTGCATGGCGTCGAGGAGGGGTTGCTTTGATGACTTGTCAGACCATATCCAGAATGCCTACGTGGCACTGGTACTCAACCACCCCTTCAGTTTCTCTAATATGATATTTGCATACCTTATAGAGAACCTCGAGGCCAAAGGCAAGGAGGGTTTCTGTATGTATCCAAGATTCTTACAGATGATTATTAATGAGAAGCTGCCTACCTTGCCTAAGGAGAGCCAAGATGTTGTATCCCTGGAGGTGATGGATGATACAACTTTGGGCCGTATGAAGGTCTATAGGGGAAAGCAAGTCAAACCCCCTGTGAGAGACTCTTCAGGCATTAGGCCCGGGCAGATTACATGGCGCCGGCTAGGACTAAGTGGTTCCATGAGGAGAGTGACTCAGATACTGAGCAGATTGCTCTTCCATTTGATGACTCCGACGATGACGGAGACACGGGTGGAGATTCTGGCCCCGTTGTTTCTAGGGTTAGCCTTGCACATACTGCATCTCCTCCCCCTACTCATACAGATGCTACCACTGCCAGCTTTCACCAGATTTCTGTCCTCCCGATAAGGAGGAAGAGAGTGAGGAGGAGCTTTGACGAGGACTTTAGGCAGCAGGGTGGTTTCCACAGAGAGAGGATTACGGGCGGTTGGTGGACGCCCAGGGGAGTCTGGGGATGTTGCTGCTGATTCAGATCCCTCATATGCCCTGGACCCGCCCAGCAGCCAAGGGGGAGCCTCAGTGCCTAGAGGCATAAGGAAGAAAAGGATGGCTCACCCTTATGGAAAGAAGATGAAAAGACTAAAGTTTACCCTGACCTCATCTACCACCATAGCCACTACCTCAGCCACACCTTCCACCACTACCACCACCATTGCTACCACACCACCTGCCTCCACGACTACCACCTCACACACCACTACCACTACCACTCCCACTCCCACTCCACCACATACCCACATCCCATCCACCACCACTATAGCTCACCCACCACCACCAACATCTATACCACCCCCAATATTCACCTCTGCCACCACCACCACCACTAGCCATCAAGCCGGACCATCATCCCACCCTACATTCACTCAGGTTCATTTCTACCTTCCAGTGGGGTAGAGGAACAGCTCTCAGCACTAAACTGTATAGTGCTAAAGCTGTTAGCAGCCGATGACGAGAAGACTTCTCAGATCTGTCAGTTAGTGAAGCTTACAGCTACACAATCATAACATTATCTCAGCAGGTGTAGCAGATTGAGCAGCAGGCACAACAAATGGCTGCTCAGAGTCTAGAGATTTCCCAACTCAAGGAGCAAAACGTCTTTTCTACTAAAAAGATTGAGGAGTTGGAGGATGCTAAGAGAACCATCCTGCTCAAACCTAAGGGCATAAAGGATGAGCCTCTAAAGATCAGAGAGGGAGACGGAGATGATGGTGATGATAGTGATGATGATGATTATGATGATGATGATGATGATAAGATGGTGATGATGAAGGTGATGATGATGATGGAGGACTCTAAAGGAGGAGGAGAGTCATTTGCTTCGGGTGCACAGGAAGCTAATGAGAGGTGGACTAAAAGGACTCAAGATCCAGGTGCCTCGACATCAGCCCCGATAACAGAAGAACACATGATCCAAAACAAAAGTAATGCATAGAGTTTTGTGTAATTTAAATCATGTGTAATTTGAATATTGTATTAAAACTTATGTGTTTGAATGTTAATATATATATATTTAATGTTTAATGTCTTGATTATTTACTGATGCATGATGTGTTTAATGTTTTATATCAAGCAGATCATATATCTCAGCAAGATGAGTACGACGTTGCTCCCCTTCAGCAGATTAAGTCTCAACTAACAATGATACTTGATCTACAAGGGATCATTAGGAAGTTAGTGAGTTACACTCCCGAGGAAAGAGAAATAATTCACGACCTTACTGATGAGCAACTAGCTGAGATGTTCCGACTAAATCCTGATGAGGTTGTGAAGGATGCTCCTACTATGGATGTGAATATTGACGATGAGCTTAACGATGTAGATGAAATTGAGATTGAAGACATCACTACATAACATTATCCAGAGTATGCTGACAATGAGGGAAATGTAGTCCCCAATCTGGGTGACTCCCTTGTTAGTGATACTTTTGAAACTCTGGATAAGATGGAGAAGGAGTCGGAAAAGAATAAAGATCATGTCCAAGCCTCAGACGCAGATGTCAACATCAAAAAGGCTGAATGGGCGGCATGTTTTGCTGAGATCCGAGCCATGCGCACTGCACCAAAGCCAAATGTCTACACCAAGCTTTACAAAGTCATGAAACACTTAATGGTGTTAGGCAAGATCATCGCATGGGCTCATTTTGAGGATCTGAATGTATATTCCGTGAAGAGAGAAAATGGCATAGAGTACTTCAGATTCCCACACGATCTAAAGACTCTACCCAGTTTTGAGCTTAACCAGCTGGCCAAGTTGAAGCTGTTATATGCTGATCCTCGAAAGATGTCTGGCTGGTTTGAAGCTGCTTTAAAGAGAGAGTACCACACCCGTGGGTCAAATTCAAACCTCAATAACCAACGAGGTATATCAGAAGATTTGAAGTTGATACCATTACTGGGAAGCCAAAGATTATGCTGAAGTGGAGTCTCCGCGCACAATGTCGAGAATCCCTCTAAGGGAAATGCCTAAGGACTTCACTCCACACTTTAAGTGGTGGTACTATGACTGGCGAACGAGTGAGGCGGTCATAGTTCTAAATAGAAATGGGAATATGGAAACTATCAGAGTATTTGACCCAATGTGGCTCACTAACTTGTCGGCTGATGATGTTTACCCTTATACAGTGGCCACTATTCTATGACGCGCAGGATATTGTACAAGCTCTCCAATTCCAGAAAGTGATCGAATACGGCTCTGCTTTGCTTTTGGAATACATGCAAGAGTCACAAGAGAGGAGAAGTATATGAAATATGAAGAGCTGATGAGAATGTTAGATAATAGATTAAACTAGGTCCAAGGGGGAGTTTGTAGATACATGTGTACCTAGTTTATGAGCTTAATGAAAAAGTCTTCAGGTCATACATATATGTTTGGATGGTTTGAATGAAATACAATGTGTGGTTTAAGCTTATAATGTTTAATATTTCATTGATTATTGTGTATTAACGCTTATTGAACTAACTATATAGGTTTGTGGTTGTTCGAATAGATCTAAGTCAAATAATGATTATGAAACATATTCAAACTTAGTCATATGAAGTTCTCATACGAATGGCCCATGCTATTGAACCATATGCATGAACAACTTCATACTAATGAACCAGTCGCACGACTGAACCAGGAGACTGGATCAGTCGCATAATTGTGACATGTGATTGACTAAATCGCACGACTTAACACTCAGTCGTGCGAATGGATCAACCGCATGACTTAGTCGCACGACTGAACCATGCGAATGGTTCAGTCGTATGAATGAGTAACCCTAACCTATAAATACAACATAATTCGTGGAAAACGTAACACTTTGAAGAATTCGACTCATGCACATATCCTAGCCATCCAGAACGCCTATGAAAGCTAGTCTGAGGTCATAGATCGTTCTTGATCGATTGCTATTCGTTCTTAACGTTTAGATTAATCTTGTATTGATCGAGTTAACGTTCTACTCATTGGATCGCCAATCAAATAGGATTCCGCACTATTTGATTCGGTATACATGTAGATCAGTTAGTGCTCCATCCAGTACACGGTCCGTCTAACAACTTTTGAATATGCATTTACAAGAATGAATATAGAATAAGTACGGATGTAGAGTCGTTTAAAGCTATACTTCTAAAGTTTAAACTTTTAAGCTTGAGCTTGGTATATTTATTACTAGGTTAGTCTCGTGTAATACATGGATTGAATAAATAAAATATTAAATAATTATCAATAAAATCTTATGCATTATAAAATTATGTTTGAAGATAAAATATGATTATAATTACGTATAAATAGCTACTTTAACTATAATATTTTAATGTAAAACATAAATAAAACTATATATACGTAATAGGTTAAGAAATAAAACAATCATACAATTTTTAACTCTCTTATGTAAATAGTATTGTTTTTAAACATTCGTTTTTAAGATTTTTTATAAATTTTTTTTATTAAAAATCTTGTTTTAAAAAATTCTTGCTTGAATTTATTCTAGTTGTTTTAATAAGACTGTTTTAAAATATTTTACATGTTTAAATTTTTTTTAAAAATCAAAACTATCTAAAATATTTTGTTTAGAAATGTTTATTGTTTTCAAAATTTCCATATTATATACAAATTTAGTTTCTTGTTATTTAGATCTTAATTAAAATATGTGATTTCTAATTGTTTTCACAAAATTTATTTTAAAAAACAGTTTGATTTAGAAAATTAGATAAGAGAGATAAACATAACAATTAATAAAATTTATTTTTAATAAGAAATAGAAATTTGTATAATTATTTAAATTACTATAATACTCTTTGGGATGGAAAATTGATCTATAGATGTCTAAAAAAAGGACAAGTGGCAAAAGCATGTGTTAAAAGAATGACATGTGACAAAAAATTTTGCTTTATTTGATGTTATAAATATATATACTATATATAAAGCATATGAAAAATTAAAAACAATTACTTTACTCAACACATAAGATACAACAAATTTTGAAGATAAATAATATTTTTAACATTATTTACAAATTAGCGCTTACAATTAGTTATATAATAATCTTCCATTTACTGTAACTTACATAAACATTTACATTATCTACCTATAAACCAAGAAAATTTAATTTTTTTAAGACTTTAGTTAAATTTTTTAATCTATCATGTTTAAAAACTTTTTGATACTATAATTGTAACCTGTGTGTTTTTTAAACGTTTTGGTGTGAATTTTTTGCGGAACGATTTGTTTTTTGTAAGGTACAGTAAACTAATGCGTAAATATGCAAGTCGTAATGCAAAACCCGTTTATTTGGATGTAAAATGTCATCCCATCATATTGCGTGGCACCCTATTCGCACGACTGAGTGTTCAGTTGTGCGACTGAGTCAATGTGATGGTTTAATCATACGATTGATCCAGTCTCCTGGTTCATTCGTACGACTGGTTCATTAGCTTGAAGTTGTTCATGCGTATGGTCCATTAGCATGGGCCAGTTGCATGAGAACTTCACATGATTAAGTTTGAATATGTTTCATAGTCATTAATTGATTTAGATATTATTCAAACAACCACAACCTATATAGTTAAGTCCATAAGAGTTATTACATACCAACCAATGAAATATTCAACATTATAAGCACAACCACATATTGTATTTCATTAAGTATCCTTACAATTACATATGTGTAAGACAATACAAACATATTACATTAAGTTCAGAAACTAGGGACACATGTATCTACAAACTCCCCCTTGGACCTAGTTTCGTCTAATGTCTTACATCCTTCATGAGTTCCTCAAATTTCTTGTACTTCTCTTCTCTAGTGACTCCGGCATGTATCTCAAAAGCAAAAAAAAGTCTTATAATATTGTGAAATTGTAGAGCTTGTACAATAACTTGAGATCTTAGAATAATGGCCACTTGTATAATGTATAAACATCATCTGCAGAGAAGTTTGTAAGCCACATTAGGTCAAACAACCTGATGGTTTCCATTATACCATTCTTGTTCAAAACTATGACTGCCTCTCCTGTCCTCCAATCATAGTACCAAGTGTGGAATGAAGTCCTGTGGCATTTCCCGTAGAGGGATCTTAGACATTGTTCGCGGAGGACTCCACTTTAGCATTATTTTCGGTTTTCCAGTAATGGCATCAACCTCACACCGTCTGATATACCTCGTTGGCTGTTGAGGTTTGAAGTTGACCCATCTGGTGTGGTACTCTCTTTTTAGAGCAATCTCAAACCAGCCAGACATTTTTCGTGGGTCAGCATATAGCAAATTTAACTTTGCTAACTGGTTTAGCTCAAATCCAGGAAGAGTCTTCAGGTCATGTGGGAACCTGAAGTACTCAATCCCTTTCTCAAGTTTAATTGCATAAATGTTGAGATCTTCAAAATACGCCCATGCTATGATTTTGCCCAACACCTTTTGATGTTTCTTCACTTTGTACAGCTTGGTGTTGATAGTTGACGTTGAAGCACTGCGTTGGGCTCGTATTTCTTCAAAGCATGCAGCCCACTCAACCTTTCTGATATTGACTTCAGCTTCTGTGGCTTGGGCTATATCATCTTTCTTGTCAGACTCTTCTTCCATTCTATCCAGAGTCTCAAAAGTTTCACTGACAACGTTGTCTCTCAGATTAGGAACGACATTACCCTCAATGTCAGTGTACTCTAGATAGTGTTGGTCCATGTCATCTTCGATCTCGATCTCATCAACATCGTTTAGCTCGTCGTCACTTTCCACATGGACTGTTGGAGCATCTTTCATGATCTCATCTGGATTGAGTTAGAATATTTCAGCAAGTTGCTCGTCTGTGAGATCATGAATTATCTCTCCTTCTTCAGGAGTGTAATTCACTGATCTCCTGACTATACCCTGTAGATCAAGAATCATCGTGAGCTGAGTCTTGATCTGTTGGAGGGGAGCAACATCATATTCATCTCTTTGATAGTTTGGATCCGCTTGATTTAAAACATGTAACACATCAACCATTAGTCAACAATCAAAGTAGTAAACATCAACAATAGATATAAACATTAATTACATTAATTTGATACAAGATTCAAATACACATGATTAAATAAAATAAATAACTAAGCATTACTCTTGTCTTGTATCATGTGCTCCTCTACTGACGGGGCTGAAGTGGAGGCACTTTGGTCCTGAGCTCTCTTGGTGCTCCTTTCACCTGCAGATGTGGCACCCACATCAGAAGGATCATCATTTCCATCATCATCATCATCAACATCATTACCAACATCAGTATGCTTTCCTTGATCATCACCATCATCATCATCATCATCATCACTGTCATCATCATCACCATCATCTCCATCTCCTTCTCTGATCTTTAAGGGCTCATCCTTTGATCTTTGAGCCTCACCATGATGGTCTTGTGGTAGTCTCTAACTCCTCTATCCTTTTGGCTGAGTGAACATGTTGCTCCTGAAGTTGGGACATCTCTGAGCTCTGTGCAGCAATCTGCTGTGCCTGCTGCTCTATCAGTTGTGCCTGTTGAGATATCTGTAGAGATTGTGCAACAGTAAGTTCTACTAGCTGACAAATCTGGGCAGTCTTCTCGTCATCGGCGGCCAACAGCGTCAGCACCATACGGTTAAGTGCCGAGAGCTGTTCCTCTACCCCATTAGGAGGTAAAGAGGATCCAGATGGATAGGAGGGGTAAGATGATGGTCCTGCATGGTGGCTAGTGGTGGTGGTGGTGGCAGTGGTGAAGATTGGGGTGGTATAAATGAAGGTGGTGGTGGAGTGGTGAGGATTTGGGGTGGTATAGATGAAGGTGGTGGTGGAGCAGTGAAGATGGGGGTGGTATAGATGAAGGTGGTGGTGGAGTGGTTATAGTATAGGTGTGTGAGGTGGTAGGTAAGGTGGTGGATGGAATGGTGGTAGTGGTGGTAGTAGGTGAAGTGGTGGAAGTGGTGGCCGTGGTGATGAAGGTCATCCTCCTCCTCTTCTTCTTCAACCCATGGGGCTGAGCCATCCTTTTCTTCCTCGAGCCTCTCGAGGTGGATGCTCCCCCTAGAACACCGCTGGCCTGATCGGGAGCATAAGTAGCATCAGTGTTAGCCTCCCCAGACTCGCCAGGGTGTCCACCAACCTCCCGAATACCTCGGTCGGTGGCAACCACCCGGCTCCCCACAGTCCGAGTCAAGGGCTCCTCGTCTGTCTCCTCCTCCTCCTCATCAAGACGAAAGTCCTGATGGAACCCTGCAGCCTTTGTTCCAGCTTGGGTGGATGCTGGAGATGCTATATCAGCAGTGGGGCCCTTAGTTGAGTGGGCCCTGCATCTCCATCATTACCGATGTCTTAGTCGTCGGAGTCATCTTCAGGAAGCTCCAAATGCTTGACATCTGAGTCACTGTCTACGTGGCACCATTTACGCCTCCCTGGCACCATGTAGTCCACCTTGGCCAGATGGCCGATGAGTCTCTTTACCAGGGGTTTGACCTGTTTTCCCTGGTATACCTTCATACGACCCAGTGTTGTATCGTCCATAATCTCCAACGACATAGCGTCGTGGCTCTCCTTTGGCAGTGTGGGCAGCTTCTCATCAAAGATCATCTATAAAAACCTAGGGTATATGCAAAAACCCTCTTGCCCTTCGCCTCAAGTTCTTTATCAAGTAAGAGAAAATCATGCTAGAAAAGCTGAAAGGGTGGTTCGGAACCAGTGCCACATAGGCATTTTGAATCTGGTCTGAAAGATCATCAAACCCACCCCTTCGCGACGCCAAGCACTTGAGGATGACATGTGCCAAGTACTTGTACTGGTGACACAAGTTGCTCTTGTTGAGCACACCTGCTCTTGTACTTCATCCTTAAGAAGCACCCTCTCACCGTCAATGGGTGAAATCTGGTGGGGTGGTCTGCATCATCACCTAGACCAAGTACTCGTCTGATATCCTCCGCAGTAACCTCTATATCCATCCCAAAAATGGAGCTCCTGATGCTATACGGCTCATGAGATCGGTCAACCAATGCTCCCTCCCAGAAGGCCTGCTGGATAGACCTGTAAGGAGTGCATGGTGTAGATATCGCCTTGTGGATCCTGGATCGCTTGAGGAAAGCGATGATCCCTGCAAACTCGGCACTATTCCGAGTCGTGGAATCTAGATGAGCACAGATCTTGTGCTTGAGGTTGATGGACCATCTATCCACATCAATCTGTAACACAAGACACATAGACATTAGCTAACCACACAACACAAATCAGTTCTAATTAACTTGGTTGAATTCATTCTGGTTCATTCATGCGATTGAACCAAGCGACTGTGTTCAGTCGGTCGACTTAGCATGCAACTGGATTCATTCGGTTGACTAAGTAGGTGACTGAGTTCAGTCAGTTGACTGAGCCTACGATTGGTTTAGTCGGCCGACTGAGCTCATCCGATGATCCATTCGGCCGATTGAGCCATTCGACCAACTCAATCGTGCGATTGGAGTTCATCCTGGTGTCCAATCACATGACCCACTGTTTGGTCGACTGAGATTCGAAAATGAACCAATTCTTGTAATTAGATGTCGTGTAGTGGTTCTTTAGACTCGCATTCATTACTAATAACCTAATATCCTTTATTTCAACATTTTACTTGGTTTAGTTAGGTAATTAGTTCATTTAAAGTCTCGGGTCTTGTTAGGTTCAAATTCTTGATTTTGGAGTCTAAACGATAGAATTTTTGGCATAATCACACTGCATTTTACCTGTATAATCAATACGAAGGTTAGAATATGAAAGTAAGCAAGATATTGGGTCAGATGAAAATTTGGCAGAGTAACGGTAGGCTGTGCGATTTTAGGGCGATTGGGGGTGATGAGTTGAATGCGATCGACTGTGGCCCTATTTATACTGAATCTGATTTCAATCAGCCGAGTGGACCCATTCGCTCGGTTCATTCGGGCGAATGGACCTCAGTCGTGCGATTGGCTCAGTCGATCACATTCAGTCGAGCGACTGGATGTCATTCGGCGACTGGATGTCATTCGGGCGACTGACTCATTTACACAATTCCATTCGGTCGACTGGCTCATTCTGATAAGCCATTTGGGTGAATGGTTCATACTCATGTGCCATTCGGTTGTTTAGTGCATGAGTATGGTTCATTCGTACGGTTGGTCCATACTCATGGTCCAGTTGTGCGATTGGATCATACTCATAATTTTGACTTTATGACCATTTCTCACTTAAACCCTTTTTAATCTTTGATTAAACTTTATGAGCATTTGATCATCTCAGACATGATCATTTTAACTTGAAAAACTTTTGACAACCTCAGATGTGATCCTTTTAAGCAATTTGTCACCTCAGACGTGACTAATTTTACCTTTGAAAACACGTGTGGTCACCTCAGACATGACCCTTTTAGATGATTAAATCCCCTATTGAATTCCATGACGTAGTCCAATATCAAACAAAACTGAATTTGACTAATTTAACAAATTGAAAGACTTAAACTGAAATACAAAACTAAACTTGTTTTTGACGTTTTGTGTGAGGTGTAAATCCTAAGATATTAATCTAATGGATTCGGTTCCGGAATAGGCAGCTTCAATTTATTTTGACCATAACTGGACCAATTCAATTTGGAATCATACAGGAAAGTCAAATCATTTGGGACATGTTATCGACACCTTTTGATGCTCAATTCTTGTTTTTCATCTGGAGTCGTTAGCGAGTTTAGGAAATCATACTAGTACTATTAGATCCCCATATTGATTTGGACTTTCAAGAATTGTAGCCACGGTGATTGTCAGTATTCTGGTCCTCTTAAATCCATACATAGACTTTTGACACAGATTGGTGATAGCTTATGGTTTGATTATTTCAACAAGCATTTGTGGATCCCACACTTATATGGTAATCAACATTCCTCAGGAGATTTGTGAGTGGTCTCAGGGTAGTTTTCAAGAAGAAACTATTCTTAGAACTTTCAGAGAGAAGCCAAGCCTCAGGTCAGTGCCACCGCACAATAGAGAGGCGACAAACAACAATGAGTCTAGAATATATAGGTTATGCTTATCCTCAGGTCAGTGCCACCGCACAGCAGAGAGGCAAATAACCTATCCTCTTTTTTGAGCAATTTTAATCTTTTTGCACAGTTCTCACCAAAAACATAAGTTATTAGTTTGATTTCTTTTGTCATATTTTGGTCTTACGCTCACATTTGTGGCGCTTATTCTGCTCGTCCCCTCTTATTGGAATTTTGTTGATTGTTAACCATGGATAGGATGTTAACCCACAGGTTGTTGAACAACTTAGTTTGTTTTTGAGATCACCAACAAGGTCTAATCATCTATTGTGTTGAATCTACTGACATATCATCTGTGGTCTAACAACCTCTAGGTCTACTTTCTTTGTGTTGCCTTAGTAGTAGCTAGTTTTACTATCATTTTTCCTTTTATATTGCTCAGACTACACAGACTTATACTTTGAAACTTCGCATTTTATTTTATTTAATCTTTTAATGTCGCAAGTGATTTGTACCTATGTACTATCATTTTCCAGAGTCATTGAATCGGTATCACAAATACGATTTACTTTCTACCAGCTAGCCTCTCATCGTCGCTCGTTTTTTTGTTAATGTTACTAACTGACCTATTCTCCCCCTAAAATTCTAAAACCGTAACCGATTTACAAATTTTAGGATTTTAATAGGCGACCGAATAACATTAATTTAATTAAGCTACTTAAACAAAAAAATTAAATTAAATGAAAAATGGGCAATAAGCATCGGACTACACATGGTCATCATCGGGAATTACATCACTTTTCTTTTTAACTCCATTGACCTCTAACAGATATAAAAAACATGGTTTGTCAAAAGCCTTTGTATAGAGGTCATCACATTGAAAATTAGTATTTATTTTAATCACATCGGTTAGGTTCTTTTCAAAGCAATCACGTATAAAGTGATATTTTATGCCGATGTGTTTGGTCTTAGGATGTTGGACCGGATTTTTAGTTACTGCGAGCGCAACAGAGTTATCAACAAAAACAGGAGTAGAAGAGAATTTCAAACCGTAGTCCCGCATTTGCTATTGAATCCATATGATTTGCGAACAGCAACTTGCAGTAGCAACGTATTCGGCTTCACAGGTTGACAAAGCAACCGAGGTCTGCTTCTTACACTGCCATGTGACTAATATCCTTCCAAAGAATTGACATCCCGCTGATGTAGACTTGTAGTTCATCTTGCAGCCATCGTAATTCGAGTCACTATACGCTGTCAGCTCGTAGTCATCATCATGAGGATACCACAACCCAAGTGTTGGAGTACCCTTCAGATAACGAATGATCCTTTTGACCCCTATCAGATGGTTAACTTTTGGCTTTGCTTGATATCTTGAACATAAACATGTGCATACATGATATCAGGTCTTGAGGCAGTGAGGTACATGAGAGATCCAATCATTCCTTCATACATTGTGGCATCGACCAGATCACTATTCTCGTCGGGTGCTAAATCATGGTTTGTAGCAAGTGGAGTCCCCATTGTGGAAGCATTCTCCATGTCAAACCGACTAAAAATATGTCCTACATACTTGGTCTAATGTAGGTAAATCCCTTTTGGTGTCTGATCCACCTGTAACCCAAGAAAGAATTTCATCTCTCCCATGGCACTCATTTCAAACTCAGCCGTCATTACTGCTTCAAACTCTTTACAAGATCTTCGTTCTTTGAACTGAAGATTATGTCATCGACATAGATTTGGACAAGCAGTAAATCTCCATCCTTTTCTTTTATGAACAGTGTACAATCAATGACACTTATGCGAAAACCGTGTTTCACAAGGTGAGTCGAGAGTTCCTCATACCAGGCTCTAGGAGCTTGATGAAGCCCATATAGAGCCTTGTCGAGTTTGTAAACTCTATCCCGATGATATGGATCCTCAAATACCTCAGGTTGACTGACGTACACTGTCTCTCTGATTTCACCATGAAGGAATGCACTCTTCACATCAAGTTGATAAACTTTAATCTTCATATACGATGCGTAGGCAATGAAGATACGGATTGCTTCCATTCTTGCCATGGGTGCAAACACTTCATTGTAGTCAATGCCCTCGACTTGTCGAAATCCTTGGACAACAAGTCAAGCCTTGTTTCTGATGATCACGCCTTGATCATCTTTCTTACATTTCAAGACCCAGTTTGTGCCAATGATCTTAGCACCTTTACGTCTATCCACCAGAGTCCATACACCTAACTTCTTGAACTGAAGAAGTTTTTCTTGCATGGCACTCACCCATGCCTGATCATTTATGGCTTCACTAACATACTTTGCTCAAACTGAGACACAAAGCAACGATATGCGCCATCATGAAGATAGCCCTTTTCCATCATCGAGGCATAATCAGCGAAACACAACTGATTTCTGGTCTGAACTCCTGATCTCACATCTCCAACGACAATATCCAAAGGATGAAAGACATTAGGCATGATCCTGGAGTGGTTGGTGCAACTACCTCAGAATCAAGATTATGAACATTATGTTCAGTATCTGAGGCAGTAGGAGTCTGAGGTTCCGAAGATGCAGAGGCATCAATGTCAGATGCTTGTGGACTATCGGTAGGGGGAACCTGTTGCTCCTGGTTGTTCTGATCAGTCTCCATAGCTTCTTCATCAGAGGAAGAGTCACTATCTTCAAGTGCTTCCCCTAAGTTGTTAGATGAATCACCTTGTAGTCCAAATGATGTAGATTCCCGGGCTGGGTGTTTAGAACATCATACATCATCTTTGTAGCTAACTCATCATCAAAAGTGGAGAGTGGTATGTTGAAGGACTTGAAGAATCTATCATAGTCAAAAAGAAGGCGGGTCCTTTTCCAGTAGGTGGTGTGGTGTATCTCTGAACATCAACATTACACCACACTTCTACCTGACCCGTTGAGTTGTTGTAGACCCTCTTGTTCAGTATGTTGTATCCTAGAAAGATACCTTCATCAGCCTTCTCCCTGAATTTTCCCTCTTGAGTCTTCTTCAGTAGGGTGCATAGAGTGCCAAACAGCTCGAGATACTCTAGATTAGGTTTACGTATTTGTAGTAGCTCGTAACATGTCTTTCCATGGCATTTAACTACCAGGACCCGATTTAGCGTATCACACGCATTTGCAACTGCTTCATTCCAGAATTGGATAGGCAGTTTTGAGTCTGCTAGCATCATCCGTACTATCTCTATCAAGCTGTGATTTTTCCTTTCAGCAATGCCATTCACCTAAGGAATGTAGGCAGAAGTGAACTCATGCACAATTCCTTTTTCCTTGCAGTAAGCCTCCATCCATTGATTCTTGAACTCGGTTCCGTTGTCTGACCGCACTTGACGTATCTTCAACTTGTATAGGGACTCCAGAGTAGTTACTAACTCCATGAATGACTCAAATGTTTCTGATTTGGATTTTAGAAACATCACCCAAGTGAATCTTGAGTAGTCATCAGTAACTACATAGCAGTACAAGTCGCCTACGATGCTTCTTGTACTGACTGGACCAAACAGATCCATGTGAAGACGTTTAGATGAAGTTCGATAGAGTGAACTTTCTTTTCCTTACGATACTTCTTTGTCCGTTTGCCCTTCTTGCACGCAACATAGAAATCCTGAAGTTGGAAGTTTTTGACGTTAACTCCTCTCATTAGATCATTCTGGATCAAGTGATTCATCTTCCATGGATTAATGTGTCCCATTCTCCTATGCCAAGAGATGGGTTCCTTCTCAGTAGCTTTTGACAAGAAGCACTAAACTTCATGATCCGTTGTGGAGGCCATAGATCCAAGACATAAAGGTCCTTATATCTTGAGGCAGGCATTAATACTTAATCCTCCTGGATGACATAGTCCTTTTTCAGGACATAGCACTTCTTGTTGTCAAATACTACCTTAAAGTCTTTATCACAGATTTGAGAAACAGAAATCAAGTTATTTTGAAGTTGTTGAACGTAGTTTACCTTGTCAACTTCACTTTCTAATTACCTACTTCCCCTTGAGCTGTGATGTACCACCTTTGTTTCCTGCAACAAAATGTGACCTCCTTTTATCTGTTTGACATTTGATAAGATATCCCTGTTCCATGTCATGTGCCTGGATGCTCCGCTGTCTATAATCCACGTGTTAGTTCAGCACTATATCGAACACCCTGCACATTCAATTTGAAAACATTAGTTCAGGTTAGGGACCCAAGCCTTCACTGGCTTTGGTTTCCCAGAGGCATCACACATCATAAATGTAACCCATTGACCGTTCAAGGGTGAGGGAAGCTCAGATGTCTTCTTGTTCTCATATCACACAATGTGGTTGATTTCTCCTTCCATAAGCCAGCTTTGTGTAAGGCCTATTTGTGATAAACAGACGACTAGCTAATGTATTGAGCTTTAGGTTCACTATCTCTTTTAGGTGGCGTCACTGAGTTCCTATTAAAAGAGCTAGGTTTTTGTTCAGGTAGTTCAACTTTACTCCTCGGTGTCTGATAGTAAGGACAATAAGACGCAATGTGTCCATACTCTCCACAACAGTAGAAAGATCTGCTTTCGACTTTATGATTTAATTGTTTTTGTGGAGATATATGTGACAGCCGGGTGACCTTACTATGTTTGGGTTTTGACTCTGCTTGTTTAGATGTTTTGTCTGGTTTAACAAAGTTAATTGCTTTAACATTTTTAACATCCTTTTCTTTTCTATTTTCTGGACTTGGACATGATGCACGTGATTCGTTAACATTACTGGTCTTTTCAGGTTCAGATTTGACAGTTGTTGAACCCGACTTTATACTAACCTTTTCAAACTCTTTGTCCAGATTAACACAAGGCATTTTACCTTTTGCCTCAGAAGTGGCCTCCTTTTGTTTTGTACGAGATTCATTTGATGAACATGTGGAATCTGAATCACTTATAAGAGGAGTGGACACCACATGACCCTTGATTGGATTATCATTAATTGGTTTACATTTTGTGTTTATCAAGATCTCATGTGGTGGTGGAACCACTTTATAACCCAATCCCTCCCCTTTGTTTCTCTCTCTCACTAAGTTTTGGACTATATGTGAAGAACTAGTCCAACTATGCAATTAACTTCTACTTTTAAAACTGCCTTTTGTTTCTTAGTGTCCTCAGGGAGTTTAGATAGTACCTAATGTCATTATCTTGGTTAAAGGATACTACTTCTATTTCCCTAAGCTGTTTGTTCAAAAGGTCTATCTTTTCTTTATAACTATGCTTATTTTGTTTTAACACTCTATTAGCTTCAGTGCACAGTCCAAGTCCTTTACTAAGTTATCATTATGATCTAATAACCTAGCAAATTTTAAATCAATGCTTTCCCTAAATTTATTACAATCAGAACAAGCATGATAATTAAAAAGTTGGTCAGTACTACTTACCTGAGCGGGTTCTGAAGAATCAGCCATCAATGCAGAATCTGGTGTTTTTGGAGCTGGTGATTCTGACGTTGTCACAGTTCTCCCTTCTTCAGACAGGTAGTTGACCACTGGTGCAGTTTCTTCTGAGTTTGACATCGCAAGTTCGACTGCAATATCTCCTTCACTGGCATAGTCATCGTCTATATCCTCCACACTAGCGATTTTAGATTCTCCCGGTGAGACAAACCGAAAGCTCCAGTCCTGTCCTTCATCATCATGAGCAGTCAAGGCTTTGGATCCTTGCTTGATGAAGTAGGACTGCTAGTGGGTTTTTCTGACGATTGAAGGAGGAGAAAGGATTCCCATTGCTAGTCTTCTTTGGCTTCACACACTCCCTTTTGAAGTGCCCTTTCTCTCCGCAGTTGAAGCAGGTTACCTTGGGTTCCTATTGCTAGTCTTCTTAGCTCTCTGGACTGCACTGGCTAAAGTCCATATTATGTCCATCCGCTCCAGCTCTTACTCTTCCACCTGCTCATAATCCTCATCTGCCAGATAGCAGTTCCCAATTTTACCAGTAATTAGGCCATCATAAGAGTGGACTACCACAGCTAAGAGATCCATGTGCTCTTTAGCTACCTCAACTGTCACATTGCCAAAGTTCTCGGTCTTCAGCTTTGCTGCATTTGCTTCAGGTTCAATGTATTGGGTACCAGACAACCCTGATGTTTCTGACCCTGAAGTAGAGGCTGGTGAAGGACCAGACAAGCTTGATACAAACGTTGTCTGAAGAGGTGGTCCAGATGTTTTGGCTTGAGGAGTCGCATTGTACAACGCTAGAGTCTGATCATAAGAAGACTTTTGAGCTCTGTACTTCATCCTCAGTTCTTCTTCTCTCAGTTTCAGAATGAAGTCATTGATATCTAATTTCGTTAGCATACCATTCTGTTTGAGATTGGAGATAAAAGAAACCCATTTCTCCAGCAGCCCATTTGCAAAGTTGGACACTTTGTCCTCCATTGACGTTGATACTCCATGAGTGTGCATCTCACTCATCAAATGGTAGAACCTGTCGATAACATCATCTAGGCTTTCTTTCCCCATCGAGGAGAAGTTGTCAAACTCATTCTTTAAAGCCTTAGCCTTTATGGTCTTCAATGATGCATCTCCGTCATACCTTTTCTCTAATGCATCCCATAGTTTCTTTACTTGTGTATATTCGAGAATTGATGGAAAATATCCTTTGGAATTGACTGAGTAAGCAAAGAATAAACTTTCTTTTCGGCATTGTACTTTACTTTTTGTCCATCAATCATGCCACCTAGTGTAAGTTTGACACCATCAACTCCGACAGGATGTTGTACCCCGTCTCTATAGACTCCCACAGATGGGATTTACTCCATTTAAGTAGATCTCGAAACGTTGTTTTCATTGTGGATATTCGTCTAACATGATTAGCTTTGGGGGCTTGTTGTGATTCCCCACTTCATTCTCCAGTAGCAGTAAGTTTTGTATACGTGAGTCTCTCCCTGCTGTGAATGCTGAGTACTGGTCTTCCATTGTTATGAACTTTAACTTTATACAAACAGTTGTATTATGCGAATAAAGGTGTGCGATTGGGCTATTCGGGCGATTGAACTATGCGGATGGTTCAATCGTACGATGAACTATTGCGGATGACTCAGTCGGTCGTATGAACTAATGCAGTTGAACAATGCGAATAGACTTCTCAGTCATATGGATGGGAGTACGAATGAATCCAATCGTGCGTATGGGGGATGCGTATGACCTCAATCGTGCGATTGAGTCAATCGTGCGACTAAACCTGCTGGGTTTCGAAAATTCATAGGTTTAAGGTGTTTGTACGCAAAAACACGAATTTCTTGCTAACCCTAATTGCCGTATGCCGGAAAAAACTTAACTTTACGATCAGGAGACGTCTAAAACCCGATTTAACACAAAAAATTGCGTTTTTTAGTGTAAGAACACAATTTTTATATCAAAATGATTGAATCACACGTAAATCTCGAGCCAAGGCTCTAATACCACTTGTTAGGATCGTTAGGCTCTAACAATCACATGATGATTCAAGTGGTATTTATAGGTTAAGGTTTCTCAATCGTGCGACTGGACCATTTGCATGGTTCAGTCGTGCGATTGAGTCATGCGGTTGATCCATTCGCACGACTGAGTGTTCAGTTGTGTGACTGAGTCAATCTCATGTTTCAATCATGCGACTGATCCTGTCACCTGGTTCATTCGTACGACTGGTTCATTAGCATGAAGTTCTTCATACGTATGGTCCATTAGCATGGGCCAATCGCATAAGAACTTCACATTATTAAGTTTGAATATGTTTCATAGTCATTAATTGATTTAGATATTATTCAAACAAACACAACCTATATAGTTAAGTCAATAAGCGTTATTACATACCAACCAATGAATATTCAACAATATAAGCACAACCAAATATTGTATTTCATTAAGTACCCGTACAATTACATATGTGTAAGACAATACAAAAAATTTACATTAAGTTCAGGAACTAGGGACACATGTATCTACAATTATATATAGTATATCAAACTATATATGTGCACTACTAGTGGCGGAGCTTGAACATCTCCGTAGAGGGAGGGGGCGGAATTAAATTTTTTAGGGGGGCGATGTAACGCCCGGATATTTTCTTTGAAGCTGACGAAAGAAGAAAAGAAATAAAGTCCAAGGTCGAGGTACCAAACTCGCCAACGAAAGAAAGTTGGGTGAGTGGGGGTATTTAAAGGGAGTGGGCAGCCCTCACCCTCTCCCAACACCCACAAAATCATCCAAAAGAGAGAAGAGAAGGAGAAAATGGAGAAAAGAGAGAAAAGGTTGGTTCGTGTAGATTCGAGCATGCAAAATCGTCGTGTAGCGAGTCTAAACGAAGCTCTACTTCTCGGTGTTGATTGTGTGAGTTCTAGGACCCCTCTTTTACCCATTTTCAACTGATTTGGGGCTGGAACACATAGTGAAAACCCATCTTTGTATGTGTTTGCGTGTGATGTGTTTGGAGTTTGTTTCTGGGCTTGTGCGTGCTTGAATAGGGCTGTGCTACGCATTCCTAAGGTTTAGGATGGTTGATTTGGACGTAGATAAGGTTTGGAAGAGCTTAGAGGTCGAAAATGGCAGATTGGGTTCGGGATGAACTGCATTCTGCATCAGCTAGGGCTAGGCAACCGAATGGAGGCCATACGGCTAAATAAGGTGCAATTGAGGTTCATTCGCACGATTGAGGGTTCATTCGCACGACTGAGGGCCCATTCGCATAAGTTCTCATCCGCATTAGTTTCATCCGCACAAAGTGTTCATTCGCATTAGTTCCATTTGCATAGAACTCATCCGCGTTGGGTTCATCTGCATTAGGTCCATTCACATGGGTGTTCATTCGCATAGGTGTTCATCTCTATTGGTCCATTCACATGATGTTCAGTCGCCTGAAGGCCATGCGACTGAAGGGTGCCCATACGCCCAAGTAGGGTTGGTGAACCAGAGGAAAGAGTAGTTTAATTACTGACTTTCGGGGGAAAGTGCAGATGTAAGTTTTGACGTGGGAGGCTCCCCTAAGTTCATGTATGATGACTTTTGAGATCTTAGAGGTTATGTTGGGCATGATGATGTTGTATGATTATGCATGATGTATTTTATGAATGTATGATGTTGTCTTGTATGATGATGTTGAATGTGTATGTTATGTTCCTTATTATGATGTATGTCTATCTTTCCCGTGACTTTACGTTGAAAGTTAATGAATGAATGAAAGTATTATGTAATGTAAAGTGAAAGATAATGAAAAGAGGACATGGAGAATGCATGCATTAATGAATGATGAAAGTAAGACAAGTCTTGCAAGCCTTGTATGTCGGGACACGCCATTAAAAGGTATTAGCCCAACGGTGTGTAGGTTCGCTACCCCGGGAGGATACACATTGGGGTCTTTCTTTGTGATTGACCATTTGTATAGAACCATTGCTGCATACCCTAGGTACTGTGACCAGAGGTGCGATGCACCGTTATAGCTGGTCTATGATAGGCCTAGGTCCAATACCAGGAATAGTAGGGTATTGCACATGGCATTTGTACATCTAAACTCTACCCTAGGTACTATGACAAGAGGTGCAATGCACCGTAATAGCTAGTCTATGATAGACCTAGGTCCAGTACCAGGAATAGAAGGGTAAAGTTTATGGTTGAAGGAAAAAAATATGTAATGATGAAAGAATGCGAAAGTTAATGAACGTACGAATGAAAGAATGAAACTATGAATGAATGATGAAGATAACTACGTTATTGTCTATGTGTACGTATTATGCATGATCGTATGAAAGTAAAGAACGGTTTTAGCGAAAGAAAAGTACGTTTTATTATAAAACTAGAACTCACTCAGCAACGCTGACTTTTATGTGTTTCTAGTTGGCAGGTAATGGTTGCTGAGGATGGCACGAGGCGGCTACTCAGCTCTTTTGGGATGGCATCCATTTTTATAATGCTTTTGTGATGTAATGCAACATATATTTTTGTAACTGGATAACGATGTATTGTTTTGCAAAAGCCTTTATAATGAAATGAAATGTCATTTTTGAATGTTTTCGTTGCAGTGTTTATTTAAGATGAATGTAATTATATGTTTTAAGTGCGATGATTGACCAGCTGTAAGCGTCTCGGAAATGGGGCTGTTGGATCAAAAGAACCAATGAGCTTGATCAGAAAAACATCTAAGTCCCACAGACATTACAACTGCTGAAGAAGATCACAACAGCTGAAGACATCAGCTGATTACAAGGTCTGAAGACAAAGTCTGAAAGTAAAGAACTGAAGACAAAGTCTGAAGCTATCAGCTGAAGACAAAGTTTGAAAGTAAAGTACTGAAGACAAAGTCTAAAGCTATCAGCTGAAGACAAAGTCTGAAAGAACAAAGTCTGAAGAACAAAGACTGAAGACAAAGACTGAAGACAAAGACTGAAGACAAAGACTGAAGACCAAAGTGATCAGTAGTTGTCACAACAGCTGAAGTTATCCACTTCAGTAATTGTGATGGTTTCCTTTCAGTACTTGTAATTTACTTTTCAGTAGTTATAGTTTCAGTAGTTTAGTTTCAGTAGTTTTATGTTTCTTGTACTTAGCATTCTCTGAGATGTAATCAGTTGTTGAGAACATTCTCAGTAGTTTGCATAGTTTCAGTAGTTTGAATAATTCTGTTAGATGTCACTATCAAGGAGATCAGCAGACGTCACATATCCATATAAGGAATGTTGACCTAATTGTAAAGTGTGACATTGAGCCACCACGAAAGCATATGAATGAAATATCTCTTTTGCAGAATACTCTTTTTCTATAACCATTTACTGTTACATTGATATCAATTGTGTTCTTGTGAATTGTTTAATTCGTTGTTTGTACTCCGCTGCAATACTCTCTAATTAATCAAACTTAGATCACTGATCCTAACAAATGGTATCAGAGCAAGGTTAATCATTGATCGATCTAACAATTGATCATTGAAACTGCTATTCGATATCTAAGTTTGATTGAATTAGCATATATGCAAGAATTGGTTATAGATCATTGAATTTCTGCTGCTTTCGTTTATCTGCCTTGAGTTTCTTTTGGTTCATATTGAGTTTGTTGTGTTTTTGCACTAAATCAGTTAAAACTTAATTGAATTTGGTTGAATCTGAGAATGACTACTCCTTCTAATGACCCTCATAATACCGGTTCCTCAACCAAGCCTCCGATGATGGTTAGGACTGAGTATAACATATGGCAATGAAGAATGCTTCATCACCTGTCTGTTAATAGTTCAGGTTGTTGGACATCTGTGGTACATGGTCCACACAAGCCTATGGTGAACAATCCAGAAACCAACCAAATGGTTCCGAAGAAGAAGGAACAATACTCAGATGAGGATCGAAAACTGTTTGAGATTGATGCTATAGCGCATGGAATTCTGGCCATGGCATTCCCGAATGAAATCTATTCTTGGCTTATGCATCATGAAACTGCTCATGACCTCTGGAAGGCATTGAAGGAACAATTTGGTGGAACAGATGAGGTCTTAGCAAACAACAGAGAAATCCTTGCCCAACAATATGAGACATTCTCTCACAGGAAGGGTGAGTCACTGACTCAACAGTTTGAGCGTTTTTCATGTTTGATCTCTGAGCTGAAAATGGTCAAACATGAATACACTAATAGTCAGATGAACAACAAATTCCTCAGATCACTGCCTGAGAGATGGTACACATATACCATTGTCCTACGCTCCAGTGCAAATTTGGATATTCTATCTCTCACCTAACTCCATGGGAAACTGCTTACATTTGAAAGAGAGATAGAGCAGAAAAGGAAACTGGCATCATCAGGAAAGCTCACTGATGACTTTGTACCAGGGAACACTGCCTTGGTTGGTCATGAGTCAGAATATGCTGCATCAGAAAGCAATTATGATGAGCATATAGATTTATCCTCAAACGGTTCAGATCATGCATTTGTTAGTGTTGACAGTCAGTCAGGCTGTAATAGTGACAATTTGTGTTTCATTATGGATGATTTAAAGGGTATTGCTGATGATGACTTAGAAGAATGGATATCTGAGCCAAATGGCCTTGATTAATATCAGATCTCAAAAGTTCTACAAGAGAACTGGTAGGAAATTCCCAGGACTCTCTGGCAAAACCAAAGTTGGTTTTGACAAGAGTAAGTTGAGGTGTCACAAATGCCACAGGCTTGGACACTTTGCAAGAGAGTTTAGATCATCTGGATCTAACTCCTCTGCACCCTTTGTGACTTTTCTAAACATAGTGCACAAAACAGAGGGCAACATCCTGCTAGTTCTGGTCATCATTCACAACCTATATCTCCTGCATATTTTGTCCCTCAGGGTTCAATGTCATATCCATATCCCTGCTATTACATGCCACACCCAAATCCGGCTCAAGTTTTAATGCACAACAACCTCAAGCCCTACCTGAGCATCTACCATCTCAATCATCTCAATCATAACCTCATCACAGCTTCTTCACCCCTAGTATTGTTGACTGGAGCAGTTTACCAGATGATCTCTCTGGTAATGAGCAATTATTTGCTGGTGATGGTCAACATGGTGGTGAACATCCTTTTGGGAATCTAGCTCTCATGGCCCTGGAATCTACTGATAGTTCATGCTCCATATGCATCTTCATCACAGGCAACCCAGGTATCCTCTGAGGCTAAGGCCAAGCTATGTTCTGAATCTTGCATAGCTGCATTTATCTCTATTAGAGAGGCAAATGTAGATTTAATAAATCAAAATCTAGAGCTTGAGCAAACCCTTTCCAAAAGAAAAGCTGAATATGATTATGTCCTTAAGGATAAAGATGATGAGATTTATAAGCTTAAATTCTAATTAAATGATGAAAAGGCTAAGCTAGAGGTCATTCTTGAGAACCATAGAGATCTGAAAGAAAAACTTGCAGTTACCCAAGTTGAGTGTGACCGCTGGGTATCATCCTGCAAGGGATTTGAAATGCTGCTTAGCAAGCAATCTGCTTCAAATGTGATGTTTGGAATAGGTTACAACCACATTGCACTACCTACAGATTTTACTCCAAAACCAATAGTAAAATCTGAAGGTGAAAGTAATTTCCAAACCACATCATCATGTGCATCATCCTCAAGTGATCACCAAAACCACAAGATGAAATCAGTGTTGATACCTCACAAATCATTGGCTGATGGGTTAACTACTGATAAGCACATGAAGCTGAGTACTTCAGATGTTGTCCCTCAAAGTACCTCAAGTACTGAAGGGCAAGTCACAACATCTGAAAAGCATTTCAAATCAGCTAAAATAAAAGGATTAACAACTGCTGATAGAGAACAGCAGAAGAACAAGTCTTCAGTTGTTACATTCCTTCAGTACTAAACAAAAGTACTGAAAGGAGGAAAGTACTGAAGAGCACACCTTCAGTAGTTTCCACATCAGCAGTTGATCACTCCAAGATGAAGAATAAGCCATGTGAAATATGTAGTAAATTCAATCATCTTTCTGATGAATGTTGGTACAGAAAGGGTTCCAAACTCAACAGAGATAAGCTCATTAAAATCCAGATGTCTGAAATGAAAAATGAGTTTGAGACTAAGTTTGTACCACAGTCATCCCTTTGTGATAAACCTAAGCCTTCAACCAAATCCAAAAAGAAGGATAGGATTTATCATAAAACAGCTGATAGTGCTCCTCGTGATAAACATCAGACTAAGTCTGTGAATTTTAAGGAGGAAATGGTGGGTCACAGGAACTCATCAAACACAAGTACTGATATCTCACAAGAGCTGAAAGCTTTAGCTACAAATCAAACAAACTTGTTATGATGGTTCAGCATTTGTTGGGGAGAGTTAACCAACTAGATGCACCTGTGATCAAACCACTGAAAAGGCATTCCAAGCCCAAATCCAAGGAATCCATTTCAGCACCATCTCCTTCTTCATCAGCTGTTAATCATAAGAAACAAGTTATGGTTAAATCTGTTGATGAAAACAGACCCAAAACAAAAAGGTTTGGGTCTCAAAACCTAACTAGTTCTTTATGATGAATGCAGGGTTCTTCAGCATGCCAAAAGAGCATCTGGTATATAGACAGTAGAGGATCTATGCATATGACTGGGAGCAGTTCTCTTTTTAATGACTACTCTCAGGAAAGAAGGGATTTGTTTCATTTGGTAATGATGCCAAGGGTTACATTATCGGGAAGGATATGTGTCTAATGGACAAATCAGGTTGATGATGTTAATCATGTGGAGAATCTCAAGTATAATCTGCTGAGTTCAGTCAGATGTGTGATAAAGGGCACGTTGCACTTTTCACAAGCCAAAACTGTAGGATTCTGTCTTCCCAAGTTCTGAGGCTGATTGACAAGGTATTGGATGAACATACTCTCCTGAAGGCCAACAGGATTGGAAGAGTGTATGCCTTGGATTTGTCAAAGAAGATTGATTTGAAGGGTCATCCTTTTCTGTTCTCCAAAGCCTCTTCTCAGGAATCTAAACTATGGCATAGAAGGCTGGGTCATGTTAATCTCAAAAACATGAATCAGCTGATCCACAATAGTTTAGTGAGAGGTCTACCAATAAAGGAGTTCCACTGTGATGAAACCTGCACTGCTTGTTTGAAAGGAAAACAACACAAAGTCTCATTCCCTCCTATTGAAGAACCTAAGTCCACTGCCTGCTTGCAGTTACTGCACATGGATCTATTTGGTCCTGTGAGAGTGATGAGCATGGCAAACAAGAAATACTGTCTGGTAATTGTGGATGATTACTCCAGATTTGTATGGACTTTCTTCTTGCATTCAAAGGATGAGTTTGTTGGACAAAAGAACAATGAGCTAATCAAAAAAACCTCTAAGTCCCACATACATTACAACTGCTAAAGAAGATCACAACAGCTGAAGACATCAGCTGATTACAAGGTCTGAAGACAAAGTCTGAAAGTAAAGAACTAAAGATAAAGTCTGAAGCTATCAGCTGAAGACAAAGTTTGAATGTAAAGTACTGAAGACAAAGTCTGAAGCTATCAGCTGAAGACAAAGTCTGAAAGAACAAAGTCTGAAGAACAAAGACTGAAGACAAAGATTGAAGACAAAGAACTGAAGACTAAAGTGATCAGTAGTTGTCACAACAGCTGAAGTTATCCACTTTAGTAGTTGTGATGGTTTCCTTTCAGTACTTGTAATTTACTTTTCAGTAGTTATAGTTTCAGTAGTTTTATGTTTCTTGTACTTAGCATTCTCTGAGATGTAATCAGTTGTTGAGAACATTCTCTGTAGTTTGCATAGTTTTAGTAGTTTGAATAATTCTGTTAGATGTCACTATCAAGTGACATCAACAGACGTCACATATCCTATATAAGGAATGTTGACCTAATTGTAAAGTGTGACATTGAGCCACAACGAAAGCATATGAATGAAATATCTCTTTTGCAGAATACTCTTTTTCTATAACCATTTACTGTTACATTGAGTATCAATTGTGTTCTTGTGAATTGTTTAATTCGTTGTTCGTACTCCGCTGCAATACTCTCTAATTAATCAAACTTAGATCACTGATCCTAACAGGAGCCTTACAGGCGAACTAGATATTTATATAAAAACTTACTCTATCATACCAAAAGTTTACACTAACAGGTTAAAAACTAACACTACCGACGATAAAAAGTAGGGGGCGCACCCGACCCTCGGCCCTCACTATCCTCCGCCACTGTACACTACATCATATTATATTTATGCTATATAGTAATACTGTATATAAACGTATAATCTGAGTATTATTATACTCAAATTTAAAACAATAGATAATAAAATAGTTGTTTTCATTAATTGTATAAAAATATATAAATAAAATATTTGTTTAAACACACAAGTTTTATGGGCCAGATAGGTATAGTCTAATAAATATATCATTATATCGGATAAACGGCCATTTCCTTATATTCATAAATCATAACCCTTTTGTCATCAATTGTCTCTCGCTCTTAAATTTAATTCATGCTAAATATATGATGTAATTGATATATTATTTTTACTGTAATATGAAACGTCAAAAACTATATAGTTCAAGTAGAATGACTATTTTCCTCACTTTAACTATAATTTTACTAATCACGTGGGCTTTTTAAGAATAAAACAATTAGGAATAATGGCATCCGTTTGACTCCATGGGTTGAGATGTAGACAATTTTGGCCTGTATATTTGATCTTTTTTGCAAATTACAAATCGACGGATTCTAGTGTGCATTTTCATATTTCTTTATATATATATATATATATATTATATATATATATATATATATATATATATAGGGGTGGTTCCTAAGAAAACCACTAATTATAAGAAAACCTTGAAAATAACTTTTAAACCATTGATTAGGATAGATCAAGGGTTAGTATTAGAAGTGACAAAGTTGTAATTATGTGAACATTTTGAAGTGATTATAATACCAAAAGGGTATTTCTGGTAAAGCTTATTTGTCTTCAATAGAAACCGCCATCACCCCTAATCAAATCGTAACCATAGACGCGCAAAATCAGCTAAATCCACGTTGATAGATGAAGATATTCTGGTAAAATAAACGATTTGGAGTGGCACTAAGAGAGTATATTCGAGATTGAGGTGGTGTTGTTGTGGAATAGGTCATCGGCACTGAAATAGTCATGAAGGTATGTTCATGGTTTCGGTTTGCTAAAATTTATAAATTGCAAGTTTTTTTCGATGTAGATGTTAGTGATTTGTGATTGTTGAAATGAAACTTGGGGTATTTAAGAAGAATTGTTTCAGATTTTTAGTAGGTTGGATGTTTGAATATGAAAGCAGTCGACTAAGTATGTAAACGATTATAAATTGATTAATCGCTAGTAATGGACGAATCTAATAACAAGTTCTCAGCTTTTGGTGGTGAGTTGGTTTGAATATCGTGTATAAACCTTATAGATTAGGGCTTTGTTTGTTTGGAAATGAAGAAACAGAGTTATTAAAATTGGGGCTTCCTTGTTGGGTGCATACATATGTGTATGTAGTAAGAAATTTGGGGCTTTCTTGGTATGTATATGTAAGTGAGAGTATATTTATTGTTTTGTGTCTCCGTATTACAAGAATTGCATATAATGTGGGAGTGTTTGTGCAATAAAAATTTGTGTACGTATATGTAAGCACATGTTGTGAAGTATCTGAGTAGTTATTTTCCCTGTAGATAAGCATATGTAATCATTTTTAAAATTTCATGTTTAGGGTTTTTTTCATTATTCATATTAGGAATTTGGGGATTTCTTGGTACGTATATGTAACCAAGAATAGATTTAATAATTTTAGTCCATGTAGAAGGAGAATTGAATAAAATGTGGTAGTAATTATGCAATGAAGAAGTTGGGTACGTATACGTAAGCACATGTTGTGATGTTTTTGAGTAGGTAGTTTTCCTGAAAATACGCATATGTAATTATTCTTAAATTTTCATGTTTATGGATGTTTAGGTATGTTGCAAAATTGTTCGTAGGTATTACTATGGTGGGTTTAGTTTTGTTGTTATGCATTCATTAGTTTAATTGTTGGTAAGAACTTGTGTCTAAATATCTTGATACATATATGTAAGGTTACTGTTATTTTATTGTTTATGGGGTTGTATGTTGCACGTTTTAAGTTATTGTTGGTAGTTATGTTACAATATATGTAGTTATGAAAGTTTTAAAATAAAGTGAATGATCTTTTTGATTGGTTGCTTTCCTTATTTTAATGTAGATGTCATCCAGTAAAAGTAGGAGAAGTAGGAGAATCACCCTACACCATACCTTTAATAAATTTAAAAACACTTCGTCTGATCCTATCATTGTTGGTGATTATGAAGAAGGATCCGAGATGAAAGGTTAATACGAATATTCAACAGAGTAAAGTTGATGAAATTGTGTTAAATGGTAAGTCTATTTAAATTGCTAATGTGAATCATGTTAATGCAGGGAATGATAGTAAATCAATGCAAGGGAGTGCGGGTAGAAACATTAGTCGTTAGACAAAAGTTAAAGATACATACTATACGTTGTGAAATTTAAATCTCTTAGTCAAGTGCAGTGTTCAACATATATGAATTATCATGTTATTCTATTTAAATAGTGTCAAATCGATAGAAAAGTGATAGTGAAAAGATGAAAGTATCCAAGAAGTGAAGGCAAATTTCTTAAGAATAAAGGAAATTACAAGCTACAACTGGTAAATTTTCAATCATTACAAATATGTAGAATGTAACAATGACAACTTAAAAACTTAATAATACTCTATGTTTCGAATGTGTAGCTAAAGAAATAGAAAAGACATCGACACCAGTCGTAAGTTCCAATAAAAGGAAAAATGGCGAAGGAGGTATGTAATCGAAGTTTTATTCAAAAGTTATATACTTATAGTAGTTATATATCAGATGTCTCATGATGTGTTACATTTATAGACGTACCTTTATAGATCACTTGTGTAAAATTATGAACTAACATTTACAAGTTGAAATTGTAAAGGTAAAGTGAAGGGAAATGTCAAAAGGAAAACTACTATGAAAGGTAATAATTATTTAATCAATTTGATAGTAATGAAGTTATATTAACAAGTAAAACCTCTTGACAAGATAAAACGACTTTTTCAAGATCAAGAAATGTTGATCAACAAATAGGAAGAAATAGAAAAGCAGTAAAGGATATTAGAAAAGGTATGTATTTATTTTAAGTTTATATATACTGATGTGTATTATTATTATAGTATTTTATTTATATAATAATAAATTAACATTATTGTTGTTTTTACGTATACGTAACACATACAAAACAAAAGAGTAAAGTTATGAATTGTAAGAGAAATAAAAATGTACCTGACATTGATCAACGTGAGAATGAAGATGATACAAATAGAAAATGTTCACAAATTGAAGTTGTTAGTAAGTGGTTTGGTATTCGCACACGGTCATCCCCACATCAACTATTTACTGCTATTAGGAAGTTGAACAAAAGGCAAATATATTGTGTAAGGAGCATGGGATTTGGTAAGATTTTAAAATTCAATGTTGATGGTATACCATCAAAACATGGACATTTTGTGGTTGACCATTTAGATACACAGAAAATGGTGATAAGCATAGGTAATTCTGAGATATTAGTTGACAAGGATTCCATATATAAATTACTTGGACTACCAAACAAGGGAATCGATATTAGCAGTCTTGAGTTACATAACGATGAGCATCCGATATACAAGAAATGGAGGGAACGTCATGGTAAAAGAAGTATTAGCACATCTGAGATAATCCAGAACATTATAGAGGATCAATATGAAAATTATATAGTGTCGAACTTGTTTTTTTTAGGGATTTTTGGTGAAACTAATTTGATTGTTAATTCTTTTTTTGGAACATAGAATGATGATCACTAATATTTTTATATGTTATGAGGTTTTAAACTTATGTTTCTATTTCATTGCTTATGGGGTTTGTATATTTCATTAGTTTTCACTGCTTACATAATGTAACTTGTATCATATATGTAAGTGGTCAGTTTTATATTTTTTTTGAATGTTGATACATATAGTACCTAGATCTTGATCTGAATGTAATATGTCTTACACTTATGTAACTATTGGATACTTAATGAAATACAAATGTTTGGTTGTGTTTATAATGTTTAATATTTCATAATGAGTTGTTTAACGCATATTGACTTAATTATATAGGTTTGTGATTGTTTGAAGTGTTATACATAATGTTAGAATATTGAATACACTCAAACTTGGTGAAGTGAAGTTCTCATGCGTCCGACTGGACCATGCACCCCAACAGTGGTCATGCGTCCAAATGGCCATGCGATGGAACAACTTCATGCGTCTAACTTAGTCGCACGACTAAACACTCAGTAGTGCGAATGGATCAACCGTATGGCCCAATCGCACGAATGAACCATGCTAATGGTTCAGTCGCCCGAATGAGTCCTAACCTATAAATACCACCTAATTCGTGGAAAAACGTAAGGATTGAATCCACTTCGACTCTAGACGTACCCTAGCTGTCCAGAAGCCTCCAAGTTCGTACTCCAAGTTCATAGAACGCTATAGATCGATTCTCAATCGATTCTTGATGTTTGTTTCAATACATTATTGTTTCTACGTGAGTTCTCACTAATTGGATCGCCAATCAAATAGGATTCCGCACTATTTGGTTTGGTTTAACACGTAATCTTGTTGGTTTTTGGTCAAATACCAAATCCTAACAAGTGGAATCAGAGTACAGACTCTTGATTACGTGTTGATTCAATTGTTTTGATACAAAATTGTGTTTTTGTATAAAAACGCAATCTTTTTGTGTCTAACGAAGTCTTGGACGGTTCCTAATTGAAAAGTGTAGTTTTCGGCATACGGCTTTAGGGTTTGATAAAATTCGAGATTTTACGGCCAAAACAAGTTTAACCTACAATTATCAAACTTCAGCAAGTTCAGTCGCACGATTGGCTCAATTGCACGACTGAGTTCATTCGCATTTTCCAACCGCACGATTGGACTCATCCGTACCTTCTTTCGTACGACTGAGAACTTCATTCGGTCTGTTCAACCGCATTAGTTCATTCGGACGACTGACTCATCCGCATCTGTTCAGTCGCACGATGAACCATCCGCATTTGTTCAATCGCCCGAATAAGCCCAATCGCATACCTTCATTCACATACATTAGCAGTGTGTTAAAACGTAAAGTTAAATGAAATGGAGGATCAGTTTTCGGCATACACAGCTAGTACAGATACTCGTATTCGGAATCTACTATTGTTGGAGAACGAAGTCGGAATACACAATAAACCCCCGAAGCTTATCACGTTGGACGACTATCCACAATGGAAGCAACGTTTCGAAATCTACTTGAATGGAGTAGATACAAATTTGTGGGAGGCAAAAGAGTCGGGGTACGGCATGCCAGTTGGAGCTGATAGAGTAAAACTTACTCTAAGTGGCATGTCAGATGCACAGAAGGTAAAACACAATGCTGAGAAGAAAGTCTACGCCTTGCTTACTTAGTCTCTTCCGAAGGATATTATCCATTAGTATTCGGAGTATACTCAAGCCAAGAAACTTTGGGATGCGTTGGAGAAGAGGTATGACAGGAATGCGTCTCTGAAGGCTATCAAGGCAAAAGCATTGAAGAAGGAGTTTGACAACTTCTCTTCAATGGGAGAAGAAGGCCTTAATGATGTGATCGATAGATTCTACCACTTGATGAGTGAGATGCACACTCATGGAGTGGTTACTTCGATGGAAGATAAGGTATCCAACTTTGCTGATGGATTACCAGATAAATGGGGTTCGTTTGTTTCAAATCTCAGACAGAATGGAATGCTCTTGAAGTTAGACATAAATGAAACTAAGAGAAGAAGAGCTTAGGATGAAGTATCGAGCCCAAAATGCAAACTATGATCAGAATCCTACACTCTACAATGCTACTCCATCAGTCAAGACATTTGGAGCACCATTGCAAACCGCCTTCATCTCAAGCACAGGAGTTCCAGCACAACCCTCAACTTCAGGATCAGAAATGTCAGGGTCGTCTAGCACCCAATATATAGTACCTGAAGCAAATGCCGCAAAGCTAAAAACCGACAACCTCGGGAATGTAACTGTAGAGGTGGCCAAAGAACATATGGACCTTTTAGTTGCGGTGGTTCACTCCTACGATGGATTAATTGCCGGAAAGATAGGTAACTGCCACCTGCCAGATGAAGATTATGAGCAGGTGGATGACATGGAGTTGGAACGTATGAACATAATGTGGGCTCTGGCAAGTGCTGTCCGACGAGCTAAAAAGTTTGTCAAAAAGACCGGACAGAACCTGGTTGCAACAAAAGACACAACCTTTGGGTTTGATAAGTCAAAGGTTACATGCTTCAACTGCGGTGAGAAGGGACACTTCAAGAGGGAGTGTATAAAACCAAAGAAGACAGGAAATGGAAATCCCTTCTCGTCATTTAACCGTCAAGACAAGTCCACTGCTAGTAATGCTGACTTATCAAGTAAGGATCCAAAAGCCGTAACTGCCAACGAAGATGAAGGACAGGACTGGAGCTTTCGGTTCGTCTCACCAGGAGAGTCAAATATAGCTAGTGTGGAGGATATTGATGACGATTCTGCAAGTGAAGGTGATGTAGCAGTAGAGATCGCAATGTCAAATTCTGAAGATACTGCAAATGTGGTCAACTACCTGCCTGAAGAAGAAAAATATTCAAATGCATCATCATCTGAATCATCCGAACCAGAGAAAAGCGAGCCAGTACTCATGGCTGATTCTTCCTACATTCAGGTAAGTACTTCTGACCAACTGTTTAATAATCATGCTTGCTTAGAATGTAATAAATTTAGAGAAAGTATAGATTCAAAATTTGCTAGGTTATTAGATCATAATGATAGCCTAGTAAAGGACCTAGAACTATGCACAGAAGCTAATAGAGTATTGAAACAAAACGAGCACAGTTACAAGGAAAAGATAGACCTATTAAATAAACAGCTTATGGAAACTGAGGTAGTTGCCTTTAACCAAGCAAATGACATTAGGTACTATCTGAACTCTCTTGAAGACACTAAGAAGCAAAAAACAGTTTTAGAAGTAGAAGTCAATTCATTCAAACAAAAACTGCATAGTTGGACAAGCTCATCACATATGTCCAACACTTAGGTAGAGAGAGAAATAATAGGGAGGGACTGGGATACAAAGTGGTTCCACCACCACCTGAGACCTTGATGAACACCAAATGTAAACAATTAACAATAACCCATCAAGGATCATGTGGTGTCCACTCCTCTGGTGAATGATCCAGATTCATTAAGTAAATCAATTGGATAGAACTAAACAGAAGGAGGCCACTTCAAAGGCAATAGGAAAAATGCCTTGTGTTAATCTGGAACAAGAATTTGAAAAGATTAGTTTTAAGTTAGGGTCAAACAAAGTCAAACAAGAACCTAAAAAGACTATAAAACCTAATCAATCACGGGCATCATGTCATAGTCCAGGTAAACAAGAGATCAAAGATGTAAAACCAGGTAAAGCAATTAAGTTTGTAAAACCAACTCATACATCAAACAAAGAAGTGTCCCAATCCAAACATAATAAGCTCAACTGTGTGACATCCGCATCTCCACAAAAAATAGAAACCATCAAGTTAAAAGCAGACCCTGCTATAATTGTGGAGAGTATGGTCACATAGCATTTTACTGTCCTTATTATCAGACACCGAGGAAGAAAGTTGAACTTTCTACATCTACATCAAGATCTTTTAAAAGGAACTCAGTGACGCCTTCTAAAAGAGATTGTGAACCCAAAATTCAATTCATCAGCCAGCCGTCTGTTTATCACAAACAGGCCTTACACAAATCTGGTCTATGGAAAGAAAAAACCTCCTAGTGCCTGAAAATAAGAACAACAGAATTCTGATCAATCCTTAACCTCAAAGGGTCAGTGGGTTGAGTTTGTGATATGTGATGCCTCAGGGAAACCCAAGCCGGTTAAGGCTTGGGTTTCTGACATGAACTAATGTTTTCATTGACTATGCAGGGTGTTCGCTACAGTTCTAAAACTAACACGTGGATAGTTGATAGCGGAGCATTCAGGCACATGACAGGGAACAGAGCTCTCTTATCAAATGTCAGACAAATTAAATGAGGGCATGTTTCATTTGCTGGAAACAAAGGCGGGTACATCACAGCCCAGGAGAAGTGGGAAATGAGAAAGTTAAGTTTGATAAGGTAAACTATGTCCAACAATTACAAAATAACTTACTTTTGTTTCTCAAATCTGTGATAAAGGATTCAAGGTAGTATTTGACAACAAGAAGTGTTACGTTCTAAAGAAGGACTACGTGATTCCGGAAGATCAGATCCTTATGTCAGCTTCTAGATATAATGATCTTTATGTTTTGGATCTCTCAAAGGCATCCACAACAGATAGTGAAGTCCAATGTTTCTTGTCCAAAGCTACTGCGAAGGAATCCATCTCCTGGCATAGGAGAATGGGACAAATAAATCCGAGGAAAATGAATCACTTGATCCAGAATGATCTTGTGAGAAGAGTAAATGTCAAAAACTTTCAACTCCCAGATTTTTGTGTTGCATGCAAAAAGGGCGAACAGACGAAGAAATCTCATAAGGAAAAGAAAGTTAATTCTATAGAACTTCCACTTGAGCTTCTTCACATGGATCTGTTTGGTCCAGTGAGTACAAGAAGCATCGCAGGCGACTTCTACTGCTATGTAGTTACCGATGACTACTCAAGGTTCTCTTGGGTAATGTTTCTGAAATCCAAATCAGAAACATTTGAATCCTTCAAGGATTTGGTAACTACTCTGGAATCCTTAAACAAGCTGAAGGTAAGACAGGTGTGCTCAGACAACAGAACCGAGTTCAAGAATCAGAGGATGGAGGACTATTGCAAGGAAAAGGGAATTGTGCATCAATTCACATCGGCTTATACTCCTCAGATGAACGGTGTTACTGAACGGAAGAACCACAGCTTGATAGAGACGACACGGACAATGCTTGCAGACTCGAAACTACCTATACAATTTTGGAATGAAGCAGTGGCAAATGCATGTTATACTCTTAATCGAGTTCTGATAGTAAAACGCCATGGAAAAACGTGCTACGAGTTATTATAGTGACATAAACCTAACTTGGAATATCTCGAGCCGTTTGGCGCTCCGTGCACCCTACTAAAAAAGACTCAGGAGGGAAAATTCGGTGAGAAGGTTGATGAAGGGATCTTCTTAGGATACAACATACCGAACAATACAGTTTACAATAACTCAACAGGTCAAGTAGAGGTGTGGTGTAATGTTGATGTTCAGAGATATATCACACCACCTGCTGGAAAAGGGCCTGCTTACTTCTTCGACTATGATGGATTCTTCAAGTCCTTCAACATATCTCCTTCTTCTTCAGAAGACGAGTGGGCAAACAAGATGATGTACGATGTCTTGAACACACCATCTCAAGATTCAACATGTCATGATCCTACCAACTCAGGGGGAGCAGTTGATGTGAGTGATTCTTCTTCTGATGAAGAAAATGAAGGAAATAATCAGATCAACTAGGATGTACAGGTTCCGGCTACCACAAGTTCACACGCATCGGCTGGTGATGCTTCTGAACCTTCAGAACCTCAAACTCCTATTGCCTCAGATCCAGAACCAAATGTTCATAATCTTGACTCTGAGGTGGTTGTTCCGACAACTCCTGGCTCACGTCTAAACATCTATCATCCATTGGATAATATTATAGGAGATGTGAGATCAGGGGTACAAACTAGAAATCAGTTGTATTCAGCTGATTATGCTTCTGTGATGGAAAAAGGATATCTTCACGATGGTGCCTACCGCTGCTTTGTGTCTAGTTTGAGCCAAAGTATGTTAGTGAAGCACTAAATGATGAGGCTTGGGTTAGTTCATGCAGGAAGAACTTCTTCAGTTTAAGAAGTCAGGTGTATGGACACTAGTAGATAGACCTAAAGGTGCTAAAGTCATTGGTACTAAATGGGTTTTGAAATGTAAGAAAGATGATCAGGGTGTGAGCATCAGAAACAAGGCTCGGCTTGTTGTTCAGGGTTTTAGAAAAGTTGACGGTATCGACTACAATGAAGTATTTGCACCTGTGGCAAGGATGAAAGCCATCCGCATCTTCCTTACCTATGCATCTTATATGAAAATCAAAGTTTATCAACTTGATGTGAAGAGTGCATTCCTTCATGGGGAAATTAGAGAAATAGTGTATGTCTGTCAACCTGAGGGATTTGAAGATCCATATCATCGGGATAGAGTTTACAAATCGATAAGGCTCTATATGGGCTTCATCAAGCTCCATGGGCTTGGTATGAGAAACTCTCTACTCATCTTGTGAAACACGGATTTCGTAGGGGAGTCATTGACTGCACACTGTTTATCAAAGAAAAAGATGGAGACTTACTACTAGTACAGATCTATGTAGATGACATAATCTTCGGTTCAAAGAATGAAGAATTATGCAAAGAATTTGAAGCAGTAATGAAGGCTGAGTTTGAGATGAGTGTCATGGGGGAGAGGAAGTTCTTTCTCGGGTTACAAGTAGATCAGACACCAAATGGAATCTTCTTACATCAGACCAAGTATGTAGGAGATATTCTTAGTCAGTTTGACATGGAAAATGCTTCCATAGCTGGCACTCCATTGGCTACAAACCATGATGTAGCACCTGATGAGAACGGTGATCTGGTAGATGCTACTATGTACCGAGGGATGATTGGATCTCTCATGTATCTCACGGCCTCAAGACCAGATATCATGTATGCTACATGTTTATGCTTGCGATATCAGGCAAAGCCTAAGGTGAACCATTTAATTGGAGTCAAGAGGATATTTCGTTATCTGAAGGGCATACCCACACTTGGATTGTGGTACCCTCATGATGATGACTTTGAACTTACAGCGTATAGTGACTGGATTACGGCGGCTGCAAGATAAACTACAAGTCTACATCAGCAGGGTGTCAGTTCTTTGGGAGAAGATTGGTAACCTGGCAGTGTAAGAAGCAGACCTCGGTTGTCTTGTCAACCTGTAAAGCAAAATACGTTGCTGCTGCAAGCTACTGTTCCCAAATCATATGGATTCAACAGCAAATGCGGGATTACCGTTTGCAATTCACTTCTACTCCTATATTTGTTGATAACTCTGCTGCGATTGCAGTCACTAAGAACCCGGTCCAACATCCCAAGACCAAACACATCGGGATCAAATATCACTTCATACGTGACCGTTTGAAAAGAACTTAATCGATGTGATAAATATAAACACTGATTATCAACACGCAGACCTCTATACAAAGGCTTTTGATAAACCATGTTTTCTATATCTGTTAGAGGTCAATGGTGTTAAAAAGAAGAGTGAGGTCATTCCTGAAGATGATCATGTATAGTCTGATACGTCGTGTCTAGTGTCTTTAAAATTCTTAAATTATAGTATTTTTTAAGTTTAATTCTCTTGTTTTGTTTACTGTTAGTTTGTTAATTACACTTAGTGTCGGTTCTTTCTCATTAAAATTCTAAAACGCAAATCCTTAGAGGTTTTAGTATTTTAGGGGGAGAATAGGTATAAAAACGAGGGAAAAGGAGAGGCAAGCCGAATGAAATAAATAAGATCATACGTGTGATACGATTTAACGTGTGGAAGATGATAGTACACAGGTACAAACCATTTCGGACTTTAAAAATCCAAAATTGAAAAAGATGCAAAGTTCAAGTATAAGTGTGAGCAGTCTGAGCAATATAAAAGGAAATATGATAGTTAAGCTAGCTACTACTAAGGTAACACAAAGAAAGTAGACCTAGAGGTTGCTAGGCCACAGCTGATATGTTGGTAGATCGAACACAATAGATGACTAGACCGGTTGGTGATCTCAAGATTAAACTAAAATGTTTGACAAGCTGTGGGAAACACCTTATCCCTGGTTAACACAATCAACAGGATTCCAATAAGGGGTGACGAGCAAAATAAACACCACAAAAGTGTGCGTAAGACCAAAGCATGAGCAAAAGCACATGAAAAATGCAAATACAATCAAACTGATAACCTATGTTATTGGTGAGATCTATGCAAAAAGAAGAAAAATTTCTCAAACAAGAAGATAGGTTATCTGCCTCTCTGCTGTGCGGTGGCACCGACCTGAGGATAAACATAACCTATATATTCTAGAACTCATTGTTGTTTGCCGCCTCTCTGCTGTGCGATGGCACTGACCTGAGGATTGGCTTCTCTTTGAAAGTTCTAAGAATAGTCTCTTCTTGAATTTCTACCCTTAGACCGCTCAAAAATCTCCAAAGGAATGTTGATTACCATATAAGTGTGGGATCCACGAATGCTTGTTGAAATAAACAAACCTTAAAATGATCACGAAACTATGTTGAAAGTCTGTGTTTGGAGTTAAGAGGACAAGTATACTGACAATCATTGTGGCTACAATTCTTGAAAGTTCAAATCAGTGTGGGGACCTAATAGTACTAGTATGATTTCCTAACTTTGTTAAATGACTCCAGATGAACAACAAGGAAAGAGCATCAAAGCTGTTTTTTTAATAACTTGTCCTGAATGATTTGAAAATCTTGTATAATTCGAACTTAAATTGATCCATGTATAGCTTAAATGATTGTGGTTGCTCTCTCAGAATAATTATTCCTAGAACTACATCTTGGGAATTAACTCTCATAAAAACACAAAACATGTCTTAATTTTTAAATTTTCAGTATTATTTCTTTATTTCTGTACAAAGTTTGTCATATTCAGTATGTGTAGTATCGGAC
The DNA here is from genome assembly GCA_025506515.1 of Flaveria trinervia. Taxonomy (NCBI): domain Eukaryota; kingdom Viridiplantae; phylum Streptophyta; class Magnoliopsida; order Asterales; family Asteraceae; genus Flaveria; species Flaveria trinervia. The sequence continues at coordinate 69,199,430 of CM046443.1, forward strand.
TATGTCATGGAAGTTGATAAGGGACCTTATCATCGAAAAGGTCACGTCTGAGGTGACCACACGTGCTTTCAAGTAAAGGGTCACATCTGAGGTGACAAAAGTTTTAAGATGATCATGTCTGAGGTGATCTAAGGTTTAAGTCTAAAATGATCATGTCTGAGATGATCAAATGTTCATAATGTTAATTTAACAGGTTAAAGGGTTTAAAAGTCAAATGGTCATAAAGTAAGGAAAATGTCAAGGGTATGACCATTTGCCGACTGGACCTTGAGTATGGACCAATCATGCAAATGGACCATACTCATGCATTAAACAGCCGATTGGACATGAGTATGGACCATTCAACCGAATGACTTATACAAATGAGCCATACGGCCGATTAAGAGTGGGCGAATGAACAAGTCGCGCGATTGACCTCCAGTCGGACGACTGAAGGTAAGAAACTGATCCAATTGCACGACTGAAGTCCATTCGCAGAAATGAAATGAGCGAATGAGTCTCGTCGTACGATGAATCCAACTTAGTATAAATAGAGGGGGAGTCGGTCGCAGAGACTTCACTCCCAAATTAACCCTAATTCGCACGACTATCGTTACTCTGCAAATTTTCATTAGATCTTTCTATACCACTAATTCTTGTGCAATGACAATTTCCACTGACTATACAGGTACAATGCGGTTCAATCCAACCATCTCTCATTCAATTTGACTGCAAAATCAACAAGTTCGGTCCAAAAAGAACCGAGACTTGTTTGACTATATAACCCAAGTAATTCAAGCAATCAACTGAAATTAATGTTGTTATGTGCTAAGTATAATGATTGCAAGTCCAATGAATTAAAACACAACATCTAATCATAAGAAGTGGTCAAAAATTGAATTTGAATTGAACAGTAGTCTATCATGCGAATTACAGGTTGATGAACTTCGTCGCACGACTGAGTAGTGCGAATGACAAAACCGCCGACTGAACCACGCGTATGAGTTCAGTCGCCATGACTGATATACACGAATGAGTGTACATACGTATGAGCTCAGTCGCATGACAAGTCGTACGTATGAGGTAAGTCGCACGACTTGATTTCAGTCGCATACTCATTCGCACGACTAGATCTCAGTCGCATAGTCTCATTCGCACGACAGATCAAAAGAAAATTACAAGTCCTAGTGATTCAAGATATTCTTATTCAACGGATACTAACGTTTTCTTTTGTAACAGATGACGAGTCGGTGGATATGAGCACAAAGCACAATATCTGTGCTTATCTGGATCAGTCATCCAGACATGCACCTGACTTTGCTGGAATCATCTCATTTCTTAGACACTTAAGGATCTCTCATGCAATCTCAACTCCATGCACACCGTACAAGTCTATTCAGCAGGCCTTCTGGGAAGGTGCTGTAGTTGATAGAACATCAGAGCCTCATCGAATCTGTAGTTCGATATTTGGAGAGGCTATTGAGATCTCTGAGGAAGATCTCAGGATAGTGCTGCAGCTTGGGGACGATGCTGAATGTCCAACACGATACCCCCCCTGACTGTCAAAGATTGTTTCCTGCGGGCCAAGTACGCTGGGGAGATCAATGCAGGGGTGCTCAACAAGAGCAACCTATGTCCCCAGTTCAAGTACCTTGCACACGTACTGTTTAAGTGCTTAGAGTCTCGAAAAGGAGGTTTTGATGAGCTGTCCGATCAAATCCAGAACGCACATGCTGCTCTGGTGCTGAACCATCCGTTCAGCTTCTCCAAATGATCTTCACCTACTTGGTGGAGAACATTGAGGGGAAAGGGAAGGAGGGCTTCTGCATGTACCCTCGCTTTATGCAGATGATCATAGACCAGAAGCTCCCTGCCTTGCCGAAGGAGAAGGAAGACGCGGTGGTACGAGAGTAATGGACGATACCACTTTGGGAAGGATGAAGGTTTACAGGGGGAAGCAAGTAAAGCCCCCTGTGAGGAGATTATTTGGGCATCTGGCCGGGGAAGACTACGTGGGCCGGCTAGGCGTAAATGGCGTCACATTGATAGTGACTCTGAAGAAGAGCAGATACAGCTCCTGATGATGCCTCCGATGATGATGGCGGAGATGCTAGAGATGAAGGACCCACTCAACAAAGGGGTCCCAATACTGCTATTCATCTCCAGCATCTGCCCCCATTGGAGACGGGGCGGAGACTGCTGGGTTCCACCAGGATTTCATGCCTGGTGAAGAAGAAGATGAGTCAGATGAGGAGCCGCTGACTCGGACTGTGGGAAGTAAAGTTGTTCCCACAGAACGAGGGCTCCGGGCGGTTGGTGAATGCCCAGGTGGATCGGGAGAGAATGCTGCTGACCCCACTTATGCTCCCAATCTGCCAAGCCGTGTACTAGGGGGAGCATCCTCCTCGACAGGATCAAGGAAGAAGAGGATTGCTCAGCCCCATGGATTGAAAAGGAAGAAAAGCAGAATCACCTTTATCACCACCACAGCCACCACCATAGCCTCCACCACAGCCACCACCACAGCCTCCACCACAGCCACCACCACAGCCACCATTCCACATACCACCACTACCACCCTTCCACCTACCACCACTACCACCCTTCCATCCACCATCACACCATTCACACCTACATCACCACCGCCATCATCTATATCGCCACCAATCTTCACCACTGTCACCACCACCACTAGCCATACTACAAAACCATTCTCTTTTCTCTTATCCATCAGGATCACTCTGCCCCCAGTGGGGTAGAGGAACAGCTCTCGGCATAACCGTATGGTGCTGAGGCTGTTGGCGGAAGACGAAGAGAAGACTGCTCAGTTGCGACAGCTTGTAGATCTTATTGCTGCCAAGCTCAGCAGATATCTCAGCAGGCACAACAGACGGAGATTCAACGTGCAGAGATGTCCCAACTCCGAGAGCAGAATGTCCTATCAAAAAGAAGATGAGGAGTTGGAGACTACTAACAAGACCATCATGCTATGCTAAAAGGATCCAAGGAGGAAGAGCCACTTAAGATCAAGGAAGGGGATGGGGATGATAGTGATGATGATAGTGATGATGAAGATAATGATGGTGATGATGATATTGATGCTACTGGTGATGTTGGAGATGATGTTAGAGATGATGATGATGATGAATCACCTGCTGTGGGTGCCACATCTGCCGGTGAAAGGAGGACCAAACGAGCACAAGATCAAGGTGCCTCCATAAGCCCCGCCAACAGAAGAGCCGATGCCAGGACAAGAGTAATGCTTATATGTCTTATTGTTATTAAAATCGCTTGTATTTGGATCATGAGTAAAATTAATGAAATGAATGTTATATGTAATGTAAATGATTATGGCTTGATTAAGCTAATGATTGCTGTGTAAATGTTTAAATCAAGCAGATCCTAATTCCCAAAGAGATGAATATGACATGCTCCCTCCAACAGGTCAAGACTCAACTGACATTGATTCTTGATCTGCAGGGTATTGTCAGGAGATCGGTAATGTATACTCCTGAAGAAGGAGAAATCATTCACAATCTCACTGACGAAATGTTCCAACTAAACGCTGATGAGATTGTGAAAGATACTCCAAATGTGCAAACAGAAAGTGACGATGAGCTTCAGGATGTAGATGAGATGAGATAGATGATGTCTCGGCTCAACACTATCCTGAGTACACTGACAAGGAGGGAACTGCTATTCCCAATCTGGGAGACACTCTTGCTAGTGACACTTTTGCAACTCTGGACAGGATGGAGAAAGAGTCAGAAAAGGACAAAAAGAAGCCCAAGCCTCAAACGCCGAAGTAAACATAAAAAAGGCTGAATGGGCAGCATGTTTGAAGAGATAAGAGCCCAACGTAGCGCTACAACGTCTACTGTCTACACCAAACTGTATCAGGTCAAGGAACATCAAAAGGTGGCAGGCAGGATCATAGTGTGGGCACATTTTGCAGACCTCAACGTTTACACAGTTAAATGTGAGAAGGGAATAGAGTACTTCAGATTCCACATGATCTGAAGACTCTTCCAGGTTTTGAGCTCAACCAGTTAGCTAAGTTAAACTTGCTATATGCTCACCCTCATAAGATGTTAGGCTGGTTTGAAGCTGCTCTAAAGAGGGAGTATCACACCAGATGTTCAACTTCAAACCTCAACAACCAATGAGGTACATCAGAAGATCTGAGGTTGATGCCATAACTGGTAAACCTAGAGTAGTGCTGAAGTGGAGTCCACCATGTACAATGTCTAAGATCCCACGACGTGAGATGCCACAGGACTTCACTCCACACTTCAAATGGTGGTATTACGATTGGAGAACGGGAGAGGCCATGATAGTCTTGAACAGGAATGGCACATTGGAAACCATAAGGGTGTTTGACCCGATGTGGCTCACCCAACTTGTCAGCACAAGATGTTATACTTTATACAAGTGGCCACTGTTCTACGACCCTCAGAAAATTGTACAAGCTTTATAGTTCAAAAGGTGATAAGACTTTGTTTTGTTTGAGATAAACACAGGAGTTACGAAGAAGCTAAGTACAAAAAGTTTGAGAAAATCATGAAAGATGTTAGACAATAGATAGATCTAGGTCCAAGGGGGAGTTTGTTGATACATATATGTACCTAGATCCTGATCTGAATGTAATATGTCTTGCACTTATGTAACTATTGGGTACTTAATGAAATATAAATGTTTGGTTGTGTTTATAATGTTTAATATTTCATTAATAAGTTGTTTAATGCATATTGACTTAATTATATAGGTTTGTGATTGTTTGAAGTGTTGTACATAATGTTAGATATTGAATACACTCAAACTTGGTGAAGTGAAGTTCTCATGTGTCCGACTGGACCATGCGCCCCAACAGTGGTCATGCGTCCGGATGGTCATGCGACTAAACAACTTCATGCGTCTGACTCAGTCGCGCACGACTAAACACTCAGTAGTGTGAATGGATCAACCGCATGGGCCAATCACACGAATGAACCATGCTAATGGTTAGTCGCCCGAATGAGCAATCCTAACCTATAAATACCACCTAATTCATGGAAAAACATAAGGATTGAATCCACTTCGACTCCAGACGTACCCTAGCTGTCCAGAAGCCTCCAAGTTCGTACTCCAAGTTCATAGAACGCGATAGATCGACTCTCAATCGATTCTTGACGTTAGTTTCAATACATTATTGTTTCTACGTGCGTTCTCACTGGTTGGATCGCCAATCAAATAGGATTCCGTACTATTTGGTTAGTTTAGTTTAACACGGTAACAGTTGGTGTTGGTCAAATACCAGATCCTAACATTGAAGTTAAAGTGCATACAAATATGAATTATTATTAGGTGATTGTATTAAACTAAAGTTAGGTATGATATTTTTAATTTACACGTGTATGCATATTTTTATTTTTTTCATTTAAAATGTTTACGTATATGTAAGTATATTTATATATTTAGTATTTTACAATTAATATATGTTTACATGTATGTAGGAGTATATTTTTTTTATTATATTCTGTTATTGCACCTAAACTAATAGTAAAAGCAACCTTTTCATATATTTAGGTTTTTTCATTGCACCTAGAGGACTTGAAAAACCAACATTCTTATATATCTAAAATGCTTACGTATATGTAAGCATTTTTATATTTTATGTTTATTAGTTAGTATATGTTTACATATATGTAGTAGTAATAGAATTTATATTCATTATCTTTGCATTCATATATGTTTCCTTATTATGTATAAGATCTAGAAACCGAAGGTTCAGAAACATAAGCAACTACACATATTAAAAAAAACTGAAATAAATGTGCTTACATAAATATTCAAATATAAAAATTGATACAAATATCTTTATAAATAATTTTTAATCCATATATATGATAGCTACGTGTAGTTTTGGAGCATATATAGTCATATATAGTGTGTCTGTCGCTTGTCGAATAGTCTAGGCTTAATGTTATACACCTGATATGTTGTAAACACATGAAATGGGTCATTTGCAGGAGCATATGCGAATGAGACTTAGTCGTACGACTAAGACATGCTAATGGGACCAGTCGTGCAACTGAGAGATGCGATTGGGGATTCGTAAGACTGAACCATAAGAATGGTCCAGTCGTACGATTGAACCATACGCATGGTCCAGTCGCACGATTGAACCATACGCATGGTCCAGTCGCACGATTGAACCATACGCATGGTCCAATCGCACGAATGGGCCCAGTCACATCTAATATGGGCCAAGGCCTATATATACCAGTTTCAATGTGTAGAGAGATTAAGGATTTCTAAAGGGTTTTAGAAAGAGTGTGCCTGGGAGCCTAGGGCTGCCGGATGAGAGGGGAGATCATGCTCGATCTTCCCCGTGCCAAGAGTCTTGATTTTATGTTGTAACGAGTTTGTAATCGTTAGGTTTTATCAATGAAACCATTCAATTATAGTTCGTATATTGTTTGACTTTTGGTTTGATGTTTATCCTTCCATCAAGAACACGCTCGGATGTTTATCGATCCGGAAAAACTGACTTCACAGTATGCTAATAATAAATGATACTAAAGTCCGTATGAATCTCCGTAATCTTGACTTGATTCTTCTTCAGAAACGAATTTGTCATCTTCCATTAGAGATACATCTTCCGATTATCAGATTGGTCCATTTTTTCCTTCATTTTCTTCTTAACAGGACAGTTTCTAGAATCATGATCATTTACCATTTTATGACAAAAATTGCACAACCTGAAGCTTCTTTTTTTTTGACTTTTGCCTTTTCCCCTGGACCAATTAGCCTTCGTTTTGTTCCACAACCTTTGTTTCTTATGCCTTGTGGAGCGTTGACTTCAACATCTTTGGGTCAGATTGTCCTACCAACTTCAATTACAACATGTGTTATGTTTAGTATGTTGAATTGGAAATTCCTCCATTATTTTTTGTTTTAGTTTCTGGACATGCTTGTCAAGCCATGCTAAACGCTCTGTGTCATGTCTTATCAGATCAGCACATTCTTGCATGTTTTCCAGAACCTGATGTCTAAGTATTGAGTTTTTACCTTGATTCGCACCATATCGGTTGGAAATACTAAATAGTTGTTTAGGTAGAGCATCTCTTTGCCATCGATCATGCACGTATTTATCAGGGATTTTGTCAATTTTATGATGTCTAAACACATCAAAAACATGACGACACAGATAACAATACGTGTGAATCCCATGCAAGAACATGTAATCAAGTTTTCAGGTAATTGCAACGTTACCTATAAAATAAAAATATATGAATGAATAAAATAGTAATATTGTTCAATGAAGCATAATATAATCATTAACAAATGTAGGATAAAATTTAGAAAAGTATTAACCTTGAACTCATTGATAATGTCTAAACTATTGTCTTCATGTGCAATCATAAAAATATAGGATCCATCCAGTATCTTGCGATTAGATATGTAACATAACGATGTGCATTTATGTATCTCCTTTTGAACTTCTAAAAAGATGTTGCGTGTGTAAATCTCAGCCGCATGACGTTCGATTGCTAAAGATGTAAGATGTTTTGGTATGTTGTTGCAGTGCTATATTCTAGCAAACGTTGGTTATACCTTTGCCCATCCATTGCAGAGTCAAAGCACAACAAAAATTGAACAAGAGTATTAGATGCAATTGAGTTGACTTTAAAAAAGGAGTTAGAACTTTCACACCTAGATGCCAGTCTTCATTAAACATCACATCGGTATATCTTTAAAATAACCAGAAAACCATTGATCTCTAATGGAGAACATGTCAGTCAACCATGGGTTATCTTGCAAACTATACTCTTCCATCAGCAAATTCTATCAATGTTCAAAATCAGATGGCTTCATATAAACATTCCATACTAACTTATGTATAGATGCACACAAATTAGTGTTGTTCAACTTGTTCCTAATAACCTGTACATCAAAAATAAAAGTGTTTACATATACCTATATTTTAATAAATAGTACATACGTATATGTAAGTCAATGCTATGTGTTCAACAAGTATCCATACAAAAAATGCAAGGTAAAAAAACCATAAACATTATAGTTAAAAAATATATGAAATTATTAGTTTTGATGGATGTTTCATAGTGATATGCCACATGCACAAACGATGGATTGATTTGTCAAAGACTGTAGTGACCGCTACTTTCATTGACGCATCTTGGTCTGTAAGAATTAACATTGGCTGTTTGTTGTTATGGGCTTTAACGAAACATTTCGGTAACCACGTATAAGATTAATTGTCTCATCATACAACAACCCGGCACACCAATGTGACACACCTTTTATGGTCTTCAACACCGGTGAATGAAACAAAAATCATATTATACCTAAAAAGTAAAAAAATGGTTGGACAAATTGTTTTAAATAATAGGTAAATAGATGAGACTTACTTATTTTTCTGGTAGGTTGCATCAAATGCCAAAACAACACCAAAACCTTCATAATTGACCTTCGAAACATTATCCACCCAAAAGAATGATCTAACCTCACCATCAACATCAATGTATTCAAAACTGAAATTTTCTTTATACATCTCGCGTTCTTTCAATTTGTCTACAAACATTTGAGCGTCTCTTTTACCAATGTACTTGGTAATATCACGACTGAAATTTTATAGTCCGTTTTAGTACCACACACCATATGATGGCCACCCTTTAAGGCAACTTGTAACTTATAAGCTTTGGTTGGCCCAATATTTGCCTATCAACATTTGGCAATATACTTTTGATCAACAAAATTCAACTTTCATCTTTTACGTGTCAAATCCAAATTGTCAGAATTCACTAATCCGTGGTTATGAACCTCATCGATTTCATATAACTCAAAAGCTGACCTACCTAATATAGCTCTTAGTGTAGAGATTAATGAAGAGGCTGATGCAACCTAAACATCTTAAGTCTATCCTGCATGCTGCACAAGTGCATTAAAGAAGAAGCTTAGGAAGTTTCACACATGAAACAGAAAATACTCTAAGTATGAAATCTTCCGAAGCCAAGACCAATATCTTCCAAAGCCAAACATGAAGTCTTCCGAAGCCTCAGAGACAAAGTCTTCCGAAGCTTCAAGTTCATGAAGACAGATTTCTTCCCTAGACTTTTAGTAACATGCTTTATCTGATGTACTGTTCCATAAAGCTGGACACCTTTCACTGCATCTCTACAAGTCACCAACTTACATGAGTTGGTGAAAAGGTCCATGCTTTTGGTAACTGTACATTGAGGTCTTGAGTCTGTAACTTTCTACTTTATGTTCGTTATCCTTTTTGTAATAGATAAGGATGTGAGCTATGGCATGCATAGTCACAAGTCAAAAGGCAATCTGCCTTTTGACTCTACAATTGAATTGTTTGTGTCTAGTCAATTGTATCCAGCTGGCTTTCAAAGTATAGCCGGCTGTAGGATGTAGTATAAGTATCTCATGTTCTTGTATTTTCATGTATGCTTTGTAACACTTGTAATAGAACATAGAGAAAGTAATATACTACATTCTTGAAAACCATACACTTGTGTTCTTTGTGTTTTCTCTCTTGCATTACTTGTGTTCTTAGTATCTCAACTTGGTTAATCCAGTTTACTGTTTGATCAAAGTTTATTTAATCTCCTCTTTGTGTTGTTGTGTTGTAACTTACACCCTTCAACGATCCTGCACTTAGTTTATACGTGCTCGGCAATTAGTTACATTAAAATTTGTAAGACGAATATTTAACTTTGATGAGGAATCCAAAGTGTCAACAACTTGACCATTAGGCTTACCAGCCTTGGTACACAACATGTATCTATGAGTACTCATCCCATCCTTTTTTTCATTGCACCTAACCGAGTAGAAACACCAGCCTTCTCGTCATACGCTTCATACATATTCATCACATCTTGCCATGTATCGAATTTGGTTCCTACAACAAGCTTGTAATCAGGTGGAACATTAGGAGTCCAGAATCGTGTTCCATTTGGAGATTCATATACATTGGTAGATAAAGAACCTTGACATTAAGGTAAAATGTAATAAGTCAGTACATTATTAAAAATTCAATAGAGTTGATTTATTCATAATAACAGGTAAGGGGATATTAAATATATATTAACACTTACATACACGTAAACATTCTTAAAAAGACATAACATCATGCTACATACATATACGTAATCAAAAATTTAAACTGGAACAAACTAATCAAACGTATTAGGTATATAAATTACCTTCATTTTCAACACCTGTAAGATACATGTGTCTATCTCCACGAAATCTGATGGGATAAGATTTATAGAATTGTCTAAAATGAGATTATTACTAGAAGATTGATTACTAATGTTATCGATACTTGTTGAAGGATTTGCTTCAACAAACTCTTCAATCTCCATCCCAGTTCCATTAACCATTGTAGAAGAAATCGATATATCCATTCTAAAATAGATAAACCTAGATTATACAAGAACAGAGTATCAGACAATCAAAATAAAAAACGTTGATAGAGACTCACCTCCTTCGTATATATGATAGTTTAATTCAATTACCAATCTAAAGAAAAACATACGAATGACACAAATGCAAAACTTGTAACTGATGAATTTATCAAAAAAATGATCCCATAAAATGTGCTAATATAGTTCGCTTGTTATCAATTGAAACAGATATGAATAGGGATTTGATATTAATAAAAAATAAATTACTAACAAAATTACATAAATACCCTTTAAAAATAATAAATTTGATTAATAAAGAAAAATTATGATTGGATGAATTTGGTTTTCTTGGTTTTCATAAAATTATTAGTTTTCTTAGGAACCCTTCTCTCTCTCTCTGTCTATATATATATTATATATATATATATATATATACTATATATAATTATTATATATATATATTTCCTTATATATTTGACCCTTGCAAAAGCGTTTACATCTCTTTTCGGAGGTCACTAAATTTCCATCTCCATCGTGGAGCTCTCTGAACTGACTATGTTTTTTTGTTTTTTAAGAATGTTTACTAAAATGGATACAAATGTATTTGTATTTAGAGACACCTGAATATATATTTCATCTCTTTTTTAAATGATTACCGTTGTGTATAATCTATAACTAGTGTGTGATCTCAATTTTTCCACAGGTTATTAAAATTTGTAACATTTGAATTTGATTACTTGTATAATAGCATTCAATCTGTAGTTATATATAAAAATTATATTGACAAATCTGTTTTAGAAAAAAAATCATGTTGAAACGTTGATATAATTTAAAAAATCATAACAATTCATATTTTTATGAACTATCATATTTATAATTATAAGAGAAAAATATAAGATTCAGAAGCTTCAAAACAGTTTTAAAAGTTTGTATATTTTTAGTTGGATAACTTGTATATTATCACATATTATCAAAATGTTTTCATTTTGTAAATACTATTATAATAGTATAAATACTATAACTATTATTATTATTATTATTATTCTTATTATTAAATTCAATGAATCATATGGATAAGGGTGTACATGGTTGGTTTGGTTCGGTTTAGTCTAAAACCAAAACAAAAACCCGATATTTTGTTTTTGGCTTTTTAAAACCGTTTAGTTTTGGTTTTTTCAGTTTCTGATTTTTTGGTTTTCATTGCGGTTTCGGTTTTGGTTTAGGTTTGATATTTGGTTTGGATTTCACTTGGTTTGGTTTTTAAACCAATCTTTTGTTAATCTTTAATAAAATCTACATATTCTATAATCTTAACATTCTTTAAAACCAATATTTTGTTAACCTTTATATCTAAATAAAACGAGATAATCTACCAATTTGAACAAAAAGTAATCATTAACTTGTTTGATGTCATTAAAAAAATACATTTAAATAAAACCTAGATAGTTTGATACCAAAAAACAAGTATATTAAAAACAAAAAGTAATCTAAGAAATCACGTGACAAATCTTCACACTCTTCAAAAGGTCATTGCACATCTTCATTCATGAAGTCATTACATGTTGAAATCCATATCTTCATTCAATGAGTCATTGCATCTTCAAACTCTACGAAAAAATATATTAACATTAGTATTTATGTATAAACTAAAAACGTATAGTAAAATATGTAAAAGTTACTACCATTTTCTAATTTCTCTAGATTATCAATAAAGCTTCAAGTTGTAGTTTGTGAAGGTGAGATTCTTGTAAACTAGATGGTGTTGATCAGAGCCATCTTGTAAACAAATCGATGAGTCGGCAGTCTTTAGTGTTAGAGAACTTTTGTTTTTATCTATAACTTTACCACCAATGCTAAAACTTGATTTGGATGCAAGTGTTGAAATAGGAATTCCTAAAATATGCTTTGCAACATGAGTAAGAATAGGAAATTCGATTGAATTTAATTTCACCTAAGACATCATATGTATCATCTCCTTTTACCTTCTCAACCTCGTCTCTTAAATAAATGTCAACTTCACTCATATTAATTCCTTCTCCACATTCTTCCTCAAAATAGTTTTTAATAAACATCCTCCAAATGAACAACATCCTCACAATCAACCACATTACAAGACCCCAATGTACTTTTTCCTTCACTTGTTTTATCTAACATTTTCTAATAATTTTCATACAACTCTAATTAACATCTTTGTTAGGACCATTTACGTACGGAGTACTAACTGATTTTGCACGTATACCAACTCAAATAGTGTGGAATCCTATTTAATTGGCGATCCAATCAAGGAGAACATAGTTCAGATCAACCTAACGATTAATTAAACGTTACGAATGATTAGAACACGGTAAACTGTGATCTATGAACTTGGATAAGGTTTTCTTGAGTCTCTTGACGGCTAGTGTATGATTATGTGCGTAGGTATTCGAATTGTTACATTTTTCCATGAATTAGGTGGTATTAATAGGTTAGGGTTTTCCATTCGTACGACTGAACCATTAGCATGGTTCAGTCATGTGACTGAAGCATGCGATTGATCCATCCGCACGACTGAAGGTCCAGTTGTGTGACTGAGTCAATCTTATGTCTCAATCGTGCGACTGATCCAGGCTCCTGGTTCAGTCGTGCGACTGGTCCATTAGCATGAAGTATTCATGCGTATAGTCCATTCGCATGAGAACTTCACAGGATTAAGTTTGAACATGTTTCTCAATCATAATTGACTAAGAACTATATATAATAACCTCAAACCTATATAGTTAGTTTCAATATACTTGATTACACAATAAACAATGAAATATTAAACATTATATGCATCAACCACACATTGCATTTCATTCATACCCATTCAATTACATATATGTAAGACATGATAGACATTTTACATTAAGCTCCTAAACTAGGTACATATGTATCAACAAACTCCCCCTTGGACCTAGTTTACATCATTGTCTAACATTCTTCTTTAGCTCTTCGAATTTATTGTACTTTCCTCTCTTGTAGCTCCGACATGTATCTCAAATACAAAGCAGAGTCTTATCACATTTTGAATCTCGAGGACTTGTACAATATCCTACAAGTAATAGAATAGTGGCCACTTGTATAACGTATAAACATCGTCAGCAGACAAGTAAGTCAACCACATAGGGTCAAATACTCGGATAGTATCCATTTGGCTTTCCTTTTGTAAGACTATGACCGCTTCACCTGTTCTCCAATCGTAGTACCACCACTTGAAGTGTGGAGTGAAGTCCTGTGGCATTTCCCTTAGAGGGATTTTGGACATTGTACGTGAAGGACTCCACTTCAGCACTACCTTAGGCTTTCCAGTAATGGGATCAACTTCAGACCGTCTGATGTACCTCTTTGGTTGTTGAGGTCTGAAGTTAACCCACCTGGTATGGTATTTTTTCTTTAAAACAGGCTCAAACCAGCCTGACATTTTTCTCGGGTCAGCATACAACAACTTTAGATGTGACAGCTGGTTGAGCTCAAAACTAGCGAGAGTATTTAGATTGTGTGGGAATCTAAAGTACTCTATGCCCTTTTCTCTCTTCGCTGCATACACATTCAGATCCTCAAAATAAGCCCATGTGTGATGATCTTTCCTAACAGCTTTAAGTGTTTCTTGACTTTTTATAGCTTGGTGTAGACATTGGGCTTCTGTATCTCAGCAAAACAGGCCGCCTATTCAGCCTTTTTGATGTCAACATCAGCGTCTGAGGCTTGGGCTTGACCCTCATTCTTCATAGACTCTTTCTCCATTTGATCCAGCTTGTCAAATGTATCACTGACGAGAGTATCACCCAAGTTGGGGACTACATTTCCCTCTCTGTCAGCGTACTTTGGATAATGGTCAGCAGCGACATCCTCTATCTCGATTTCATCTATGTCATTGAGCTCATCGTCACTTGTAACTTCAAAAGTAGGAGCGTCCTTGACAATCTCGTCCGGGTTAAGCCGGAACATCTCAGCAAGTTGTTCATCGTTAAGATCATGAATGATTCTCCTTCAGGAGTATAGCTTACAGACCTTCTGACTATCCTTGCAAATGAAGAATAATTGTAAGTTAAGACTTAATTTGATGAAGGGGGGTAACATCATACTCATCTTGTTGAGATGATTGATTTGCTTGATTTAAACATGTAACACATCAATTGTTAGTAATTAATCAGACATTCAAACATTTGATAAATATATATAAATATTAATTACATAATATTAATACAAGATTCAAGTAGAAAGCTTTTACAAATACATAAACTTCTAAACATTACTTTGTCTTGTATGGCTGGCTTCTTAGCAGATGGGGTAGAAGATGAGGCTCCTCGGTCTGGATTTCTCTTGTACTTCTCTCTTGACCCTGAGCTGAGGTAGATGCAGCTGCATCTCCTTCTTCATCATCATTATCATTATGCCTTCCCTTGTCCCTTCATCTTCACTGGCCTCAACATCATCACTATCGTTATCCTCATCATCATCATCATCATCATCATCTCCTTCTCTGATCTTGAGGGGCTCATCTTTGGAGCCTTTTAAATTGAGCATGATAGTCTTGTTAGAGGCCTCCAACTCCTCTATTCTCTTTGCTGATTCGACGTTATGCTCCTGGAGTTGGGCCAATTTACTAAGCTTGCGGTGAGATCTGCTGTGCTTAGGTAGCGTTTGGCTCCACAAGCTGATATAGTTGGTAGCCTTCTCTTCATCTGTTTGACCAAAAGAACCTATGAGCCAAGATCAGAAAACCTCTAAGTCCCACACGGTATCACAACAACTGCTGAAAGCCTCATCAGCAGTTTGACAAGTGCTGAAGACTTCAACAGCTGAAGATCAAGTGCTGAAGACTCCAACAGCTGAAGAACTAAAGTGCTGAAGTACAACAGCTGAAGAACACAAGTGCTGAAGCTGAAAGACCAAAGTACTGAAGTACAACAGCTGAAGAGTTTACAAGTGCTGAAGATCAACAATTGATGTACAAAGTCTGAAGACAAAGACTGAAGACATTAGCTGATGATATCTACTGAAGTCATCAGCTGATGAAACATCTGAAGGTCAAAGTTTGGAGATCAAGTACTGAAGCGTCAGTAGTTTGTCACAACTGCTGAAGAGTACTTCTTCAGTAGTTGTGATATCAGTATTTTATATTTCTAGTTTCAGTAGTTTTATGTTCAGTAGTTTTGTAAAACGACTGAAGAGCTTGTTCTTCAGTCGTTGTAGTTTCAGTAGTTTTATATTTTGTACTTAACCTCTGATATGTTGTCAGTAGTTGTGAACATTTCAGTAGTTTGTTAAGAGTTTGTTATTTTGTATTTGATATGCCAGTTGTCACTTTCCGTGATAACAGCAGTGATTGTTGCACTCTATATAGGAGTGACAACCTATTGTAATATTTGAGATGAGTGAATGAATGGAATGAATGAATGATTTGATTAGAAATATTCTACATCTATAAACATTCCTTGAAATCAGAAATATATATTCTCTCCCATAACCGTATGTGCTCTTAATGCATACAAGTATCAATTGCTTGCTACAAATTTGTCTAATTCTTGTTCTATTCCGCTGCTTTGAACTCTAATACATCAAACTTGTGATCGCTGATCCTGTCAAATGGTATCAGAGCAGGTTATCATTGATCGATCTAATAATTGATCATTGAAACTGCTATTCAAGATCTAAGTTTGATTGAATTAGCTTTTGTTTTTGCAAGAAACGGTTATAGAGATTGAATTTTCTGTATTTCTAGTCATTCATCCTGAGATCTTCTCTTGGTTTTCATTGAGTTTGTTGTGGTCTGTTTAAAACTTTTAAAAGCTTGAATTAAATTGTTTTTGAACTGAAAATGACCACTCCCTCCAATGATCCCACAATACTGGTTCCTCAACCAAGCCACCAATGCTGGTTAGGAATGAGTATAACAATGGCAAAGACGTATGCTCCATCACCTGTCTGTTAACAGCGCAGGTTGTTGGACATCAGTGGTACATGGTCCACACAAGCCTATGGTGAATACCCGGAAACCAATCAAATGGTTCCGAAGAGGAGGAGCAATACTCAGATGAGGATAAGAAGTTGCTTGAAATTGATGCAAAAGCCCATGGAATTCTGGCCATGGCACTGCCAAATGAAATCTATTCTGGGCTAATGCTCATGAAACTGCCCATGACCTCTGGAATGCCTTGAAAGAACAATTTGGAGGAAAAATGAGGTCTTGGCAAATAATAGAGAAATTCTTGCCCAACAATATGAGACATTCTCTCATAGAAAGGTGAGACACTGACTCAACAATATGAGCGGTTCTCCTGTTTGATCTCTGAATTAAAAATGGTCAAACTTGAGTACACAAATATTCAGATGAATAACAGATTTCTCAGATCACTGCCTGAGAGATGGGACACATATACTATTGTCCTACGCTCCAGTGCAAGTTTGGACAAACTATCTCTCACCCAACTCCAGGGAAACTGCTCACGTTTAAGAGAGAGATAGAACAGAAGAGAAAGCTGTCTTCATCTGGAAAGCTCACTGAAGACTTTGTACCAGGCAACACTGCCTTGGTGGGTCATGAGTCAGAATATGCTTCATCTGAATGCCAGTATGATGAGCATATTAATTTCTCTTCAAGCACTTCTGATTCTGCATTTGTGAGTGTTGAGGGTCAGTTTACTGGGTGTAATAATGACAATATATGCTTCATTATGGATGATCTCAAGGGATTGCTGATGATGACTTAGAAGAGATGGATATTTTGAGCCAAATGGCCCTGATAAATATCAGATCTCAGAAGTTCTATAAAAGAACTGGAAGAAAATTCCCAGGACTCTCTGGCAAAACCAAAGTTGGTTTTGACAAGAGCAAGTTGAGGTGTCACAAATGCCAAAGGCTTGGACACTTTGCAAAGAGTGTAGATCAACTGGATCTAACTCCACTGCACCCTTGTGACTTTTCCTGGCAATAGTCAACAACACAGAGGGCAACATCCTGTCACTTCTAGTCATCCCTCAACAACAATCTCCGGCATATTGTGTTCCTCAGGGTCAAATGCCATATCCGTACCCTTGCTATTACATGCCACAGTCAAATCAAGTTCAAGTTCCTATGGCACCACAACCTCATGCACTACCAAAACCTCAGCCATCCCAATCTCATCAACACCTCAACCTCAACAACACAGCTTCTTCACCCCAGGAGTTGTTGACTGGAGCAGTTTACCAGATGACATGTCTGGTCTGCCAACTGTTCTCAGGTGCTGGTCAACATGGTGGTGACAGTCCTTTTGGGAATCTAGCTCTTATGGCTTTGGAGTCTGCTTACTTCATTTTCTAATGCCTCTACACCTCAGGTATCACAGGTATCCTCTGAGGCAAAAGCCCAATTATGTTCTGAACCATGCATAGCAGCATTTGCTTCCATTAGAGAAGCAAATGTAGCTCTAATTAATAAGAACATTGAGCTAGAACAAATAATTTCCAAAAACAAAGCTGAGTTTGAGTCTGTGCTTAAAGATAAAAATGATGAGATTTATAAACTGAATTTCCAAATAATTGATGATAAGGCTAGAGAAGAAGTACTTCTAGAGAAGTACAAAGATCTCAAAGAAAACCCTTGCAGTTACCCAGGTCGAGTGTGATACATGGGTACAATCATGCAAAGTTTTGAAATGCTTCTTAGTAAGCAATCTGCTTCAAATGTGAAGTTTGGATTGGTTACCATCACACTGCTCCACCTACAGATTTTACCCCAAGAGCAGAGGTAGAATCTGATGGTGAGAGTGATAACCAATCCATCACATCATGTGATCTACCTTCTGATACAGCACAATCAGAAGTAGCAGTCAGCATCAAGCCCTCTTTGAACTTACCAGCTGATGTTGATGGTTCAAATGCTGACATTCACATGATTAATGAGTTCATCAACTCAGGAGTTAATTCTGAAGGTCCTGAAAGGACTAGAGAGCAGGATCTAACACCGAAGTTCAAACTTCAACTGCTGTCAGTACTGAAGAGAAGAAAAGACAGTAGAAAGAGTTTGAAGAAGACTAAAGAGGCAGTCAAGAAAGCAAACAATGCTTCCAAAGCTTGAAGAACAAGTCTTCAGTTGCTTCACCTCTTTAGTTGATGATCAACCTAAGATGAAGAAGAAACATGTGAAGTATGTGGTTTGTTCAATCATCTTACAGATGATTGTTGGTACAAAAGAGGTTCCAAACTCAAACAAAAAGAAGAAATAAATAAAGAGAAAATGGTAAAAATGAAAACTGAGTTTGAGACCAACATTTGTATCAGCAACATCAAATCCTGTAACCTTAAGTCCTCAAAGAAATCCAAAAAGGAAGGGGGTAAACAGGTGACAGCTGAGAATGCTAAGAAGAAGAAGGGGCAACATAGGGACTTATCAAACTCCACTGGCAATGTGTCTGATGAGCTGAAAGCTTTATCACAAAATCAGACACAGCTGGTTATGATGGTTCAACATCTGTTGGTGTAGAGTTAACCAACTAGATACTCCTATGTTGAAACCACAAAAAAGGAGATCCAAGCCAAAGGACTCTCTTCTACACCATCTTCTTCCTCTCAGGCTGTTGTTTCAAATAAATCTGTAGTTACCATCTATTGATGAGACAGGCCCAAAACCAAAAAGGTTTGGGTCTCTAAAAACTAACTGATTGTTTATTTTGCAGGGTTCTTCAACATGCCAAAGTAGCATCTGGTATGTAGACAGTGGGGGATCTATGCACATGACTGGGAACAGTCTCTTCTTCATGACTACTCTCAAGGAAAGAAGGGATTTGTTTCTTTTGGCAATGATGCTAAGGGTTACATCATTGGTAAGGGCTTTGTCTCCAATGGAGAAAATCAAATTTGATGATGTTAATCATGTGGAAAATCTCAAGTACAATCTCTTGAGTGTAGTCAAATGTGTGATAAAGGCCATGTTGCTCTTTTCACCAGTCAAAACTGTAGGATTCTGTCATCCAAAGTTTTGCACTTGATTGACAAGGTGTTGGATGATCACACTCTCCTGAGAGCTAACAGGACAGGAAGAGTGTATGCCTTAGATCTTCTAAGAAGATAGATCTCAAAGGCAATCCTTGCCTATTTTCCAAAGCCTCTCTCAAGAATCTAAACTGTGGCACAGAAGGCTTGGTCATGTTAATCTCAAAAACATGAATCAGCTTACCCCACATAGTTTAGTCAGAGGCTTACCCATAAAGGAGTTCCACTGTGATGAAACTGCACTACTTGTTTAAAAGAAAAACAGCACAAAGTCTCATTCCTCCTATTGAAGAGCCTAAGTCCACTGCCTGCTTGCAATTACTGCATATGGATTATTTGGTCCTGTGAGAGTAATGAGCATGGCAAAGAAGAAATACTGTCTGGTAATTGTGGATGATTACTCCAGATTTGTATGGACATTCTTTCTACATTCAAAGGATGAGGCTGCTCAGAAGATTATTCACTTGTGTTGTATATTGAGAAGCAGTATTCCCTTCCAGTCAAGTGTATTAGGAGTGACAATGGAACGAATTCAGAAATCATACACTTGATGACTTCTATCTTTCAAAGGGAATCAAAAGGCAGTTTAGCATCCAAGGACTCCAGAACAAAATGGAGTAGTGGAGAGAAAGAACAGGACCCTCATTGAAGCTGCAAGGTCCATGCTGGCTGACTCTGGTTTGCCACTGACCTTTTGGGCTGAAGCTGTCAACACAGCTTGCTATGTGCAAAATAGAGTTTTAGTAAATCAGAGGTTGATAAAGACTCCATATGAAGTTCTCCATCATTTGGCTCCTCTGATTTCATTTTCAAAGCATTTGGGTGTCCCTGTTTATTCTCAACACAAAGGATCAACTCCATAAATTTGATCCTAAGGTGGATGCAGGTACTTTGTTGGTATTCATCTACTTGCAAGGCATACAGAGTCTTCAACTGCAGAACAAAGATGGTTGAAGAAACTCTACATGTTAAGTTCAATGAATCTCCAAAGGACAAGATTCCACAAAGCCCTGTGGAGTTATTTGATTTGGACATACTGCAATATGTTCCTTATCAAACTCTGCTGTTGCTCCTGTCAACAGTTCACCACCTGGTGGTACTGCTGATGATGATGATGATTGCAGTACTCACCTCTTCAGGTTTAGTGATCAGCTGCCTGATTCAGCTAGACCTGATGTTCCTGTAGCTCCAGTAGCACCATCCACAACAAATGCTGATGAGATCTCTTCGAATTCAACTTCCTTTGAATTACCATCCACTGATTGGTTTCAAGGAAATGATTCACCATCACCATCTGTTACTGCTGAGCCTGCTACAACACTTGCACAGATCTCATTGTGGTATCAAGATCTGAAGATCACCCTATGTCTCAAATCATTGGTGATATCACTGCTAGAGTATCAACAGAAGTCAATTGTCAAATTTTGCTTCTATGCTCTCTTCATCAGTCAGCAAGAGCCAAAGAATTATCACATTGCTTTAAAGGACAATGGATGGGTTGATGCCATGCAGCTTGAGCTTCTTTAGTTCAAGAAACAACAAGTGTGGGAACTGGTTCTCTACCTCCAGGTAAGTGTGCAATAGGCACTAAATGGTTGTTTAGGAACAAAACTGATGAAAATGGGCTTATTGTTAAGAACAAGGCCAGATGGTTGTTCAGGGTTTGCACAAGAAGAAGGTATTGATATGATGAAACCTTTGCCCCTGTAGCCAGACTGGAAGCAATTCGATTGTTTTTAGCGTATGCTGCTTATCAAAACCTAAAGTTTTCAAATGGATGTCAAAAGTGCATTTTGTATGGAAAAATTAAAGAAGAGGTTTATGTATGTCAACCTCCAGCTTTGAGGACAATAAACATTCTAATTGGGTGTATAAGCTTGATAAGGCTCTTTATGGGTTAAAACAAGCTCCTAGAGCCTGGTATGAGACATTATCAAACTTCTTCTGGAAAACAATTTCACTAGAGGCTCCATAGATAAGACTTTATTCATTAAGAAAGCTGGGCAGCATAATCTACTTGTTCAAATTTATGTAGATGATATCATTTTTGCATCCTCTGATCCAAAGTTGTGTGATGCATTTACAAAGTTGATGCAACAGAAGTTTGAAATGAGTGCCATGGGAGAATTACAGTTCTTTCTGGGTTGCAAATCAAACAAAAGGCTGATGGAATTTCATTCATCAGTCCAAATATACAAAAAGATCTTTTGCAAAAGTTTGATTTACAAAACTGTAAGCCCTGTTTACCCCCATGTGCAGCACCACACAACTGGATACAGATCAGAAAGGTAAAGTGGTTGATGAAACACTTACAGATGTATGATTGGGTCTTGATGTATTAACAGCTTCTAGACCAGATATTATGTTTGCTACATGTGTTTGTGCTAGATTTCAGGCTGCACCTAAAGAGTCTCATCTGATTGCAGTCAAGAGGATCTTTAGATATCTGCAAGGCACTCCATCTCTAGGTTTATGGTATTCTACTGGACATTCTGGTAAATTAGTTGCTTTTTCTGACAGTGACTATGCAGGGTGTAAGTTGACCAGGAAATCAACTTCTGGTGGATGTCAATTCCTAGGCAACTGCTTGATTTCTTGGCAGAGCAAGAAACAGACCTCAGTTGCTACATCAACTGCTGAAGCAGAGTACATTGCTGCTGCAAGTTGTACATCAGGTACTCTGGCTTCAAAACCAACTTCTGGATTATGGCATTACAGAGACTAAGACTCCATTGTTAATGGATAGTGCTTCAGCTCTTTGCATTGTCAAAAATCCAGTCCAGCACTCTAGGACCAAACATATAGAGATCAGACATCATTTATAAGGGATTGTTTTGAAAAAGGTCTGATTGATCCTAAGTTGTGCCTAGTGCTGATGAGCTTGCAGACATTTTTACTAAGCCTTTGGATAGTTCAACTTTCCAAAACCTGGTGTTAAGGCTTGGTATGCTGCAGCTAGAATAAGTGACAACTACTGATGATCTTAGTAATAAGTACTGATGATCTAGTAACTATGTCACATATAAGTACTGATGAGCTCTTTTACCCTCAGTAGTTTTTATAACTACTGAAGGCTAAATGTCTCACAAGTACTGAAGTACTTCATCTGTTCTAAACTACTGATGTAGTTACAACTACTGATGCAGCTACAACTACTGCAATCAGTAAAAACAGATAAGTACTGATGTCCTATGAAACAACTGAAATCAGCCAAAAAGGCTGATGAATGTGTTGAGGACAGTATGAAACAGCTGAAAAGCTAAGAATTGACGAAAACAGCTGAAGAGAACTTTCTCTTCAGTCGTTGTACAACTGCTGTTTCATTCTAAACAACTGAAGCAAAACCACTGTCTTCAGTAGTTTTATAATACTGATGACTAATACCAAGTCTTCAGTTGTTTACAACAGCTGATGACAAAACCACTGTCTTCAGTAGTTTCATAACTACTGATGACAAACACCAAGTCCTCAGTTGTTTCATCATCTGAAGTCAAAACCACGGTCTTCAGTAGTTTTCTAACTTCTGATGCCTAACACCACGACTTCAGCTGTTTCAACGTCTGAAAGGATAATACCATGTCAACGGTCGTTTAAAACTACTGATGACTAACACCACATCCTTCAGTCGTTTCTTAACCGTACCTATAAATATCCTGACCTAAGCTCTCAATGCTTCATCTTCTTCAAACTAACGTTCCTCTCAAAAACTTCCCTCTTCTCAATGGCGTCATGCAAATTAAACCGCGACACAACTGTGTTGCCTACCTCACTAAATCGCCCATCTGGACTAAGTTCGATAATGCTATCGATCTTATGGTTCAGTCCCAATACAATACGGCATTCTTTGAATCCCATACTACATGCCGAATCCCTGCACCAATTTTGGATGAACGTTACTATTACCACTGGGGAGAAACAACACACCATCTCTCCAGTCGGTCGTAAACAACAAAGAAGTAGTCATCACTCCTGCAATAATCCGAAAATTCTTCATCTGAATGATGCTAGTTCTCCTGCTGGATATCCGAAGGGCACCACAGATCTATCCTTTGCCAACATGGATATCAAGGCGATCTCAGTGCCTCCACTATCATGAAGAAACACTTTAATGACGCTGAGCGCCTAATTTTCACATGGTGAATGTATGTTTGGCCCCTAAGACGTCGTCTTGGGATCAAATGTCGACAAAATGGCAGCAGGTAATGTATTCTATTCTTGAGCAACAACCACTAAATTTTCAGAAATAATATTTTCGGAGCTCAAGGATATGGCTCAAAAACTAACTGCCAACCGTGGGATACTATATCCACGGTTCATAATGGCCATCATTACAAACCAGCTTAATGCTGAGGGACTTGTTGGCTGGGATCCTGGCTACGGCTGTTCTGCCGGAAGTATACTCCCGGCACAACTCTGACCAGACACTAAAAATGGCTGCCAAGCTGCGAAAACCCACGCAGCTGGAACCCACAGCCACCACCTCCAAATCAAAAGTCCCCACCAAACCCACAAAAAGAAACCCAAAACGGCTACTCAGGGAATTGAGTCCCCTGAGGATGCCATGCAACACAAACGCAGGATATATCCACTAGTCCAAACCCCTAGTGGATACAATGACTCTTCCAGCCATAGCCGCTCAGGCTCCTCTCAACAGGAGCCTGCAGCAACCACACAAGGGGTACCTACATATCTGGGATCTTCCTCACTTGAGGGGATTGCCATTGAAGAGCACCAACCTCCCAGGTGCACACTGCTTCTATCCCTTCACCCAAACAACCGCCCTCACAGCCCAACTTTAATAGTGCACAAGTGCTGACTCAACTGCACTCCTCACCCCCTCCCCAGAAACCACTTACTACTGGGAATACCTCTACATTTGAGGGGGAGGAAACACAGTGCACCTTGAGAACCCACAGCACAGGGGTTTACCTTCTATCTCCTGGTGTAGACAAGGAGCTTAGAATATCTAGTGAGGCTGCCACCTCCTCTGACTCAGCACATGATCAGAATGAGGCTGGTAACATTGCTAAGACCTCACTAGAGGCAACAGCTGATGATGGACACTGTCCTGAGGCTGGAAGTCCCCAGTACCAAGCACAAGGGGCACATGCATCAACTGGTCTACACCCAGTGCATGTAAATCCTGCTCTAAGCAGGAGGTCAGATGATTTAGCTTCGGCTGATGATGACCTGGGCTTTTCTACGATGTTCTTGCCCAGAACACAATCCTGAAGAGAAAGTCAGTAGGCTGCAACCTACTTGATCAACTCTCACAGGAGAAAGACCATCTGCCTCACCCACCCACAGATGGCACCTTCACTTGAGGTTCCCCAAACATGAGCCACTCCAAACTCAACCACCTGCCTCTGCTTCAGGCCCTACTTCTCAGGAACAGAACCCTACTGAGCAAATAGGTGTTGTACTCAAAATTCCCTCCCTCTCATCACACCCATAATCACTGATATGTGATAAAGCCATTGATGAGAGGCTTTCCTCAACTTTACAGCCCTTGATTGATGCTGCTGTCCAAAAGACTCTTTCTGCGGTACAAACCCCCTCCTCCAATGCATCAAAAAGGGGGAGAGTTCTGCAGTGAAAGAAAAGAAGAGGAAAAGATCCGAGGAAAAGAAGGAAGAGAAGCAAGCCCAAGAGGAGGAGAAAGAAAAGCAACCTCTGCTCACTTACAAGCGAAAGAAAAGTGCTGATGATCATACTGCTGAAGACAAATCCTTGGAGGAGCTGGTAAAAGAAGCTGACACTACACACAACCGATCCATGGATAATATAATTGAACAACTCTTCAGGCAGGGGTTTGACACAGCCACACTGGATAGTGAGATCAGAAGGTTGGAAGTGCAAGAGATACAAACCCGATGGGCAGGGTATGATGCTCTGGAAAAAGAGAGGTTGGAAAAATGATGCTTTATTGCAAAATACTTAGGAAGATCATTAATGGAGATCCGCGCATGGACCAGGGACAGCATTCTGGCTATAGCCACCAGAATCTGTCTGTCTGAGCAATTCAACAAAGGGATTATTGTGGAAGCCCTTGATGAGGCTGGGGTGGTAAAAGGTTAGAGATGGCTAAACTCACAAAGGCGAAACTAACTAAAAGATGCTAGATCAACCTTCCCTTCACCCACTCAAACGATCCTATCCCTCAAATCTCCCAACCAATCTCTAAGCCAAAATCCAAACATCCTCATTCTTCAAAACCAATTCCTTCACCAACCCAACCATCATCCAGTGATGCACCCAGAAGGAGGAGAAGGTGTTGAGGATGGAAAGAAGAAGAAGAAGAGGAGGATGAAGATGATAGTCTGCCACTCTCTGCTGTTCTAAAGCTACCAAAACCCCGAAGTCAACCCATGATCACACTGACTCTCAAAGGGAAATGGTCAGAGTCAAGATAGAAGAAGAAGAACAGCAGAAACAGCACGATGAGCAACTGTTGAAGATGGTTGACAAGGAATTTCCTCAGTCATCATCTATTCAAGCCATGAAAGGGCATGCTCAAAGGCTGTACACTCTCAGGCACACCTTTCAGTATCAGAAGGAGAGAGTGAGAGTATGGCCAGACCCCAGGGTGAGTTCTAGAATCCATAAAAGAACTATCCTCACAGATACAATGGCCAGGTACGAAAAAACAATAGATTCTACCATCATGTTGGCCGTTGTAGTCTCACTTGGGAAATCATTGATGATTCAAGAGAGCTCACCAAGCAAAGAAGACCCCTCAAGCTTACTAGAAAACAAGATGATTAAGAAGGGTTGTTATATAAAAAGCTTGAAGACATCAGAAGAATGAGCTCCAGTTACTCCTTGAAGGCAACCATCCTGATGAATGTATATAGGGAGGTAACTACGGTGGAGCTGAAAAATGGCAGGACCATGAAGTACTTATCAGAGTACTATGGTCCAGAGTTCTTCTCGAAGGAGGAGTAGAAGAACTCTCTCAGGAGGAAACAAGTTGTTCTCTTGAGGCCTATGTTCGAGAGTCATACAGACTCATTATGGGGAAGTAAATCTCATGAATGGGATAACAACTCTGTGTCCAGTTCCCCAAAACAGAGTTCCCATCATACTCTGCCAAACAAATATCTGAGATTTCTTCCCAGGCCGGAGCTTACATGGGTCATCTTCTCTACTGATCAAGAAGGAAAAAGACCAACATTTTGCCAACAATAAGTGGGAGTGAATAATTTGAGGTTTGGCTGCATTGGTTCAGGGGGAGTTTGTTGGACCAAAAGAACCAATGAGCCAAGATCAGAAAACCTCTAAGTCCCACATGGTATCACAACAACTGCTGAAAGCTCATCAGCAGTTTGACAAGTGCTGAAGACTTCAACAGCTGAAGATCAAGTGCTGAAGACTCAACAGCTGAAGAACTAAAGTGCTGAAGTACAACAGCTGAAGAACACAAGTGCTGAAGCTGAAAGACCAAAGTACTGAAGTACAACAGCTGAAGAGTTTACAAGTGCTGAAGATCAACAACTGATGTACAAAGTCTGAAGACAAAGACTGAAGACATCAGCTGATGATATCTACTGAAGTCATCAGCTGATGAAACACTGAAGGTCAAAGTCTGAAGATCAAGTACTGAAGCGTCAGTAGTTTTCACAACTGCTGAAGAGTACTTCTTCAGTAGTTGTGATATCAGTAGTTTTATATTCTAGTTCAGTAGTTTTATGTTCAGTAGTTTTGTAAAACGACTGAAGAGCTTGTTCTTCAGTCGTTGTAGTTTCAGTAGTTTTATATTTTGTACTTAACACTCTGATATGTTCTCAGTAGTTGTGAACATTTCAGTAGTTGTTAAGAGTTAGTTATTTTTGTATTGATCTGCCAGTTGTCACTTTCCGTGATAACAGCAGTGATTGTTGCACTCTATATAAGGAGTGACAACTATTGTAATTTGAGATGAATGAATGAATGGAATGAATGATGATTTGATTAGAAATATTCTACATCTATAAACATTCCTTGAAATCAGAAATATATATTCTCCCTATAACCGTATGTGCTCTTAATGCATACAAGTATCAATTGCTTGCTACAATTTGTCTAATTCTTGTTCGTATTCCGCTGCTTGAACTCTAATACATCAAACTTGTGATCGCTGATCCTGTCATCATCAGCAAACCAAAGCTTCAGCACCATACAGTTAAGCGGTGCCAGTGTTCCTTACCCCATGGTGGGTAGAGATGGTCCTTTGGTGAATGTTGGGTAGGTGATAGTCTAGCTTGGTGGCTGGTGGTGGTAGTGGTGGCAGTGGGGAATATGGGTGGTGGCATATGAGTGGGTGTGTGAAGGGTAGGCTGTTGTAGTGGTGGTGGATGGGAGTGTGGTAGTTATAGGTGGTGTGGTAGTGGTGGTGGTTGTGGTGGTAGCTGTGGTAGATGTGGCTAGTAGTGGTGGTGGTAGTGGCTGTGGCAGTGGGACTAGATATGGTCAATATGAACCTTGGCATCTTTCCTTTTCGCTGTAGGGTGAGTCATTCTCTTTCTCCTCAAGCCTTTGGAGGAGGATGCTCCCCCTTGGTTGTTGGGCTGGTTTGGGGTGTAAGATTGATCAGTAGCAGCCTCCCCAGACTCACCCTGGTGTCCACCTACCGCCCTAATCCCTCGTCGGGTGGCAACCACCTGCTGCCCACCGTCCGAACTAATGACTCCTCATCAGACTCCTCCTCCTCAGCAGGACGGAAATCCTGATGGAATCCTACCGTATTAGCTCCTTTGTGGGTGGATGGTGGAGATGTAGCATCTGTGGTAGTGGCCCTAGATTGGGTGGGGCCAGTACCTCCACCATCACCACTATCATCATCATCAGAATCATCAGATGGGAGCACAATCGACTTAGAATCTGAGTCACTATCATCGTTACGCCACGTCCTCCGAGCTGGCGTCACGTAGTCCTCTCGGGCCAAATGCCTAAACAACTCCTTACAGGGGGCTTCACTGTTTTCCCCTGTATACCTTCATTCGCCCTAGGGTGGTATCATCCATCACCTCTAGTGTAACTGCATCCTCTCTGTCCTTGGGCAGTGAAGGAAGATTCTAGTCGATGATCATTTGTATGAATCGTGGGTACATGCAGAAGCCTTCCTTGCCTTTGGCCTCTATGTGCTACACCAAGTAGGTGAAGATCATCCTCGAAAAGCTGAATGGGCGGTTCAGCACTAGAGCTGCATAGGCGCTCTGCGTCTGGTCTGATAACTCATCAAATCCGCCCTTCCTCGAGGCTATACACTTCAGCAGCACATGGGCTAAGTATTTAAACTAGGGGCATAGGTGCTCTTGTTAAGCACACTGCGTGTATGTCCCCCAAGTACTTAGCCCGAAGAAAACATCCTCGAACTGTCAATGGATGTAGTCTGGTAGGGCAATTGCCATCATCTCCCAACTCTAAGACCGTCCTTAGGTCCTCCTCACTGATGTTAATGTCCTGACCAAAGATGGAACTTCGAATCTGGTGGGGCTCCGAGGACCTATCTACAACATCGCTTTCCCTGAAAGCCTACTGTATCGACTTGTAGGGTGTGCACGGAGTGGAGATAGCTCTAAAAATCCTCGATCTCCATGGAAATGACATAATGCCCACAAACTCAGACACATTCCGAGTGTCATGTCTAGATGAGCACATATGTTGTGCTTTGTGCTCATCGTCCACCGACTCACCATGCCGCTGTAACACAAGATAGATAAACATTAGAGTGTGTATAACTAAATAACATTTGAATTTATTGGACTTGAATTCTTCTGTTCTATCGTGCGAATGGACAGTGCGACTGAGTCTGAGTCGTGCGATTGACCTCATTCGTGCGATTGAGCAAGCGACTGGGCTTAGTCGTATGTTGTCCCATGCGGTTGATACAGTCGTGCGACTAAACTCAAACGCATGGTATAGTCGTGCGATTGTGCCATTCGCCCAACTTAGTCGTGCGATTGAAGTTCATCAGTAAGTTCATTCGCATGACAGTCTATGTTTCCATTCAAATTCAAATCATGAGCAAAACTTGATGTTAGACGTTGTGATTTGGCTCATTAGACTCGCAATCGTTCCAATTAACATATAACACATTTTAAGTTAGCGATTTACTTAGTTTTAAAGGTTTATTTTGTGAACTAAGTGTCGATTCTTATTAGGGCTAAATATCATCGATTTAGGGCACCATTTGAAGAGCCATTGAGTGGATAATGCCGCACATTACCTGTATAATCCAGAGAGATCGTTAGAAGCAACAGTAACCAGTCTATAACACTCAATCAAGATTTTGCCAGCGTAACGGTACAATCGTGCGATTTAGGGGCAATTTGGGGGTGATGAGTGACTGCAACCGACTCCCCCTCTATTTATACTAGGGTTCCTCCAGTCATGTGACTAAACCTATTCGCACTCTTGATTCATGCGACTGAGGCTCAGTCGTGCGACTGGCACAGTCGGTAACCTTCAGTCGTGCGACTGGCACAGTCGGTAACCTTCAGTCGTGCAACTGTCTCATTTAGTCACCTCCATTCGTGTGATTGGTTCATTCTGATGATCCAAACGTATGGATTGACCCATGCATATGGTCCAATCGCAGGTCTGGTCCATATGTGTGGCTTAGTTGTGCGATTGGGCTCATACGTTTGGTCCAATTGTATGACTGGTCCATACTCATGGTCCAGTCGTGCGAATGGATCATACTTACGAGTTTGACCTTATGACCATTCATACACTTAGCCTTTTACTTATTGATAAGACATTGACTATTGATCATCTCAGATATGACCATTTTAACTTATAAAACTATAGATCACCTCAGACGTGATCTGTTTAACAACAAAAACTTTGTCACCTCAGACGTGACCCTTTACATTTGAAAACCCCATTGGTCACCTCAAACGTGACATTTTAGTGAGTGAATCCCACATTGACTTCCGATGTGTAATCCGACATTTACCTACTAAATTAACTTAAATTAACTAAATTAAACAACTAGACATAAAACAAAGCTAAAACATATTTTTTGTATTTTTGTGTGAGGTTGAAATCCTAAGATAGTATCTACCAGATTTTTCTTCCTGGATAGTATAGCGTCAAGTTACTTTCATTATAACCAGAACGATTCATTATGGAATCATACAGGTTTGTTAAATCATTTGGGGCATTTTATCAAAGCCTTTTGATGCTAGATTATTGTTTTCATCGAGATTCATAGCAAGTTTAGGAAATCATACTAGAGCTACAAGATGCACATGGTGATTTTGACTTTCAAGAGTTGCAACTCACGATGATTGCCAGTTTACTTGTCCTCTTAAATCCATACAAAGATTTTTGACACACATTGATGATGATTTAAGGTTTAATTATTTCAACAAGCATTTGTGGATCCCCGCTTATATGGTAATCAACGTTCCTCAGGAGATTTTTGAGCGGTCTACGGGTATATTACAAGAAGAAACTATTTTAGAGCTTTCAAAGAGATGCTAAGCCACAGGTCAGTGCCGCCGCACAGCAGAGAGGCGCAAACAACAATAAAATCTAGAATAGTTAGGTTATGCTTATCCTCAGGTCAGTGCCACCGCATGGCAGAGAGGCACACAACCTATCTTCTTGTTTAAGGAATTATATTCTTCTTGCACAGATCACACCAACAACATAGGTTATTAGCTTGATTGCTTTTTGTATTTTCATGTGCTTTGCTCATTTTTATGGTAATCCACACACATTTGTGGCATTTATTTTGCTCATCATTCCTTAATGAAAATTCGTTGATTGTGTATCCAGGGATAAGATGATAACCCACAGCTTGTTGAACAACTTAGTTTGAGCTTAGATCACAATTAGGTCTAATCATCTATTGTGTTGAATCTACCGACACATCATGTAGTGGTCTAGCAACCTCTAGGTCCACTTTCTTCGTGTACCTTAGTAGTAGCTAGTTTTACTATCATTTTCCTTTTAAGTTGCTTAGCTTTCTCATACTTATACTTCGAATTTTGCATCTTAATCAATTACATTCTTTAAAGTACCAAACTCTTTGTTCCTGTGTACTATCATTTGCATAAATACTAAATTAGTATCATAGATACGATCTCCTTTTATTAGCTAGATTGTCCTCCCTCTTTTTTTTAAGTACTGAAATTAAAACAACTAATTTAATACTAGTTTAACCGAAAATGTTTTTGCATTAGAATTTTAATAGGCGAAGAAATAAAATAAAATAAAATAAAAAATAAGACTACTCATTGGACTATGTGTTGTCATCATCTGGAATCACTTCACTTTTCTTTTTCACCCCGTTGACCTTTAACATATATAAAAATCTTGGTTTATCAAAAGCTTTTGTGTAGAGGTCAGCGCGTTGAAAGTCGTATTAATTTTAACAACATCGATTAATTCTTTTCAAAACAATCACGTATAAAGTGATATTTAATAACGATGTGATTTGTCTTAGGATGTTGGACAAGATTTTTAGTAACGGCTATAGCAGCAGAACTATCAGTAAATATGGGAGTGTTAGAGAATTTCAAACCGTAGTCCCGCATTTGCTGTTGAATCCAGATGATTTGAGAACAGCAGCTTGCAGCAATAACGTATTCAGTTTCTCAAGTTGACAGAGCAACTGATGTCTGCTTCTTACACTGCCACATGACTAATCTTCTCCCAAAGAATTGACATCCTGGTGATATTGACTTGTAGTTCATTTTGCAGCCGCCATAATCCAATTCAATATACGCTGTAAGCTCAAAGTCATCATCAAGAGGATACCACAACCCAAGTGTTGGGGTACCCTTCAGATAACGAAATATCCTTTTGACTCCTATGAGATGGTTGACTTTTGGTTTCGCCTAATATCTGGAGCAGTGGCACGTCTTGTAAATGATTTCAGGTCTTCAGGCAGTGAGGTACATGAGGGATCCGATCATTCCTCGGTACATGGTGGCATCCACCAGATCACCATTTTCATCGGGTGCTACGTCGTGGTTTGTAGCAAGGGGAGCCACAGCTGCCGAAGCATTCTCCATATCGAACCGACTTAGGATATCACCTACATACTTGGTCTGATATAGAAATATGCCTTTGGTGTCTGATCCACCTGTAACCCAAGAAAGAACTTTATCTCTCCCATGGCACTCATCTCAAATTAGCTTTCATTACTGCTTCAAATTCTTTACATAGTTCTTCATTCTTGGAACCAAAGATTATGTCATCAACATAAATTTGAACTAGCAGTAAGTCACCATCCTTTTCTTTGATGAACAGTATACAGTCAATCACTCCTCTGCAAAATCTGTGTTTCACAAGATGAGTCGAGAGCTTTACATACCATGCTCTTGGGGCTTGATGGAGCCCGTAGAGAGCCTTATCTAGTTTGTAAACTCTGTCCCGATGATACGGATCCTCAAATCCTTCGGGTTGACTGACGTACACTATCTCCCGGATTTCACCATGAAGAAATGCACTCTTTACATCTAGTTGATAAACTTTAATTTTCATGTAAGATGCATAGGCTAGGAAGATACGGATTGCTTCCATTCTTGCCACAGGTGCAAAGTGTTGGGGTTTGTTAGAATAAGATACATAGTTTAACCATTTAAACTTTGTGAAAACACAGCGGAAACAAGCTTTATAACATGGTTTGTAAACTGAAATTTAGGGTTTCATCTTGATATTATAAAGTTACAAACAAACCCAAGAACAAAGGACCTTTTATATGTGAATAAGACTAGCTATGTAAACACAAAACAAACATTATGGACAGCCATAAATAGGCTGCCATAAACTACCTTTTTCAGTAGCAAAAGAGTCAAGATTGAAGAGGATGTGCTCCAAGAAAATGACAAGGCACCAAAGGAGGTCCTCTCCAGCTTGCATACCCCAAGCTCTATGACAAACACCTTGTTGCTAGGATTTGAGCACCAAAAACCAAAAGAGGAGGATGCTGGAGACCTTTTAGCCGTGAATCTCTTCAACAAGAGGAGAAAACCCTTTTCTTTCTTGTGGTTTCTGCATGTGTGAGAGAAATGAGGATGGAGTGAATGTCTTGTCTAATGTCTTTGTTCCAAGACTCAAGTGAAACAAAAGAGGCCAACCCCTAAGGGGCGGCCGAATACCCTTTAAACATTGGATTTTCCCCCAAAAACTAAAACCCAATTTAACACATTAACAAGTCACTAATATGAGTTATACATATAATTAACCTTTTAATTGTATAACTCACACACACTACATTATTATTTGATGTTATTTAAGTAACTTAAATAACATTACAAACAATATCTATAAACAAAATATCCATATAAATTGTTCAATTTCATATGCAACTTATTTAAAAAACCCATTTTCTAAATTAGTGTATTTTATTTAATTGTATGATCATATCATCAATTAATATTATTTGGTGTTTGCTAAGCTTGTTATTGGGTATGACCGACTTGGATCATAACGTACTAACCACATCAATGTTCTATGTGTCTTGGGCATAAAGAATCCTACAATCTCCCACTTGCACAAGATTCATAGAAGATTGATGTAAGCAGTAAATACCGCCTAACAACGGTTTACTACCCTTAATACGCATGACTAAAAGCCATTCAATAACATCACCCCCTTCAAGTATCTAACTTGAAATGATTTAGGTGAATCAATCATTTATCCTTTTGTTACAGATGTCAAGTTAAATCCAAGGACACAGAATGATCATTCCTTGTTGATTTAACTGAATCAGGCCTTAGACATCTTGCTCTCGATGAATAAGAGGAACAAATTCCATCTTGACTACATACGTTTATCACAAACACCTCGTGTTACGCCTGAACATAGCCTTACGTACTATCCATTATTTCAGGGTAGTGAAGAACTAGCTCAAGGTATAACACTTGGTGAATATCAAAACCCAATATGTATCTCAGGTCTGAGGATACCAAATGATATTCGCCTTTACTCAAATTTACTTATGATAAATCTAAAAGATTCCATGTAGTATAAATTTGAGATGCGGGTCAGTCCAATATTTGTATCCCACAAATATCTATGAACTTTGGCAGCAACCAATTGCTCTATATTCATTCCTTATGAATATCCACCAATCCAAATTCATAATAATCTTACCCTCATATTTGTTCCCAAAAGTATGAACGACTACGGACATTTAGAGTAAAATTTACCCATGGATTAAACATGCTAAATTGGAACATTTACTGAAATATTGTAACCATATAATTTTATTCAAGTAGTAAGGGAGTTCCAAATATCCAAATACGAAATCACAGATCAAATCCAATCACTAGAATATCGAAGTCCCATGGCACAGGTATGACCTTCATGCTTTGCCTTTGCTAGGAGCTTTGTAAGAGGATCTGCAATATTTTGATCTCTGTGGACTTTGCGAATACATATCTTTCCTTTCTCAACTTCATCTCGTATGTAGTTGAACCTCCGCTCAATGTGCCTAGTCTTTTGATGAGCACGAGGTTCCTTGATTTGAGCAATCGCACCCTTGTTATCACAAAAGATCTCTAGGGGGTCCTGAATGGAAGGGACAACCCCTAGATCGGCAATAAATTTCTTCAACCATGCAGCTTCTTGAGCTGCCAATGAGGCGGTGACGTATTCTGATTCTATAGTTGATAAAGCCACCACATCCTGTTTAGAGCTTTTCCAAGAGACAACTCCTCCATTCAGAATGAAAATGTATCATGATTATGATCGTGAATCATCACGATCGGTTTGGAAACTCGCATCCGTGTAACCTTTTACAATGAGTTCCTCATCACCAGATCCATAGATTAGAAACATATCTCTAGTCCTCCTTAGGTACTTAAGTATATTCTTAACAACCATTCAATGACTGCTTCCAGGATTTTGCTGGTATCGGCTTGTCATGCTTAAGGTGCATGAAACGTCCGGCCGAGTGCATATCATTGCATACATGATGGATCCAATAGCAGATGCGTATGGGATTGCCTTCATTTTATCTTGCTCATCCTTTGAGCTTGGACATTGAGTCGTTCTCAATATTGCTCCTCTTTGAATAGGTACCTTACCTTTCTTAGAGTTCTCCATCTTGAACCTTTTCAAGATCTTATCAATGTATGCACTTTGATTAAACCAATCAACCGCCTTGATCTATCCCTATAGATCTTTATTCCCAGAATATAGGCGGCCTCACCAAGATCCTTGATGGAAAAACAACTTCCAAGCCAGGTTTTTACACCTTCCAAGGTTGGAATGTCATTTCCAAATAGTAGTATGTCATCAACATACAATACTAGGAAAGTGATGATGCTCCCACTAGCTTTCTTATATACACAAGCTTCATCAGCGTTCTTGATGAATCCAAATTTAATTACTTCTTCATCAAAATGGTGATTCCAACTTCTCGATGCTTGTTTCAATCCATAGATTGATTTCTTTAACTTGCATACTTTGTCAGGATGTTTTGGATCGACAAAACCTTTAGGCTGAACCATATAGACATCTTCCTCAAGATATCCATTTAGGAAAGTTGTTTTGACATCCATTTGCCAAATCTCATAATCATAATGAGCAGCTAAGGCAAACAATATCCTAATAGATTTTAGCATTGCAATAGGTGAGAAAGTTTCATCATAGTCAACCCCTTGAGTTTGAGTGAAACCCTTTGCTACAAGTCTAGCTTTATAAGCATCCAAGTTTCCATGCATATCAGTTTTCTTTTTGAAAACCCACTTACTTCCAATTACTTTGTAGTTAAGAGGTGGTACAACCAAGTCCCATACTTGATTGTCATACATGGATTGCATCTCAACATTCATGGCTTCAAGCCATTTGTCACAATCCAAATTGGACAACGTGTCATGGTATGTGATTGGTTCATCGGAATCTATCACATAGCATCCATCAGTGAAAAATCCATATCTTTCAGGTGGATTACTAGTTCTACTAGATCTGCGAACGTTTTCTGTGTATTGATCAACTATTTGAACATTTTCAACATCCTTATGTTGAGTGCTAGTATCAACCAAACGTGTATCGGGTTGCGGTTCTTGATCCTCTTCAAGATCCACAGTTCTACTACCAGTTCCTTCCATAAGGAACTTGGTTTCCAAGACTCACCCTTTTTGGCAACAACTCCTTTTGTTGTATTGGATCATAGAAATATTATCCCATATATCTCTTGGATATCCAATAAAGATACACTTAGTGGAACGGCTTTCTAACTTGTTCGAGGTGGGAGTCTTCACATAAGCCTCACACCCCCACACCCTCAAATATGAAAATGATGGAACCTTCCATGCCATATTTCAGAAGGTGTCCTTTCCACTTTCTTGGTTAGGGCCATATTCAAAATACTAGCCGCAGAGAGCAGAGCAAAACCCCAAAATGATGAGGTAATGAGCTTCTAGCCATCATAGATTTAACCATATCTAATAGAGTTCGATTTCTCCGCTCGGACACACCATTATATTGTGGTGTTCCGTGGAGATAGTTGTGAGACAATCCCACAACTTCTAAGATGGTCCCTAAAAGCATCATTCAGGTATTACCTCCTCTATCTGTGCGGAGAATTTTAATTGAATTATTGAGTTGATTTTGTACTTCATTTCGAAAGATCTTGAACATTTCAAAAGTTTCATCTTTGTGTCTTAACAAGTACACATACTCATATCGACTATAGTCGTCAGTCAAGGTAATGAAGTATCTTTCATTGTACCTTGTCATAGGTTTAAAAGGACCACATATATCCGAATGTATGATACCTAATAAATCCTTTGCCCTTTCGGCTTTGCCTGTAAAAGGTGCCTTGGTCATTTTACCTTGTAAACAAGACTCACATACATCAAATGAATCACATTCATTTGTTTTTAAAAGACCATTCTTTTGTAGTGTTTGTATTCTTTTCTTGTTTATATGACCAAGATGGCAATGCCAAAGGTAATTGTCACTCAAATCTGATTTGAGTTTCTTGGTACTAGTTTGGTACAACAAGCTATCATTCAATGTATTTTCACGAACCAATTCATACATACCATTGATGGGAACAACTTTAAAGTAAAACATGTCATTCAAAGTAACATGGATTTCATTTCCAATAAATGATAATACATATCCAAAATGTTTTAATAGGGCTACGGAAATAATGTTCCTAGTCAAACTAGGAGCATACAAAACATTGTCCAAAATTACTTCCAAACCATTTAGAAGTTTTAAGATGTAGTCACCATGGGCTTTAACTTGAACTTTAGCCCCATTGCCCATGTAGAGACTAACATCCCCTTTGTTGAAGTTGCTACTTCTTTTGAACCCCTGCAATAAATTGCAAATGTGAGTTCCACATCCGGTATCTAATACCCATGTGCTAGAGGATATTAAGTTTAAATCAATATGGATCATGTATATAGTACCTGAGGTCTGCCCGGTATCCCTCTTCGCTTTCAACTCTTGGAGATGGACAGGACAATTTCTTGTCCAA
This sequence comes from Flaveria trinervia, assembly GCA_025506515.1. Classification (NCBI taxonomy): domain Eukaryota; kingdom Viridiplantae; phylum Streptophyta; class Magnoliopsida; order Asterales; family Asteraceae; genus Flaveria; species Flaveria trinervia. The sequence continues at coordinate 69,237,259 of CM046443.1, forward strand.
TGTCCAATCTCCCCACACTTGAAGCATGGGTCATTAGAAGCAACCTTTTGCCTCTTCTCCTGTGCTTTGGGTGGCACCCTTGCCACCCCTTTCCCTTTCCCATTATGGGTCCCTTACCCTTGGCAACTCTTGCTTTGGGTGCAGGATGAGGCCTTTTCTTGTTCACACCTTCATAATGGTGGGGAGAACGGGTAAAACCCTTTTACCCATGGCCGCCTTGGCCGTTTTGAGCATAGAGTGAAGCTCACCAATGCTTTTGTTCCAAGCATTCATGTTGTAGTTCAACATGAACATCTCAAACTTTTTGGTAAGGCCATTGAGGATCAAATTCGTGGCCAATTCCTTTGAGATGGGACAATTTAGCCTTTCTAGGCGGTCAATGTGACTTTTCATCTTAAGTACATAAGATGAAACTGATTGGTTGTCGTCCATACGACATGCATGGAGCACTCGAACCGTTTCGAAGCGCTCAACCCTCACTTGCTGTTGGAACGTTTCCTTCAGTTGGGTTATCATGTCATAAGCTCCGTGATGCTCATACTCCTTCTAGAGATCTGGAGTCATGCTTGCCAACATAAGGCAAGACACTTGGACAGAGTCCTCAGTGTACTTTATCTAATCGTTATAGGCCTCCTCATCATCCTCACTAGGTTGATCGGGGACAGGGTCGTCTAAAACATATGATCGTTTCTCTTGCTTGAGAGCTATTCTCAAGTTTTGATACCAATCAATAAAATTGTTATGATTTAGACGTTCTTTTTGGAGAATCGCTCGTAAAGATTGGGCGGACGTGGATGAATTATCATGATTATCATAATTATTGGTGGCCATCTACAAAATTTAACAAACATTTTCGATATTGTTTTTTTAATAATTAATACCTTTTAAGGTCATTTTCATATTAAATCTAGAACCCAACATTACATTTAAATAGTGGTTAGGTGACCTTTATCCCACGATTTAAATTAATAAGGTGGTCAACGATTGATGATTGCAACCATTTGCAACTTCTAGAGGTATGGGATCGACTTGAAACATCATATGTAAAGTCGGCATGTTAATCCCATCAACACCATTTGGAAACCATATCGTAGATGATCCATTTGACATGGTTTGAAAATCAAGACACCCTACTTACACACACGTGTGAGTTTGCCAATATAAGCGGTTAGGTGACCTTTATTCCACGAATATCGCATTCTCACCTCAAGTCACAAGTTCCCTCAAAATGGTTAGGTGACCTTTATCCCACTAAGAGTTCCCGAGTGATTCAAGTGTTGTGTAAAAGGACGGTGTTGATCTCATTTTTAAAATATTTAGAGATTACATAATTCTAGTTTAGAAAACTCCATGTATTCATATTTGCATGCTTTCAAATACAAGATACCCTATGGTACATTGATTAAAGCCCCTTATAGTCTTTGAAATCATTAAACAATTCTAATAACCATTTATTATCTTTTAATGATTAATGCTCATTTAGTTAGTTTGTTATGATCATTGAAAGGATTGTTAAGCAAATATCATATATAAGCAATCAACCACAATACCATAACCAAAATAACCATGAATCAACCAAATGATAGTGCATAACCATAGCATCTAAAGTGGCCACACTTGTTTGCCATCACAAGTGTGGACCATAGCACATTCCTAAGGGACAAAACACAACACAAAGGCTTCCATGAACCTCCCACTTGAAACCGCATCCAAATGTTCCATGTTTCTTGTGTCTTTCCTTTGTGCTTCTAACGCGTACATATTCATATTACAAGATATTATATCCTAATACAAGATTTATAGTAAAATGAAAAGTACCTAATCTATTTATTACAGCCCAATAATAAATAAAATACACTTTAAACAAAGCACAAATAATGATTATACAACCCAATTGAATGAATAAAAAAACAACCATTACAATCATCCAAATAACACAAGGTCAAGGGCTAGGTTATGCACCATAATGAACAATGATCATATCATCGAAAAGAACAATGAATCTCCACTAAAACCAACGAAATTTTAGCCAACACAAACTGAAATTTTGGTTTTATCTTGTCCACAAAAAAAACAATACATCTTACATGTCTTTCAAAGTTTAATCACAAGCATGTGTGATATAACTATGAAAGTTGGGGATTCATAATACATGAACATAGCAGCCCCTAAAGGGGTTTAAAAGTCCCATAAAACGAATTTTTCAAGGACAAAACAAGCTAGCTATCCACATAACTGGCTCTAGATGCCAATGTTGGGGTTTGTAAGAACAAGATGCATAGTTTAACCATTTAAACTTTGTGAAAACACAGCAGAAACAAGCTTTATAACATGGTTTGTAAAATGAAATTCGGGTTTCATCTTGATATTATAAAGTTACAAACAAACCCAAGAACAAAGCCCTTTTATATGTGAATAAGACTAGCTATGTAAACATAAAACAAACATTATGGACTGCCATAAAGAGGCTGCCAAAAACTACCTTTTTCAGCAGCAAAAGAGTCGAGATGAAGAGCATGTGCTCCAAGAAAACGACTAAGGCACCAAAGGAGGTCCTCTCAAGCTTGCATACCCCAAGCTCTATGACAAACACCTTGTTGCTAGGATTTGAGCATCAAAAACCGAAAGAGGAGGCTGCTGGAGATCTTTCAGCCGTGAATCTCTTCAACAAGAGGAGAAAACCCTTTTTTTTCTTGTGGTTTTTGCATGTGAGAGAGAGAAGAGGATGGAGTGAATGTCTTGTCTATGTCTTTGTTCCAAGACTCAAGTGAAACCAAAAGAGGCCAACCCCTAAGGGGCGGCCGAATACCCTTTAAACATTGGGTTTCCCCCCAAAACTAAAAACCCAATTTAACATATTAGCAAGTCAATAATATGAGTTATACATATAATTAACCTTTTAATTGTATAACTCACACACACTCCATTATTATTTGATGTTATTTAAGTAACTTAAATAACATTACAAACAAATCTATAAACAAAATATCCATATAAAATTTCAATTTCATATGCAACTTATTTAGAAAACCCATTTTCTAAATTGGTGTATTTTATTTAATTGTATGATCATATCATCAATTAATTATTATTTGGTGTTTGCTAAGCTTGTTATTGGGTATGAACCAACTTGGATCATAACGTACTAACCACATCAATGTTCTATTTGTCTTGGGCATAAAGAATCCTACACAAAGACTTCATTGTATCAATACCCTCGACTTGTCGAAATCCTTGAACTACAAGTCGAGCCTTGTTTCTGATTATGACCCCTTGGTCATCTTTCTTGCATTTCAAGACCCATTTGGTGCCAATGACCTTAGCCCCTTTAGGTCTATCCACCAGTTTCCATACACCTAACTTCTTGAATTGAAGAATTCTTCTTGCATGGCACTCACCTATGCCTCGTCGTTTAGGGCTTCACTGACATTTGGGCTCAAATTGAGACACAAAACATCGATACGCACCATTGTGAATATACCCCTTTTCCATTACCGAGGCATAATTAGCTGAGTATGGCTGATTTCTTGTCTGAACTCCTGATCTTACATCCCCAATGACATTGTCCAGAGGATGATAAACATTTAAGCGTGATCCAGGAGTGATGGGAACAACTACCTCATTATCCAGGTTTTGAACCCCCGGTTCAATATCTGAGGTAGTGGGAGTGTGAGGTTCCAAAGTGTCAGAGGCATCAATACCAGATGCTTGTGTACTTGTAGTAGTAGGAACATGCTCCTCCTGATCCACCTGATTGTTCTCCACGTCTTCATCATCAGAGGAAGAGTCACTTACTTCCAGTGCTCCCCCTGAATGACTGGAAGACTCGCCTTGTGAACCTAATGTTGATGAGTCTTGTGACGGTGTGTTTAAGACATCATACATCATTTTGGTTGCTAACTCATCTTTAAGAGGGGAGAGAAGGATGTTGAAGGACTTAAAGAATCCATCATAATTGAAGAAGAATGTGGGTCCTTTGCTAGCAGGGGGTGGTTTATCTCTGAACGTCGACATTGCACCACACATATACTTGACCCGTTGAGTTGTTGTAAGCTCTCTTATTCGATATGTTGTATCCTAGAAAAAATCCTTCTTCAGCCTTCTCGCTGAACTTCCCTGACTGAGTTTTCTTTAGAAGTGTACATAGTGCTCCAAACGGTTCGAGGTACTCTAGATTAGGTAAACGTCGTTGCAGTAACTCGTAACACGTCTTACCATGACGCTTGATCACCAGGACTCGATTTAGGGTGCAATATGCATTGGCAACTGCCTCATTCCAGAATTGAATGGGTAGTTTCGAGTCTGCTAGCATCGTCTGGGCTGTCTCTATCAAGCTGTGATTGTTTTTCTCAGCAACTCTGTTCATTTGAGCAGTGTAGGCAGATGTGAACCGGTGCACAATTCCTTTTTCTTTGCAGAATGCCTCCATCCATTGGTTCTTGAACTCGGTACTGTTGTTTGAGCGAACTTGTCATACCTACAGCTTGTAGAGTGATTCCAATGTAGTTACCAGCTCTTTGATTAAATCAAATGTCTTTGATTTGGATTTCAGAAACATCACCCAAGAGAATCTTGAGTAATCATCCGTAACTACATAGCAATACAAGTCGCAAGCAATGCTCCTCGTACTGACTGGACCAAACAGATCCATGTGAAGAAGCTGAAGAGGCAACTCAATGGAATTAACTTTCTTAGCCTTATGAGCCTTCTTGGTTTGTTTTCCTTTCTTACAAGCGACACAAAAATCCGATAATTGGAAGTTCTTAACGTTTACTCCACGCACTAGATCATTTTGGATCAAGTGATTCATCTTCCGAGGATTCATGTGTCCCATTCTCCTATGCCAGGAGATGGAGTCTTTCTCTGTTGCCTTTGACCAGAAGCATTGTACTTGATGATCAGTTGTGGAGGCCTTGATAGATTGAAGACATATTGATCGTTATATCTTGAAGCTGACATTAATACTTGATCCTCCGGGATTACGTAATCCTTCTTCAACACATAGCACTTCTTGTTGTCAAAGACGACCTTAAAGCCTTTGTCACAGATTTAGGATATAGAAAGTAAGTTATTTTGAAGTTGTTCAACATAGTTTACCTTATCAAACATCATTTCTAGTTTCCCACTTCCCCTTGAGCTGTGATGTAACCTCCTTTATTTCTAGCAAATGAAACGTGTCCTCCTTTAATTTGTTTGACGTTTGAAAGGAGAGACAAGTTCCCAGTCATGTGCCTTGATGCTCTGCTATCAACAAACTAGGTATTTGTAGTAGCACTATAGAGAACACCTTTCACATTCAAAAGAAATGATTAGTTTAGGTTAGGGACCTAAAGCCTTTACTGGCTTGGGTGCCCAGAGGCATCACACATCATAAATTCAACCCATTGTCCATTTGAGGGTGAGGGCAGATCTATTTTCTTCTTGTTCTCATTATCAGACACTATACATGATTTTTCTTTCCATAGGCTAGTTTTGTGTAAGGCCTGTTTATGTTAAACAGACGACTAGCTTACAATTTGAGCTTATGTTCACTAATCCTTTTTGGTGGAGTGATAGAACTCCTTTTAGAAGACCTTGGTTTAGGATCATGAATTTCAATTTTCTTTTGATGTCTGATAATAAGAACAGGTAGAAGCAATGTGTCCATACTTTCCACAATTATAGCATGATCTACCTTCTATACGTTGGTGGAACTGTTGCTGTGGAGAGGTGTGTCGCATAGGTGTGACTTTAGTCTGTTTGGGTTTGGGCACTTCTTGTTTAGATGCATTAGCTTCTTTAACAAAATCTATTGTTTGAACATTTTAAACATCTTTACCCTTTTGTTTATTTGGACTAAGACATGGTGCATGTGGTCGGTTAACTTGTTTGGTCTTTCCGGGTTCAAAATTAGACATGTTAGAACCTGACTTCACCTTAACCTTTTCAAAATGCTCATCCAAATTAACAATAGGCATCTTACCTTGAGACTTAAAGTGGCCTCCTTCTGTTTAGTGACAGATTCCATCGGTTTGCACGTGGAATATGGATCACTAACTAGAGGAGTAGACACAACATGATCCTTAACAAGGTTGTTATTTACGGGTTTACATTTAGCATTTAACACTATCTCATGTGATGGTGGAACCACTTTGTATCCCAACCCCTCCCCATTGTTTCGTTCTCTCACTAAGTGTGGGATTATATGAGAAGAACTTGTCCAACTGTGTAGTTTTTTTAATGAGTTTACTTCGACTTCCAAAACTGTTTTCTCTTTCTTAGTTGCTTCTAGGGAGTTTAAATAGAAAATTATGTCATTTTCTTGGTTAAAAGCAACAACTTCGATTTCCCTTATTTGTTTATTTAAAAACTCTATTTTCTCTTTATATCTGTGCCCATTTTGTTTTAAAATCTGGTTAGCTTCTATGCACAGTTGTAAGTCATTTACTAAGCTATCATTATGATCTAATAACCTAGCAAATTTTGAGTCTATGCTTTCTCTAAATTTATTACATTCATTACATGCATGACTATCAAAAAGTTGGTGTTTGGTACTTACCTGAGAAGGTTCGGTTTAATCAGCCATCAACGCAGAGTTTGACTGTTTGGGTGCCGTTGATTCTGAACATGCTGTTCTGAGATCCTCTTCATTCAGGTGAGTGACCATATTAGCAGTATCTTCATGATCTGACATTACTAGTTCAACTGCTATATCACCTTCACTTATAGTGTCATCATCTAAAACCTTAACATTTGCAATGTTTGACTTACCCGGGAATACAAAACGAAAGGTCCAATCTTGACCTTCGTCATCTTGTGCAGTCAAAGCCTTAGGATCTTTGGTTGATGAGGCAGCTTCACTTGTGGGTTTGTCTTTACAATTGAATGATGAGAAAGGATTACCGTTACCTGTCTTCTTGGGCTTCACACATTCACGTTTAAAGTGCCCCTTTTCTCCACAATTAAAACAAGTAACTTTGGTTTTGTCAAAACCAAAGTTGTATCCTTTATGTCTATCAAGTTATGTCTAGTCTTCTTCACAAACTTCTTGGCTCTTCGAACAGCACTTTCCAACTCCCACATAATGTCCATTCTTTCCAATTCATTCTCATCCACCTGCTTGTAATCCTCATTAACCAGATGGCAATTTCCGATCTTTCCTGCAACTAGACCATCATAAGAATGAACAACCGCAACTAAGAGGTCCATATGATCCTTTGCAATCTCCACAGTGATATTGCCGAGATTCTCGGTCTTCAACTTCGTAGCGTTTGATTCAGGTACTATATATGGGTGCTAGATGACCCTGACATTTCAGATCCTGAAGTAGGGGTTCGAAGGAGCTGCTGAACTTGACACATGCAATTTGAAGTGGGCTCCTGAGCTTTTTGATGTGGAAGTTGATTATACATAGACGGGTTCTAATCATCAGATCCTTTTGAGATGTACTTCATCCTCAGTTTCTCCTTCTTAGTTTCGGATGAAGTCGTTTTGTGAATTTTGCCATAAATTGTCTGTCTCAAATTAGACACAAACGAGTCCCACTTCTCTGGTAGACCGTGCAAAGCTGAACCTTATCTTCATGAGTGTGCAACTCACTCATAAAATGGTAGAATTGGTCTATGACATATCCAAGCTCTCCTTACCATCGATGAGAAGTTATCGAATTCCTTCTTCAAAGCCTTTGCCTTAGAGCTTGTAATGATGCATCCCCTGTTCGGTTTTTCCAGAGCCTACCATAATTTCTTTACCGTTATTCTAAGAAAATTGGGTGGCAATATATCCTTATGTAATCGATGAGTCAATAGAGCATAAATCTTTTCTTAGGATTGAACTGACCTTATGGCTATAAGTCATGCGCCCAGGAGTAAGTTTGACGCCTCAGCACCACCGCATACTATAACCAGTCTCGATTGATTCCACAAATTAGTTGAGCAACACCATTAGATAAATTCGAACCTTTGCTTCCATTATGGGTAATTGTTAGGATCTCAGCCCTTGGTTTAATCGATTGAACAGATTTAGCAGCGGATTAGCTCAGAATTAGACAAATTCAACAAGAACAATTGATATAAAACGATAAAAGAATTTTGTTATAAAGAGAGAAATATCCGACAAAAGGAATATTGCATTAGGATTGTCGGCCTCAAAGGCACGATTACAGGTGAGTCATCTTTCCTTATAAAGAAAAGAATGACGTAGGCTGATGTCACTTGAAAGTGACATGTAACCGTTTTATAACTACTGATGTTTAACAACTACTGAAGATGTCAACAACTGACATCTTCTTACAAATGTTCCTAAGTGTTAAACATCTCATTTACAACTACTGAAAAACATAAAACTACTGAAACTACAACGACTGAAGAACAAGCTCTTCAGTCGTTTTACACAAACTACTGAAACATAAAACTAAAACTACTGATATCACAACTACTGAAGAAGTACTCTTCAGCAGTTGTGACAAACTACTGAGGCTTCAGTACTTGATCTTCAGACTTTGACCTTCAGGCGTTTCATCAGCTGATGATCAGTAGATATCATCAGCTGATGTCTTCAGTCTTGTCTTCAGACTTTGTACATCAGTGTTGATCTTCAGCACTGTGAACTCTTCAGCTGTTGTACTTCAGTACTTTGGTCTTTCAGCTTCAGCACTTGTGTTCTTCAGCTGTTGTACTTCAGTACTTTGATTCTTCAGCTGTTAAGATCTTCAGCACTTGATCTTCAGCTGTTGTAGTCTTCAGCACTTGTCAAACTACTGATGAGGCTTTCAGCAGTTGTTGTGATACCGTGTGGGACTTAGAGATTTTCTGATCTTGGCTCATTGGTTCTTTTGGTCCAACAAACTCCCCCTGAACCAATGCAGCCAAAACCTCTAACTTATTTATACTCCCACTTATTGATGGCAAAATGTTGGTCTTTTTCTTCTTGATCAGTAGAGAAGATGACCCATGTACGCTCCGGCCTGGGAAGAAGTCTCTGATGATCTGTTTGGCATGATATGGTTGGGAGCTCTGTATTGGGGACTTGGACACCGAGCTGTTGCCCCAACCATGAGATCTACTTCCCGTGTATTAGCCTATATGATTCCCTGGTGTAAGCCCTTAAAAAATGATTTGCTCATCCATTGTCAGCACCTCGGGCACACCATCAAATAATCCTTCTCGGCCATACACTTCAGATATGTACTTGGCCTGTTTTCCATTTTTGAGCTCAACCGTTGTTATTTGTCTATAAGCAAACTCATCTGGATGAGTTCCTTCTAAGAGCAGGTTGAGCTCTTCTTGTTTGAAGTTTTCAAGTCGTTTGTAAACAATCCCTTCTTTATAATTTTGTTCTCTAACATCTTTTGAGGTGGTTGTTTGGCTTCATAGGCTTTCTTGAACTCTTCAACAATTTCCCAGGGGGACACTACAAGCACCACAGTGATGTCTTCGTCGACAACTCTCTTCACTTGGCCCTTGTATCTTGAAGGAATTTCTTTCTTGACAATCCGTGTGCCACCCTAGGATCAGGCCATATCCTTACTCTTTCCCTTTGGTATTGAAAGGTATTAGCAAGGGTGTACAATCTTATATTTCTTTCTTCATGCTGATCATTGAAGAGGATGTAGCATATGCTTTGTCAATGCTTTTCAGCATTTCCTCATCATGTTTTTGCATCTGTTCCTCTTCAATCTTTATCATTACATCATGCATTTGAGAAGCAGGAGTGATGGACATTGGTTTAGCCTTAGGCAAAGTAATGACTGCAGAGAGTGGCAGTCTGTCTTCATCCTCCTCTTCATCTTCATCAGGCCTCAGTACCTTTCTTTTCTTTTGGCTAGGTACATCACTGGCAATGGGTTTTGAGGTAAAGGATTTGGTTTTGTGGGTTGGATGGTTGGTTTAGAGGGTAAAGGAGTTGTTTTAGTGGGTTGTGGAGATAGTGATTTTGAGGATTGAGGGCAGACTGTTTTAGCATTTTGGGTGAGGGAGGCTTTGGTAAATTTTGTCAGTTCTTTTCGATTCCCAACCCCAGCTTCATTCAATACCTCAATCACTAGACCTTTGGAGTATTCTTCAGACGAACAAATCTTGGTGGTTATTGCCAAGATGTTGTCCCTGGTCCAGGCCCTTATTTCCATTAGAGATCTTCCCAGGTATTTAGCTATAAATCTGATCTCTTCCAGCCTTTCTCTTTCTAAGGCATCATAGCTAGCCCATCTGGATTGATCTCCTCTGTTTCCATCCTTCTGATCTCGGAGTCTAGTTGTTTGATGTCAAAACCCTGCCTATACAACTGCTCAATGATTTTATCCATTGAACGGTTATGGTTGGCGTCAGCTTCTTTCACCATATCCTTCAGCTCCTTCTCCTTCTCAGACTCTCCTTTTCTCTTTTGATATGTGACATGAAAGTCTTTTTGACTTTCATTCACTTCAGCTCCCTTCACATTCTCCTTCTCCTTCTCATTTACAACCTCAGATTCTTTCGCCTTCTCCCCATCTATCCTCTTCCTTTTTCCTTTAACTAACTGACTCTCCCCCTTTTTGGTTGCATTGGATGCAGGGTTTGAGCAGTAGAAAGAGATTTAGTCACCAACTCCTCCACCAAGGGTTGTATTATTGTAGGAAGCCTCTCATCAATGGCTTTGATCACTATATCTGATCATGGGAGTGATGAGAGGTAGGGAATTTTGAAGGGTAGCAACTGATTGATCAGGGGGTTCTGTTCCTGAGAATCAGTGCCGAAAGCAGAGGCTGGTGGCTTGGAGGATATACTGGCTCAGTGTGTAGGGGACCTTCAGAAGAAGGTGCCATCTGTGGGTGTATTGTGGTGGCAGATGGACTTGCATCCTGAGACATCTTGGCCAGCAGCTCTTTGAGTCTGCTAACCTCATCCTCTAGAATGGTGTTTTGAGCAACTACATCAAAGAAGAAGCTCAGGTCATCATCAGTTGTGACTGAATCACCTGACCTCCTGACAAAGTCAGAATGAACATGCCTTGAGTGTAGATCAATTGTAGCATGTGCCCCTTGTTCTCGGTTCTGGGGACTTCCAGCCTCAGGACTATGTCCTTCATCAGCTGTTGCCACTGGTGAGGACTTAGAGATGTTACCACTGCATCCTGGTCATTTGCTGAGTCAGAAGCAGTGGCAGCCTCACCAGTAGTTCGCACCTCCTTATCTACACTAGAAGATGGAACATGATAACCCCTGTGCTGTGGGTTGACAGAAGCATTTTGATCCTCCCCCTCAGGTGTTGAGGTTATCCCAGTAGTAATTGGTGTCTGGGTGGGGGGTGAGGAATGCAACTGCGTCAGCACTTTTGCAACAATGATAGTAGGGCTTTGAGGGGCGGTTGCATCAGGAGAGGGTGTGGAAGCAGTGTGCACCCGGGACAGGTGGTGCTCTTCAATGGTAATCCCCTCAAGTGAGGAGGATCCCAGCATTGTGGCTTCCCTGTGAGTGGTTGCTTCAGGTTCCTTTTGAGAGGAAACCTGAGCGGCTTCAGGGTGGAGTCACAGTCTCTACTGGGGGGTTATTTCCAGCAGAGATAACCTGCGTTGGTGCAGCAGGAGCATCCACAGGGGACTCAATTCCCTGAGTAGCTTTCTTAGGCTTCTTCTTTGTGGGTTTGGAGGGGACTTTGGATTTGGAGGTGGAGGCTGTGGGTTCCAGCTGCGTGGGTTTGCGCAGCTTGGCAGCCTGTTTGAGAGTTTGGTCAGTGTTGTGTCGGGAGTATACCTCCGGCAATACAGCCAAAGCAGGGACTCCCAGACCAACTAGTCCCTCAGCAGAAAGCTGATTCTCTATTATGGCCATTATAAACCGAGGATAGTATCCAACGGTTAGAAAGTGGTTTTGTGGCCATATCCTTGAGTTCAAGAAAAATTATTTCAGAAAAGTTTAGTGGTTCTTGTTCAAGGATAGAGAACAATACCTGTTGCCATCTGGAAGACAGTTGATCCCAAGAGGAAGTCTTCGGAGCCAGGCAAACATTTACCATATGAAATAATAATCGTTCAGCATCTGGAAAATGTTTCTTCAGGATTGTTGAAGCACTAAGATCACCCTGATATCCATGTTGTTCCAAAGGAAAGATCAAGTTGGCGCTTAGGATATCCAACAGGGTAGGCAGCATCATCTAACAGTAATATTTGGCGGATGGTAGCAGTAGAGATGACCACCTTATGCGAGTTGATAGATGAATGGATAGATTCTCCATTAACGGTCGCATTCATCCAGAACTGACGTAGCGAATCGGCATAAATGATTGGATTTAAAAGGAAAGCCGTTTTTAGTGGGGATTGGACCATAAGATCTATAGCATTTTCAAATTTGGTCCAGAAGGGCGATTTTGTAAGGTACGCGACACAGTTGTGTCGAGGTTTGAGTTGCATGGTCGCCATTAATGAAGGTGAAAGGTTTTCAGAGCTTTTGAAAAGTTAGGTCGTGAAAGAATGAAAAACTCTGAAAGAGGGATCAGGTATATATAGGGTACGGGTTATGAAACGACTGAAGTTTTGGTGTTAGTCATCAGTATTTGAAGCTACTGATGACGTGGTATTAACTTTCAGACGTTTGAAACGACTGATGGTATTGGTGTGGTCAGCAGTTATAAAACAACTGAAGACATGGTGTTTACTATCAGACGTTGAAACAACTGAAGTCTCTGATTTAGGCATCAGTAGTTTTAAAAACTACTGAAGACAAGTTGGACTTCAGATGTTGAAACAACTGAGGACTTGGTATTAGTCATCAGTAGTTGTGAAACTACTGAAGACCGTGGTTTTGCCATCAGTTGTTGTAAACAACTGAAGACTTGGTGTTAGTCATCAGTAGTTGTGAAACTACTGAAGACATGGTATTGCTTCAGTTGTTTATAAAGAAACAGCAGTTTGTGAACTACTGAAGAGAGAGTACTCATCAGTAGTTGTCGTCAATTCATAGCCTTTCAGCTGTTTCATACTGTCCTCAACACTTACTCATCAGCTTTTAGCTGTTTTCAGTAGTTTCATAGGACATCAGTACTTATCTGTTTCTACTGATTTCAGTAGTTGTAACTACATCAGTAGTGTAGAACAGATAAAGTCCAGTACTTAAAGCATTTAGCCTTCAGTAGTTATAAAAACTACTGAGGGTAAAATAACTCATCAGTACTTATATGTGACATGGTTACCAATGATCATCAGTAATTACTGAGATCATCAGTAGTTGTCACTTATTCTAGCTGCAGCATACCAAGCCTTAACACCAGGTTGTGGAAAGTTGAACTATCCAAAGGCTTAGTAAAAATGTCTGCAAGCTCATCAGCACTAGGCACAAACATAGGATTAATTAGACCCTTTTCAAAACAATCTCTTATAAAATGATGTCTAATTTCTATATGTTTGGTCTAGAGTGCTGGACAGGATTTTTGACAATGCAAAGAGCTGAAGCACTATCCATTAATAATGGAGTCTTAGTCTCTGTAATGCCATAATCCAAAAGTTGATTCTGAAGCCAGAGTATTTGGGATGTACAACTTGCAGCAGCAATGTACTCGGCTTCAGCAGTGGATGTAGCAACAGATGTTTGTTTCTTACTCTGCCAAGAAATCAAACAGTTGCCTAGGAATTGGCATCCACCAGAAGTTGATTTCCTGGTCAACTTACATCCTGCATAGTCACTATCAGAGAAGGCAACTAATTTGCAAGAATGTCCAGTGGAATACCATAAGCCTAGAGATTGTGTGCCTTGCAGATATCTAAAGATCCTCTTGACTGCAATCAGATGAGACTCCTTAGGTGCAGCCTGAAATCTAGCACAAACACATGTAGCAAACATAATATCTGGTCTAGAAGCTGTTAAATACATCAAGGAACCAATCATACATCTGTAAAGGGTTTCATCAACACCTTTACCTTTCTGATCAACATCCAATTGTGTGGTGTTGCACATGGGAGTAGAACAAGATTTACAGTTTTGTAAATCAAACTTATTCAAAAGATCTTTTGTGTATTTAGACTGATGAATGAAAATTCCATCAGCTTTTTGTTTGATTTGCAAACCTAGAAAGAACTGTAATTCTCCCATTGCACTCATTTCAAACTTCTGTTGCATTAAGGTTTGGAAATCCTCACACAATTGGGGATCAGAGGATGCAAATATAATATCATCAACATAAATTTGAACAAGTAGCTTATGCTGATCCACCTTCTTAATAAATAAAGTTTTATCTATGGAGCCTCTAGTGAAATTATTCTGTAGAAGAAAGTTTGATAAGGTCTCATACCAAGCTCTAGGTGCTTGTTTCAACCCATAAAGAGCTTTATCAAGCTTATATACCCATTCTGGGTGCTTATTATCCTCAAAGCCTGGTGGTTGACACACATAAACTTCTTCTTTTATTGTACCATATAGAAAAGCACTTTTGACATCCATTTGGAAAACTTTAAGATTGTGGAGTGCAGCATAGGCTAAAAACAATCTAATTGCCTCCAGTCTGGCTACAGGGGCAAAGGTTTCATCATAATCAATACCTTCTTCTTGTGCAAACCCCTGCACAACCAGTCTGGCCTTGTTCTTAACAATTAGCCCATTTTCATCAGTTTTATTCCTAAACACCCATTTAGTGCCTATTGCACACTTACCTGGGGGTAGAGGAACAAGCTCCCACACTTGCTGTTTCTTGAACTGAAGAAGCTCAAGCTGCATGGCTTCAACCCATCCATTGTCCCTCAAAGCAACATGATAGTTCTTCGGCTCTAGCTGACTGATGAAGAGAGCATAGAAGCAGAAATTGGAACTGGCTTCTGGTTGAGACACCAGCATTGATATCACCAAGGATTTGAGATATTGGGTGATTTTTCAGCTCTTGGTAAACAATCAAATCTGTGCAAGTGTTTGTAGGGTCTTCAGCAGCAGCAGATGTTGATGCAGATTCTTGAAACCATGAAGATGGTGGCAACTCAAATGAAGTTGAGGATGCAGAAATCTCATCAGCATTTGTTGTGGATGGTGCGGCTGGAGCTACAGGAGCATCAGGTTTAGAGGACTCAGGCAGTTGATCACTAAACCTGAAGAGGTGATTACTACTATCATCATCATCTTCAGTAGTAACACCAGGTGGTGAACTGTTGACAGGAGCAACAGCAGGAGATTGATAAGGAACATATTGCAGTATGTCCAAATCAAAGAGCTCCACAGGGCTTTGTGGAATCTTGTCCTTTGGAGATTCATTGAACTTGACATGTAAAGTCTCTTCAACCATCTTTGTTCTGCAATTGAAGACTCTGTATGCCTTGCAAGTTGATGAATAACCAACAAAGTACCCTGCATCCACCTTAGGATCAAATTTCTGGAGCTGATCCTTTGTGTTGAGAATGAAACAGGGACACCCAAATGCTCTAAAAAATGAAATGAGAGGGGCCAAATGATGTAGAACTTCATATGGAGTCTTCATCAACCTCTGATTTATTAGCACTCTATTCTGCACATAGCATGCTGTGTTGACAGCTTCAGCCCAAAAGGTCAATGGCAGTCCAGAATCAGCCAACATAGACCTTGCAGCTTCAATGAGGGTCCTGTTCTTTCTCTCCACAACTCCATTCTGTTCAGGAGTTCTTGGAATACTAAACTGTCTCTTTATTCCCTTGGAAAGGTAGAATTCATCAAGTGTATTGTTCCTGAATTCTGTTCCATTATCACTTCTAATACACTTGACTGAGAGGGAATACTGCTTCTCAGCATACAACACAAAGTTTATGATCTTCTGTGCAGCTTCATCCTTTGAATGTAGAAAGAAAGTCCATACAAATCTGGAGTAATCATCCACAATTACCAGACAGTATTTTTTCTGTGCCATGCTCATCACTCTCACAGGACCAAAGAGATCCATGTGAAGAAGTTGTAAGCAGGCAGTGGACTTTGGTTCTTCAATAGGTGGAAATGAAACCTTGTGCTGTTTTCCTTTCAAACAAGCAGTGCAGTTGTTTTCACACTTGAACTCCTTCATAGGCATTCCCCTTACTAAACTATGGTGTATCAGCTGATTCATGTTCTTGAAATTAACATGTCCCAGCCTTCTATGCCATAGATTAGATTCTTGAGGAGAGGCCTTGGAAAATAGGCAAGGATGGCCTTTGAGATCAATTTTCTTGGAAAGATCTAAGGCATACACTCTTCCTGTCCTGTTGGCCTTCAGGAGAGTGTGAGCATCCAATACCTTGTCAATCAAACTCAGAACTTTGGATGACAGAATCCTGCAGTTCTGGCTTGTGAAAAGGGCAACATGGCCTTTGTCACACAATTGACTGACACTCAAAAGATTATACTTGAGATTTTCCACATGGTTGACATCATCAAACTTTATTTCCCCATTGGAAACAAAGCCCTTCCCGATGATGTAACCTCTTGCATCATTGCCAAAGGAAACAAATCCCTTCCTTCCTGGAGAGTAGTCATTAAGAAGTGAGTTGTTCCCAGTCATATGCATAGATCCTCCACTGTCTACATACCAGATGCTACTTTGGCATGTTGAAGAAACCTGCATAAATAAACAATCAGTTAGTTTTGGAGACCCAAACCTTTTTGGTTTTGGGCCTGGTCTCATCAACAGATGGTAAACTAACAGGTTTATTGGACACAATAGCTTGAGGTGAAGGAGATGGTGTAGAAGAGGAATCCTTCGGCTTGGATCTCCTTTTCTGGGGTTTCAACACAGGGCCATCAAGTTGGTTAACTCTTCCCAACAGATGTTGAACCATCATTACCAGCTGTGTCTGATTCTGGGAGAGAGCTTTCAGCTCTTCAGACACATTGGTATTGGTGTTTGATGATGAGTTCTTGTGTTGCACCATCTTCTTTTGAGCAACCTCAGCTATTGCCTGTTGCACTCCTTCCTTTTTAGATTTCTTTTTGGTCATAGGAGTAACAGGATTTGATGCTGCTGGTACAAACTTGGACTCAAACTCAGTTTTCATTTTAGCCAAATTTTCTTTAATTTTCTCTTTTTGTTTGAGTTTGGATCCCTTTTTGTACCAACAATCATCTGTGAGATGATTGAATAGACCACATATTTCACATGGTTTCTTCTTCATCTTCTGTTGATCATCAACTAAAGAAGATGAAACTACTGAAGACTTGCTCTTCGGCAGTTTAGAAGCACTTTTTGCCTTCTTGTCAACTTCCTTAGTAGGCTTCAAATCCTTCCTACTGACAGTTTTCTTCTCTTCAGTGCTGTCAGTCATTAGGATTTGAACTCCAGATGTTATCCCCTGCTCTCCAGTACCCTCAGTACTTCTAGGGATAACACTTGGGTTGATCAACTCATTGATCATGTGAGTGTCAGCAGTTGAACCATCAATATCAGCTGTTAGGTTCACAGAGGGATTACTACTGACTTCAACTACTGATGGTGCTTTATCAAGTAGTGAATCACATGATGAGGTGGATTGGTCATTACTTTCTCCATCAGAATCCGCTCCTGCTCTTGAAGCAAAAACTGTAGGAGGAGCAGTGTGATTATAACCAATTCCAAACTTCACATTGGAAGCTGTTTGCTTACTAAGAAGCATTTCAAAGCCCTTGCAAGATTGTACCCATCGATCACACTCTACCTGGGTGACAGCAAGAGTATCTTTGAGGTCTTTGTACTTCTCTAAGAGTACATCCTCCCTAGCCTTATCATCAGAAATTTGGCATTTTAATTTGTAAATCTCATCAGTTTTCTCTTTTAGCACAGACTCAAACTCAGCTTTATTTTTGGAAATTGTTTGTTCTAGCTCTACATTTTTATTGATTAAAGCCACATTTGCTTCTCTAATAGAGGCAAATGCTGCTATGCAAGTTTCAGAACATAATTTGGCCTTAGCCTCAGAGGATACCTGTGATACCTGTGTTGAAGAGGTATTTGAGGATGATCCATCAGAGGATTCCAAAGCCATGAGAGCTAGATTTCCAAAAGGATGCTCACCACCATGTTGACCAGCACCTGAGAACAGTTGTTCATTACCAGACACATCATCTGGTAAACTGCTCCAGTCAACAACACCTGGTGTGAAGAAGCTGTGTTGTTGAAGTTGATTAGGTTGATGAGATTGGGATGGTTGAGGCTCAGGGAGTGCATGTGGTTGCTGAGCAGTGGGTGCTTGAACCTGACCTGGTTGTGGCATGTAATAGCAGGGGTATGGATATGGCATTGGCCCCTGTGGAACAAAATATGCAGGAGATTGTGGTTGATGATGATAACCAGAATTGACAGGTTGTTGCCCTCTGTTTTGTTGACTATTGCCAGGGAAAGTCACAAAGGGTGCAGGAGAGTTAGATCCAGATGATCTACATTCTCTTGCAAAGTGCCCAAGCCTGTGGCATTTATGGCACTTCAACTTACTCTTGTCAAAACCAACTTTGGTTTTGCCAGAGAGTCCTGGGAATTTCCTTCCAGTTCTTTTGTAGAACTTCTGAGATCTGATATTATCAAGGCCATTTGGCTCAAAATATCCATCTCTTCTAAGTCATCATCAGCAATCCCCTTGAGATCATCCATGATGAAACAGATTGTCACTATTACAACCAGCAGAATAACTATCAACACTCACAAAGGCAGGCTCAGAAGTGTTTGTAGAGAAATCAATATGCTCATCATACTGGCTTTCAGATGACGCATATTCTGACTCTTGATGTCCAATCAGGGCAGTGTTCCCTTGGACAAAATCCTCAGTGAGCTTGCCAGATGAAACCAATTTCCTTTTCTGCTCTATCTCTCTCTCGAATGTAAGCAGTTTCCCATGAAGTTGGGTGAGAGATAGGCGATCAACATCAGCATTTGAGCGTAGAACAATGGTATATGTGTTCCATCTCTCAGGCAGTGATCTTAAAAATCTATGGTTCATCTGACTCCTGGTATATTCATGTTTAACCATTTTCAATTCAGAGATTAAACATGAAAACCGCTCAAATTGTTGAGTCAGAGTCTCACCCTTTCTATGAGAGAAAGTCTCATATTGTGGGCGAGGATTTCCCTGTTGTTTGCTAAAACCTCATCAGTACCACCAAATTGTTCTTTGATGGCATTCCAGAGGTCATGAGCAGACTCACAATGCAGAAGCCCAGAGTAAATCTCATTAGGAATAGCCATAGCCAAAATTCCATGGGCTTTTGCATCGATTTCAAACAACTTCTTGTCCTCATCGGAGTATTGCTCCTTCTTCTTTGGAACCAACTGGTTTGTTTCCGGATCATTCACCATTGGCTTATGTGGTCCATGTACCACAGATGTCCAACAACTGAGCTATTGACAGACAGGTGATGGAGCAATCTTCTCTGCCAAATGTTATACTCATTCCTCACCAAGATCGGAGGCTTGGTAGAGGATCCAGTATTGAAAGGATCATTAGAAGAAGTAGTCATTGTGAAAATCAGACAGATTCAAGTAAAAACACAATAAATTTAGCTCAAAACCACACAGAACCTCAAATAAAACGGCCAGAAGCGATACACTCTCAATCTCTATAACAGATCCTTGCGAATTTTGCTAATTCGATTAAACTTAGAGCGATTGAACAGTTTCAATGATCAATTGTTAGATCGATCAATGATTAACCTGCTCTGATACCATTTGTTAGGATCTCAGCCCTTGGTTTAATCGATTGAACAGATTTAGCAGCGGATTAGCTCAGAATTAGACAAATTCAACAAGAACAATTGATATAAAACGATAAAAGAATTTTGTTATAAAGAGAGAAATATCCGACAAAAGGAATATTGCATTAGGATTGTCGGCCTCAAAGGCACGATTACAGGTGAGTCATCTTTCCTTATAAAGAAAAGAATGACGTAGGCTGATGTCACTTGAAAGTGACATGTAACCGTTTTATAACTACTGATGTTTAACAACTACTGAAGATGTCAACAACTGACATCTTCTTACAAATGTTCCTAAGTGTTAAACATCTCATTTACAACTACTGAAAAACATAAAACTACTGAAACTACAACGACTGAAGAACAAGCTCTTCAGTCGTTTTACAAAACTACTGAAACATAAAACATAAAACTACTGATATCACAACTACTGAAGAAGTACTCTTCAGCAGTTGTGACAAACTACTGAGGCTTCAGTACTTGATCTTCAGACTTTGACCTTCAGGCGTTTCATCAGCTGATGACTTCAGTAGATATCATCAGCTGATGTCTTCAGTCTTTGTCTTCAGACTTTGTACATCAGTTGTTGATCTTCAGCACTTGTGAACTCTTCAGCTGTTGTACTTCAGTACTTGGTCTTTCAGCTTCAGCACTTGTGTTCTTCAGCTGTTGTACTTCAGTACTTTGATTCTTCAGCTGTTAAGATCTTCAGCACTTGATCTTCAGCTGTTGTAGTCTTCAGCACTTGTCAAACTACTGATGAGGCTTTCAGCAGTTGTTGTGATACCGTGTGGGACTTAGAGATTTTCTGATCTTGGCTCATTGGTTCTTTTGGTCCAACAAAATCCCCTGACCAATTGCAGCCCAAACCTCTAACTATTTTACTCCCACTTATTGATGGCAAATGGTGTCTTTTTCCGTCTTGTCAGTAGAGAAAAGATGACCCTACGCCCGGCCTGGGAAGAAGTCTTGATGATCTGTTTGGCATGATTATGGGTGGAGCTCTGGATTGGGGACTTGGACACGAGCTGTTGCCCCAAACATGAAGATCTACTCCGTGTATTAGCCTATATGATCCTGGTGTAAGCCTTAAAAAACCCATGATTTGCTAATCCATGTAGCACCGGGCACACCATCAAATAATCCTTTCGGCCATACACTTCAGATATGTACTTGGCGTTTTCCATTTTTGAGCCTCAACCGTTTTATGGTCATAAGCAAAAACTCATATGGATGGTTCCTTCTAAGAGCAGGTGAGCTTTCTTGTTTGAAGTTTTCAGTCGTTTGTAAACCAATACCTTCTTTATAATTTTGTCTCTAACATCTTTTGAGGTGGTGGTTGTTGGCTTCATAGGCTTCTTGAACTCTTCAACATTCCAGGGGGGACACTACAAGCACCACAGGGAGTCTTCGGTCGACAACTCTCTTCACTTGGCCCTTGTATCTGAAGGAATTTCTTTCTTGAAAATCCGATGTGCACCCTAGGATCAGGCCATATCTTATCTTTCCTTTGTATTGAAAGGATTAGCAAGGGTGTACAATTTAACTATTTCTTTCTCATGCTGATCATTGAAGAGGATGTAGCATATGCTTTGTCAATGCTTTTCAGCATTTCCTCATCATGTTTTTGCATCTGTTCCTCTTCAATCTTTATCATTACATCATGCATTTGCGCGGTATTACAAAACTCAAATAGTGCGGAATCCTATTGATTGTCGATCAATTAGGGAGAACTAAGTTAAGATCATCTAACAATTAATTATATCTTACAAATGATTAGAACACAATCAAACTATGATCTACGAACTTGGAACAGGTTTTCTTGAGTCTTTGGATGGCTAGGGTATGATTATGTGCGTAGGTATTCGAATTGTTACATCTTTCCACGAATTATGTGGTATTTATAGGTTAGGGTTTTCCATTCGACGACTAAACCATAGCGGTTTCAATCGTGCGACTGAAGCATGCGATTGATCCATCCGCACGACTGAAGGTCCAGTCGTGCGACTGAGTCAATCTTAGTCTCAATCGTGCGACTGATCCAGTCTCCTGGTTCAGTCATGCGATTGGTCCATTAGCATGAAGTATTCTTGCGTATGGTCCATTAGCATGGTTCATTCGCATGAGAACTTCACACGATTAAGTTTGAACATGTTTCTCAATCATTATTGACTAAGAACTATGTACAATAACCTCAAACCTATATAGTTAGTTTCAATATACTTTATTACACAATAAACAATAAAATATTAAACATTATATGCATCAACCACACATTGCATTTCATTTATACCCATTCAATTACATATATGTAAGACATGATAGACATTTTACATTAAGATTCCAAACTAGGTACATATGTATCAACAATCTTTTCAACTTCTATCTTCAAATTCTTAACTTTATCAGACTTCATACCATATATCAAGCCTAAACAATAGCTAAGGTAAGACATTTTGTTTCAAAGATCTAAAACTAAAGCCACATAGAGCAACATATACATATTGCCTAAGTTATCCCAGTTTTTATCAAACTTTAATTTCATGGACTCCGCCATTTTTTCTTTGATTCATCACTACTTAACGTCATTTTTGCTATGGTAGCATGCATAACACAAATATCGCCAAACAACAAATTGGCGATGACATAATTAGAACCTAAGATCTTTTTAGTCGTATCATGAAAATTTTTGAGATACTCCACAAATAACCTATAATAACAATGAACATAAAAAAATCATGCAAATTCTTATATTTATAGATAAAATAATATAGAAAACATAATACCCTGAGTTCTCCCAATCCGTTTCGTTAGGTGCTCCCAAAACTTTATCATTTTTTTAGTAAAATGTTATTTTCATTCTTGACGTTTTGTTTAATTTGTCACTTTAATACAAAAACTTTTTTTTGCCATTTCAGTCACTTTGATTTACCAAATTTTGCCATTTTCATCCAATCCTCTAACTCCGTTAATTCCTCCGTTAAATATGAGGGTCTTTTAGTCTTTTTTAACACCCTAATTGTCCAATTAAAACAAACTTAATCAATAAAATATTCAATTAAAAGTAAAAAAAAATATGAAACAACTAGTGAGATCAAACGCTTCAATTTAAAAGTTTTGACTAACGCTAACTACTTTGGAAAACCCGTCTACTATATGTGTTGTATGAAAACATTAAATCATAATTATTTAGTACTATTAAAAATTAAAAAAATAATTTTTTGAGATAAAATATGCTTAAAGTTACATATAATTAACCGTTATGTAATTAAACAATAATAATAATTTTTTAAACTTTCGTCTTTAAAACAGTTTCGCTTTTAAAAAATATTTATTTTTTAACTCTCCAAAAAAATTATATGTTTACATAAAAAACTTTATGTTTCATATAATTTAAAATGTTTGATATCACTAGTCTCACAAACAATATCTTTATGTGAGAAAGCTTTTCTCAGCATATAGCAATATAAATGTTTTTAACACTATGACCATGTCTTGAAATAATAAATAAAAACATATGTATTATATAGCAAAATTTCTAGAAACAAAATAACATCATGATGAGTGGCAGACAACATCCATATATATTCTGTATTCATTAAGATGGTTAATTATCAATTACAAACATATACATTTCAAATCAAGATGAGTAGCAGACAAAAACAAAATGTATTAACACTCAAACGTGAAGCTATTGAACATAATAACAAAACTCTACAAAAGAACGAAGTTTCAAGCTTGTATTTTCAGACTTTAGAAACCTTCAAACGTTAAAAAAGACTAAACAAAATCAAGTGTTGGATGATTGAACCACATCTGATTATTTGAACGTTGCTGAGCGGATTATGATCTGTGCTAGATGAGGAAGAGAGGATTATGTGACGAACTGATGAATTCTAGTTGTGGAAAAGTATTATTTTAAAGTGTCTTTTAGTATTTTTCTCAATTTACTCTTTCCCCCTGATATATTAAAAACATAAAACTTAATGTATAATTTTATTTTAGTAACTAACATAATGATAATTTTCAAATATTTATACACATAATATGGGTTGGTTTTTATGGGTTTCGTTACAGTTTCGATTTAGTTCGGCTGCAATACGGTTCGGTTCGGTTTTTATGGTTTTAAATTCGACCAAAACCGATACCGAAACCCAAAATGTTTCTAAAAAAACATAAAATCAAACTGCCGTTTTCTATCTTGGTTCAGTTAATTTGGGTCAGTTATTATGGTTAATGCGGTTACATTTCGGTTATTTTGGTTTTATGCGCACCCTACATATGGATTAAAAGAACTTAATTAAAATCCACTATAATATTACCATACTAACCTTATAAGGGTCTTAAGATCAGGATGAAATTATTATTTTGACATACTAAAATGATTTATAAATAGTAATATATATATATATATATATATATATATATATATATTATATATATATATATATATATATATATATTCATTAGTGCTTTCTACATGTTATATATAACTCGTGTGCTACACGGGTGCTACTGAGTCTATTTATCAACCAACCTTAAATATTGATTTTATTATTATTATTATTATTATTATTAAAATTATGTATATATTTGATAAATAGTATTTAGTTAATAATATAATACCTAATTTAAATAGTAAAAATATAATGTAATGTCAATTTAATTTTAAAATAAATAAAGTAATACTTAATAATGAATAAATCATATGTATTAACTAATGTATTAATTAGAATAAGTTTATTAAATGAGGACAATTTAGGAATAATTGCGTAAAACAGTTGTTTCATATGCTTAAATAGTGGTTCTAGGAGCCTTATGAAAAATATGAAATTACTAATCTACCCATGAGTTTTTTTATTACATAGTAGTATAGATGATAAAGACATAATGTATCGCATTAAATAACAAATAAATGATTATTCTTGCATTTGAAAAAAAAATATTTTTAAAAGATTGAGTGTTTAAGTCTTGCGGCGGACAAATGATGTCAATTTAAGTCTTGATTTGAACCCGACTTTTTTTTTCATACATGCTTTATTTTCCAATCCAAAACTTGTTTTTCTTCATATCCGGTTCGAGTTAGGAATTACCTAGCCTAGTTATTCTTTATGTGCTTCTTTCATAAGCTTAAATATTAATTTAACACCCTTCTCCCCCTTTTAGGTTGCATCAATGGTAGGTGAAGATGTAACATAAGCTTTTGAAACAATAGTAAGCATACCGATAATATTTGTGAAGAAGCATGATAAATGATGCAATGCATTGCTTAAGTGGTAAGAGTAATAGTAATGTTTGATGTGCTTTGAGGATTTTAGATCTTAGTTGTTGGATGCAGTCATCAAATTCAAAGAGTTAAAGCTACTCTTATCCATAAGCAAGGAATCTTTGAGCAAAGGTAGTACCTTGTATCGTCCTTCACCCTCAAGTGTATCCTAGGATCCCTTATGGATGCAGAAGCAATAACATTTACGTAAGTTGCCTTGACCGGAAACTTATTGATGTTTATATTGTCCTCACAAGTAAGTGATATCCTAGAAATAATGCAATTCCCATCCATACCAGTTCGACTAACATCTCCATAATACCATTCTTAACTAATATAGGACCTTAGAATGATGCTTCTCTTTGATATTTTGAGCGACACTAAAGCAAACCAAGATTTTTACAAAGATTGATTAACTAGAAAAATCAATAAAAAACAAACTTGAGAGCACAAAAGTAGTTTTAAAAGGAGAATACGTGTTTTGAGGCATAGGAGTTACATAGCATTTTGAAGGAACAAGCAATTGTCAATGCTACCCCACAACCAACCGATACCGATGTTGTTTCTTATTTCATTCAATTAGTCCTTACTGAATGTGAGTGAAACATCAGCTGGTACAAGTGTTCATGTTCCAGAGCATAACTTGTCAAATTTGGATCTATCCTTGCAACTAGATATGATCACGAGGCTCAGGATTCACAACATTCATCCAACTGAGAACATCATTGGAGATGTGTCTGTGGGTGTGAGAACAAGGGGACAAACTCATAACGGGAATGTCTGCCTATAGTAATGCTTTCTATCTCAGATAGAACCCAAGAAAGTAAAGGATGCCTTAAAATATAATAGCTAGGTTGAATCAATGCAAGAGGAATTTTTTTAATTCAAAAGACAAAAGGTTTGAAACCTATCTTCGCTACCATCCAGTCAAGTACCATAGGCACCAAATGGGTTTTAAAGAACAAGAGAGATGATAGAGGCTTGAGCATCAAGAATAAGGCAAGACTGTAGTTCAAGGATACACTCAAAAGGAAGGAAGTGATTACATAGATGTTTTTGCACCAGTTGCAAGACTTGAGGTAGTGAGGATCTTTCTTGCTTATGCTGCATCCAAGAATTTTACTGTCTACCAACTTGATGTCAAGTGTGCCTTTCTATATAGGGATATAGATAGGGAAGTCTATGTGTGCCAACCTCTAGGATTTGAAGACCCATAACACCCAAACTATGTGTTCAAACTGGATAAAGGTCTCTATAGGCTACACCAAGCACCTAGGCTATGGTATGAGACTTTGTCTCAATTTCTCCTAAAGAATGGTTACACTAGCGGTACCATTGACAAGACTTTATTCATAAGAAAGTCTGGGAAAGACATTTTGCTCGTCCAAGTTATGTTGATGACATCATATTTGGTTTCTCAAATGACCAAATGTGCAAAGACTTTAAGAGCATCATGAAGAAGAAAATTAAGAAAAGTTCCATAGGAAAAATGGACTTTTTCCTTAGAATTCTAGTAAAGAAAATGAAGAAAGGGTTCTTTATTGTTAGGATCAGTGATCTAAGTTTGATTGATTAGAGAGTGTTGCAGCGGAATTTGAACAACGAATTAAACAATTCACAAGAACATAATTGATATTCAATGTAACAGTAAATGATTATAGAAAAAGAGAATTCTGCAAAAGAGATATTTCATTCATATGCTTTCATGGTGGCTCAATGTCACGCCTTACAATTAGGTCAACATTCCTTATATAGGACATGTGACGTCTGCTGATGCCACTTGATAGTGACATCTAACAAAATTATTCAAACTACTGAAACTATGCAAACTACTGAGAAAGTTCTCAACTACTGATTACATCTCATAGAATTCTAAGTACAAGAAACATAAAACTACTGAAACTATAACTACTGAAAAGTAAATTACAAGTACTGAAAGGAAACCATCACAACTACTGAAGTTGATAACTTCATCTGTTGTGACAACTACTGATCACTTTGGTCTTCAGTCTTTGTTCTTCAGACTTTGTTCTTCAAACTTTTACTTTCAGAATTTGTCTTCAGTACTTACTTTCAGACTTTGTCTTCAGTAGTAGTCTTCAGTTCTTGTCTTTAGACTTTGTCTTCTGACCTTGTAATCAGTTGATGTCTTCAGCTGTTGTGATCTTTTTCAGCAGTTGTAATGTTTGTGGGACTTAGAGGTTTTTCTGATCAGGCTCATTGGTTCTTTTGGTCCAACAAACTCCCCCTGAACCAATGCAGCCAAAACCTCAACGTATTGATGATCCCACTTATTCTTGGCAGAAACACCCTCTTGATCAGCTTCAGAGGTATTCAGTTAAGCACAGGCCGGGAAAAGGTTTCTAATCTTTTGATTGGCTAAGTATGGAAGGGTCTGTTTTGGGGAAACTGAACACAGAGTCTTATCCCAACCATGAAACCTAATTCCCATGAATGAGGCTATAAGACTCACTAGCATAGGCCTCAAGGAGAACAACTTGTTCCTCCTTGGTGAGTTCTTCTGCTTCTCCCTCGAAGAAGAACTCTGGGCCATAATACTCAGACAGGTATCTCACTGTCTTTCCATTTTTCAACTCCACAGTTGTTATCTCTCTATAAGCAAATTCATCAGGGTGAGAGCCTTCAAGCAACAACTAGAGTTCACTCTTCTGAAGATCTTCAAGTCTTTTGTGTAACAACCCCTTCTTGATCATTTTGTTCTCAAGAATAGATTTAGGGGTTGTCTTGGATTTGTGAGCTCTCTTGATTTCTTCAATGATTTCCCAGGGTGAGACTACCATGGCCAAAGTAATTGCAGCATTCAAGGTCTTCTTCACTTGCCATGATATCTACTTGGTATATTCTTCTTATGAATTCTAGAACTTACCCCGGGGTCTGGCCAGATCCGCACTCTTTCTTTTTGATGTTGAAAAGTATGTCTAAGAGTGTACAGCCTCAGAGCCTGTTTCTTCATTTCTTGAATGGATGAGGACTGAGGGAAATCCTTATCAGCCATCTTGAGAAACTCTCATCGTGCTATTTCTGCTGTTCTGCTTCTTCAATCTTTACCTTCACCATCTGCATTTGCAAGTCAGGAGTAATCACTTGTTGACTTCTGTGCTTAGGTGATTCGAGTTTGAGAACAACAGAGATTGGCAGACTATCATCATCATCATCATCGTCCTCTTCTTCATCTTCTTCTACCCTCAACACCCTTCTCCTCCTTCTGGGTGCATCACTAGGTAAGGTTTGAGGTGGTTTTTGGGGTAAAGGGATTGGTTTTGTGGGTTGAGTTGTGGGTGGCTTAGGTTTAGGGATAGATTTGGGAGATTTTAGAGATAAGGGTTGTGTTTGAGTGGGAATGTGAGAAGACTGACTTAGCATTTTGGTGGTGAGTTTGGCTTTGGAGAGCTTTGCTATTTCAGTTATCTTCCCTGCACCTGCTTCATCCAGTGCTTCAATTATCAACCCCTTATTATAACCTCCAGAAGAGCAGATCTTCTTGGTTATCTCCAGGATACTATCTCTGGACCAGGCCTTTATCTCTATCAATGATCTTCCAAGGTATTTGGCAATGAATCTGATCATTATCTCCAATCTTTCCCTTTCCAACACACTATAACCGGCCATCTAGCTTGAATCTCTTCTATTTCCAGCTTTTGATCTTAGTGTTTAGTGTAGGTGTCATGACCTTGTTGAAAGAGCTTATCTATGATTTTATCCATGGATCTGCTGTGAGCTTCATCAGCATCTTTGACAAGATCTTCTAAGGATTTGTCTTCATTGGCTTTTGACTCAGCACTTTTCTTTCTTTTATATGTGATCAGCTGTTCTGAGATCAGTTCCTTCTCCACCTCCTTCTCTTTTGCAGGTTCTTTCTCATCATCAACTCTTTTTCTTTTCTTTTCTTTCACTGCCTTAGACTTGGAAGTCTCCCCCTTTTGGTTGCATTGGGATCAGGGGCTGAAAGGAAAGGAGAAAGATTTGTGAACAGCATCATCAATGAGGATTTGTAGATTTGAGGATATCCTCTCATCAATGGCTTTATGCACTATGTCAGTGATGATGGGAGTGATGAGAGGTAAGGAGTTTTGAAAGATAGCAACCATCTGTTCAGAGGGGTTCTGTCCCTGAGAGGTGGTGCAAAAGTAGTGGCTGGTGGCTCAGTTACGTATGTAGGCTCAGTGTTGGGGAACCTTCAATGGAAGGTGCCATCTGTGGGGTTTGTGAGGTAGATGGACTTTGATCCTGAGACATTTTGGCTAACAACTCTTTGAGTCTTCTCACCTCAGTCTCAAGGATGGTATTATGGGCTAATACATCATAGAAAAAGCCCAGGTCATCATCAGTTTGTGCTGAATCACCTGACCTCCTGATGGAATCAGGATGTACATGCTCTGAGTGTAGATCAGTAGAAGCATGTGCCCCTTGTTCTTGGTGCTGGGGACTTCCTACCTCAGGACTGTGTCCTTCATTGGCAGTTGCCTCTGGTAAGGTCTTATGGATGTTACCAACTGCATCCTGATCATTTGCTGAATCAGTAGAAGTGGCAGCCTTACCAGATGTTCTATTCTCCGTTTCTACACTTGGAGATGAACATTGTAACCCCTGTTCTGTGGGTTCTCAGAAGCATTTTGGTCCTCCCCCTCTATAGTTGAGGTATTCCCAGTGGTAAGTGGTTTCTGGGGAGGGGGTGAGGAATGCAACTGACTCAGTACTTTAGCAACTATCAGTGTTGGGCTTTGAGGGGCGGTTGCATGTGGAGATTGGTCTGAAGCAGATTGCACCCGGGGGTGAGAGGTGCTCTTCAATGGTAACCCTCTCAATTGAGTTAGGTTCAAGAAATGTGGGATCCCCAATTGTGGTTGCAACAGGATCCTGTTGAGAGGATACTTGTGCGACTTCAGCAGGTTGAGTCTTGGACATAACTGGGGGGTTATAACCAATATGTATTTCTTGTGTTTGTGGTACAGGGGCATCCTCAGGGGACTCATCTCCCTGAGTAGCCTTTTTGGGCTTTTGGGATTTGGGTTTGGTGGGGACTTTGGATCTGGAAGTGGAGGCTGTGGGTTCCCTCTGCTTGGGTTTTAGCATCCGGGCAGCCCCTTTAAGAGTAGGGTCTGAGTTATGTCGGGAGTATACCTCAGCTAAAACAGCTAGAGCAGGGACTCCAAGACCAACAAGGCCATCAGATTGTATTGATTCAAAATTATGGCCATCAGAAACCTTGGATAAAGATCCATCTATTTGCCACAGGTTTCTGAGCCAGATCCTTTAGTTCCATGACCAAATCTCAGAAAAATTTAGATTTTGGCGTTCAAGGATAGAGAACAATACCTATTGCCATCGGGAAGACATCTGATCCCAAGAAGATGTCTTTGATGCAAGGCAGACATTCACCATATGAAAGATAAGTCGTTCAGCATCATGGAAGTGCTTTTTAAGTATGGTTGTTGCACTTAAGTCGCCTTCATACCCGTTATGGATAAAAGATATATCAGTGGTGCCTTTCGGGTATTCTTTAGGATAGGTGCCGTCATGCAAATTTAGGGTTTTGCGAATGATGTCGGGGGTGATGAGCACCTTTCTGGTTCACCAACGACTGGAGAGTGATTTGTCTATCATTCTCACCAATTATGACAGAGACGTTGGTCCAGAACTGGGATAAGGAGTCAGGATATATGGTAGGATTCAGAAGAAAGGCTGTTCTGTATGGGGAATCCACCATAAGATCGATGGCAGTGTCAAACTTGTTCCAGAAGGCCAATTTCGAAAGATGGGCAACACAGTTGTGTCGGGGTTTGAGTTTCATGGTCGCCATTGTTGAGAGAGAGGTTTGAAAACGGCTAATGAAACGTTTGTCTATAAGTGCAGGTATTTATAGGTTAAGAAAAGGCTGAAAAGAAATCGACTGAAAGTGTTGGTGTTGGCATCAGTTGTAATGAAAACAACTGAAGACGTGGTTTTAACTATCAGACATTTAAAAACAACTGAAGACTTGGTTTTAGTCATCAGTAGTTGTGAAACTCTAAAAACCTTGGTTTTGTCTTTAGTTGTTGTAAACAACTGAGGACTTGGTATTAGTCATCAGTAGTTGTGAAACTACTGAAGACATGGTTTTGTCATCAGCTGTTTAGAGTGAAACAATAGTTTGTGGAACAACTGAAGTGAAAATTCTCATTAGTAGTTTTCGTCAATTCTTAGCTTTTCAGCTGTTTCATACTGTCCTCAACACTTACTCATGAGAATTTTTAGCTGATTTCAGTTGTTTCATAGGACATCAGTACTGATCTGTTTTTACTGACATCAGAACTTATAACTACATCAGTAGTTGTAACTGCATCAGTTTCTTTTAACAGAATTAGTACATATTTGTGACATGTTTACTAATGATCATCAGTACTTGTATACTGAGATCATCAGTAGTTATCACTTATTCTAGCTGCAGCATACCAAGCCTTAACACAAGGTTTTGGAAAGTTGAAATCTAAAAGGCTTAGTAAATATATCTGCAAGCTCATCAGCACTAGGCACAAACTTTGGATCAATCAAACCTTTTTCAAAACAATCCCTAATAAATGGTGTCTGATCTCTATATGTTTGGTCCTAGAGTGCTGGACTGGATTCTTGACAATGCACAGAGCTGAAGCACTATCCATTAATAATGGAGTCTTAGTCTCTGTAATGCCATAATCCAATAGTTGGTTTTGAAGCCAGAGTACATGAGATGTACAACTTGCAGCAGCAATGTACTCTGCTTCAGCAGTGGATGTAGCACTAGATTTTGTTTCTTACTCTGCCAAGAAATCAAACAGTTGCCTAGGAATTGACATCCACCAGAAGTTGACTTTCTGGTTAACTTACACCCTGCATAGTCACTATCAGAAAAAGCAACTAATTTGCATGAGTGTCCAGTGGAATACCAAAGACCTAGAGATTGTGTACCTTGCAGATATCGAAAGATCCTCTTGACTGCAATCAAATGAGACTCTTTAGGAGCAGCCTGAAATCTAGCACAAACACAAGTTGCAAACATGATATCTGGTCTAGAAGCTGTTAAGTACATCAAGGACCCAATCATACATCTGTAAAGTGTTTCATCAACAGCTTTACCTTTCTGATCTGCATCCAGTTATGTGGTTTTACACATGGGAGTAGAACAGGGCTTACAATTTTGTAAATCAAACTTATTCAAAAGTTCTTTTGTATATTTTGATTGATGAATAAGGTTCCATCAGCCTTTTGTTTGATTTGCAAGCCTAGAAAGAACTAAATTCTCCCATTGCACTCATTTCAAACTTTTGTTTCATTAGACTTGTAAAATCATCACACAACTGGGGATCAGAGGATGCAAAATATATCATCAACACAAATTTGAACAAGTAGCTTATGCTGATCCATGTTCTTTATAAACAAAGTTTTATCTATGGAGCCTCTAGTGAAATTATTTTTAGAAGAAAATTTGAAAGTGTTTCATACCAGGCTCTAGGAGCTTGCTTCAACCCATAAAGAGCCTTATCAAGTTGATACACCCAATTAGGATGTTTATTGTCCTCAAAACCTGGTGGTTGACACATATAAACCTCTTCTTTTATTTTACCATATAAAAATGCACTTTTGACATACATTTGAAAAACTTTAAGATTGTGAAATGCAGCATAGGCTAAGAACAATCTAATTGCCTCTAGTCTGGCTACAGGGGCAAAGGTTTCAACATAATCAATACCTTCTTCTTGTGAAAACCCTTGTACAACCAGTCTAGCCTTGTTCTTAACAATAAGCCCATTTTCATCAGTTTTATTCCTAAACACCCATTTAGTGCCTATTGCACACTTACCTGGGCGTAGAGGAACCAGTTCCCACACTTGCTGCATTTTGAACTGAAGTAGCTTAAGCTGCATGGCTTCAACCCATCCATTGTCTCTCAAAGCAACATGATAGTTATTTGGCTCTAGCTGACTTATGAAGAGCATAGAAGCAGAAGTTAGACAATTGACTTCTGGTTGAGACACCAGCATTGATATCACCAATGATTTGAGACATGGGGTGATTCTTCAGCTCTTGGTATACTATAAGATCAGTGCAAGTGTTTGTAGCCGGTTCAGCAGCAGCAGATGGTGATCCAG
This sequence comes from Flaveria trinervia, assembly GCA_025506515.1. Lineage (NCBI taxonomy): Eukaryota > Viridiplantae > Streptophyta > Magnoliopsida > Asterales > Asteraceae > Flaveria > Flaveria trinervia. The sequence continues at coordinate 69,270,239 of CM046443.1, forward strand.
ATTCTTGAAACCAAGTATTAGATGGCAAGTCAAATGATGTAGAGGAGTCAGAAATCTCATCAGCATTTGTTGTGGATGGAGCTACAGAAGCTACAGGAACATGAAGTTTAGTAGACTCAGGCATTTGGTCACTAAATTTGAAAAGGTGAGTACTGATATCATCATCATCTTCAGTACCACCAGCTGGAAGACTTGCTGCAGAAGATGATTTATCCACATGATCTGCAACAGCTAGAGATTGATAAGGAACATATTGCAGTATGTCCAGATCAAACAACTCCATAGGGTTTTGTGGAATTTTATCCTTAGGAGATTCATTGAATTTCACATGCAAGGTTTCTTCAACTAACTTTGTTCTACAGTTGAAGACCCTGTAAGCCTTGCATGTGAATGAATAACCAACAAAATACCCTACATCCACCTTAGGATCAAATTTGTGGAGTTGATCCTTTGTGTTGAGAATGAAACAAGGACACCCAAAGGCTTTGAAGAATGAAATTAGAGGAACCAAATTATGTAGAAGTTCATATGGAGTCTTCAACCTCTGATTTACTAACACTTTATTCTGCACATAGCAAGCTGTGTTAATAGCTTCAGCCCAAAAGGTCAATGGCAAACCAAAGTCAGCCAACATAGACCTTGCAGCTTCAATTAAGGTCCTGTTCTTTCTCTCCACTACTCCATTTTGTCTAGAGTCCTTGGGATGCTAACTGCCTCTTGATTCCTTTTGATAGATAAAAATCATCAAGTGTATGGTTTCTGAATTCAGTTCCATTATCACTCCTTATACACTTGACTGATAGGGAATACTGCTTCTCAACATACAACACAAAGTTTATAATCGTCTGAGCAACCTCATCCTTTGAATGCAAGAAGAAAGTCCATACAAATCTGGAGTAATCATCCACAATTACCAGACAGTATTTCTTCTTTGCCATGCTCATCACTCTCACAGGACCAAATAGATCCATGTGCAGTAACTGCAAGCAGGCAATGGACTTAGGTTCTTCAATAAGAGGAAATGAGACTTTGTGCTGTTTTCCTTTCAAACAAGCAGTGCAGGTTTCATCACAGTGGAACTCCTTTATTGGTAGACCTCTCACTAAACTATTGTGGATCAGCTGATTTCATGTTTTTGAGATTAACATGACCCAGCCTTCTATGCCACAGGTTAGATTCCTGAGGAGAGGCTTTGGAGAACAAGCAAGGATGACCCTCAAATCAATCTTCATTGACAACCAAGGCATACACTCTTCCAATCCTATTGGCCTTCAGGAGAGTATGTAAATCCAATACCTTGTCAATCAGCCTCAGAACTTGGGAAGACAGAATCCTGCAGTTCTGGCTTGTGAAAATTGCAACATGCCCTTTATCACACATCTGACTAACACTCAGCAGATATACTTGAGATTCTCCACATGATTAACATCATCAAACCTGATTTGTCCATTAGACACATATCCTTTACCGATGATGTAACCCTTGGCATCGTTACCAAATGAAACAAATCCCTTCTTTCCTTGAGAGTAGTCATTAAGAAGAGAACTGCTCCCAGTCATATGCATAGATCCTCCACTGTCTACATACCAGATGCTCATTTGGCATGCTGAAGAACCCTGCATTCATCATAAAGAACTAGTTAGGTTTTGAGACCCAAACCTTTTTGGTTTTGGGTCTGTTTTCATCAACAGATTTAACCATAACTTGTTTCTTATGATTAACAGCTGATGAAGAAGGAGATGGTGCTGAAATGGATTCCTTGGATTTGGGATTGGAATGCCTTTTCATTGGTTTGATCACAGGTGCATCTAGTTGGTTAACTCTCCCCAACAAATGCTGAACCATCATAACAAGTTGTGTCTGATTTGTAGCTAAAGCTTTCAGTTCTTGTGACATATCAGTACTTGTGTTTGATGAGTTCCTGTGACCCACCATTTCCTCCTTAAAATTCACAGACTTAGTCTGATGTTTATCATGAGAAGCACTATCAGCTGTTTTATGATAAACCCTATCCTTCTTTTTGGATTTGGTTGAAGGCTTAGGTTTATCACATTGGGATGACTGTGGTACAAACTTAGTCTCAAACTCATTTTTCATTTCATCCATCTGAATTTTAATGAGCTTATCTCTATTGATTTTGGAACCTTTTCTGTACCAACATTCATCAGAAAGATGATTGAATTTACCACATATTTCACATGGCTTATTCGTCATCTTGAATTGATCAACTGCTGATGTGGAAACTACTGAAAGTGTGCTATTTAGTACTTTTCTCCTTTCAGTACTTTTGTTTAGTACTAAAGGATCTATAACAACTGAAGACTTGTTCTTCAGCTGTTCTCTATCAGCAGTTGTTAATCCTTTTTTTTCAGCTGATTGGAAATGCTTTTCAAATGTTGTGACTTGCCCTTTAGTACTTGAGGTACTTTGAGGGACAACATCTGAAGTACTCAACTTCATGTGCTTATCAATAGTTAACCCATCAGCCAATTGATTTGCTGAGGTATCAACACTAATTTCATCTTGTGATTTTGGGTGATCACTTGAGGATGATGCACATGATGATGTGGTTTGGAAATTACTTTCACCTTTAGATTTTACTATTAGTTTTGGAGTAAAATCTGTAGGTGGTGCAATGTGGTTGTAACCTATTCCAAACTTCACATTCGAAGCAGATTGCTTGCTAAGCAACATTTCAAATCCCTTGCAGGATGTTACCAGCGGTCACACTCAACTTGGGTAACTACAAGTTTTTCTTTGAGATCTCTATAGTTCTCAAGAATGACCTCTAGCTTAGCCTTTTCATCATTTAATGGCATTTAAGCTTTTAAATCTCATCATCTTTATCCTTAAGGACAGACTTGTATTCAGCTTTTCTTTTGGAAAGGGTTTGCTCAAGCTCTAGATTTTGATTTATTAAAGCTACATTTACCTCTCTAATAGAGATAAATGCAGCTATGCAAGATTCAGAACATAACTTGGCCTTAGCCTCAGAGGATACATGGGTTACCTGTGATGAAGATGCATTAGAGCATGAACTATCAGTAGATTCCAGGGCCATGAAAGCTAGATTCCCAAAAGGATGTTCACCACCATGTTGACCATCACCAGCAAATAATTGCTCATTACCAGAGAGATCATCTGGTAAACTGCTCCAGTCAACAATACCAGGGGTGAAGAAGCTGTGATGAGGTTGTGATGGAGATGATTGAGATGGTAGAGGCTCAGGTAGAGCTTGAGGTTGTTGTGCATTAGGAACTTGAACCGGATTTGGGTGTGGCATGTAATAGCAGGGATATGGATATGACATTGGACCCTGAGGGACAAAAATGCAGGAGATATAGGTTGTGAATGATGACCAGAACTAGCAGGATGTTGCCCTCTATTTTGTGGATTATTGCTTTGAAAAGTCACAAAGGGTGCAGAGGAGTTAGATCCAGATGATCTACACTCCCTTGCAAAGTGTCCAAGCCTGTGGCCTTTGTGACACCTCAACTTACTCTTGTCAAAACCAACTTTGGTTTTGCCAGAGAGTCCTAGAAATTTCCTACTAGTTCTCTTGTAGAACTTTTGAGATCTGATATTAATCAAGGCCATTTGGCTCAGAATATCCATCCCTTCTAAGTCATCATCAGCAATACTATCTAGATTTACACTGGAGCGTAGGACAATGGTATATGTGTCCCATCTCTCAGGCAGTTATCTGAGGAATCTGTTGTTCATCTGACTATTAGTGTATTCATGTTTGACCATTTTCACTTAGAGATCAAACAGGAAAAACGCTCAAACTGTTGAGTTAGTGACTCACCCTTCCTATGAGAGACTGTCTCATATTATTGGGCAAGGATTTCTCTGTTGTTTGCTAAGACCTCATCTGTTCCACCAAATTGTTTCTTCAATGCATTGCAGAGGTCATGAGCAGTTTCATGATGCATAAGCCCAGAATAGATTTCATTCGGCAGTGCCATGGCCAGAATTCCATGCGCTTTAGCATCAATCTCAAACAGTTTTCGATCCTCATCTGAGTATTGTTCCTTCTTCTTTGGAACCATTTGGTTGGTTTCCGGATTGTTCACCGTAGGCTTGTGTGGACCATGTACCACAGATGTCCAACAACCTGAACTGTTAACAGACAGGTGATGAAGCATTCTTCGTTGCCATATGTTATACTCAGTCCTAACCAGCATCGGAGGCTTGGTTGAGGAACCGGTATTGTGAGGGTCATTAGAAGGAGTAGTCATTCTCAGATTCAACCAAATTCAATTAAGTTTTAACTGATTTAGTGCAAAACACAACAAACTCAATATGAACCAAGAGAAACTCAAAGCAGATAGACGAAAGCAGCAGAAATTCAATGATCTATAACCAATTCTTGCAAATATGCTAATTCAATCAAACTTAGATATCGAATAGCAGTTTCAATGATCATTTGTTAGATCGATCAATGATAAACCTTGCTCTGATACCATTTGTTAGGATCAGTGATCTAAGTTTGATTGATTAGAGAGTGTTGCAGCGGAATTCGAACAACGAATTAAACAATTCACAAGAACATAATTGATATTCAATGTAACAGTAAATGGTTATAGAAAAAGAGAATTCTGCAAAAGAGATATTTCATTCATATGCTTTCATGGTGGCTCAATGTCACACCTTACAATTAGGTCAACATTCCTTATATAGGATATGTGACGTCTGCTGATGTCACTTGATAGTGACATCTAATAGAATTATTCAAACTACTGAAACTATGCAAACTACTGAGAAAGTTCTCAACTACTGATTACATCTCATAGAATTCTAAGTACAAGAAACATAAAACTGTTGAAACTAAACTACTGAAACTATAACTACTGAAAAGTCAATTACAAGTACTGAAAGGAAACCATCACAACTACTGAAGTTGATAACTTCATCTGTTGTGACAACTACTGATCACTTTGGTCTTCAGTCTTTGTTCTTCGGACTTTGTTCTTCAGACTTTTACTTTCAAACTTTGTCTTCAGTACTTTACTTTCAGACTTTGTCTTCAGTAGTAGTCTTCAGTTCTTGTCTTCAGACTTTATCTTCAGACCTTGTAATCAGCTGATGTCTTCAGCTGTTGTGATCTTCTTCAGCAGTTGTAATGTCTGTGGGACTTAGTGGTTTTTCTGATCAGGCTCATTGGTTCTTTTGGTCCAACATTTATCAATCAATCTAAATATGTACCTTACATTTTAGAAAGATTTGATACAAAATATTGTAAACCAACTAAGACTCCTATATCCCCGAAACCCTAATCTTTGTCCTGACTATGAGGGGGATGATACTGAACAACATCAGTATAGGGAAATAATGTATCTCACAACAAGTAGACCTAATATCATGTTTGCAACATGCATCTGTGCAAGATATTAGGCTGCTCCAATGGTGTCCCACCTTTTTGCTTCCAAGAGAATCCTTAGATACCTCAAAGGAGCACCTAAACTGGGTCTCTAGTATCCAAGAAATAGTAATTTTAATCTCTATGGCTATTCTGATAGTGACTATGGTGGCTACAATATCAAAAAGAAATCAACATCAAGTGGATTTCAATTTCTTGGTGGAAGGATCATCTCTTGGCAATGCAAGAAGCAATCCTGTGTTTCAACATCAACTGCTGAAGGTGAATACATTGCTGCTGCTAGTTGCTATGCTCAGCTGCTATGGATTCAAAATCACATCATAGACTATAGATTCAACTTCATGAGAGTAGATACATGTGTACCTAGTTTATGAGCTTAAATGTAAAAGTCTTTCATGTCTTACACATATGTAATGAATTGGTTCAATTAAATATGATATATGGTTTGATGTCTATCTGACTTTAATTCATATTATGACTTCTTATATTGGTTTGAGGTTGTTGTACACAATTCTATGTCAATAATGATCGAGTAATGTGTTCAACATAGTCGGATGAGTATTCATGCTAATGGCCCATACTTATAGACCATACGCATGAATACATCATGCTTATGGACCAGCCGCACGAGTGAACCAGGAGACTGGGTCAGTCGTATGATTGAGACATAAGATTGACTCAGTCGCACGACTGAACCTTCAGTCGTGCGTATGGATCAATCGCATGATCCAGTCGCACGACTGAACCTTGCTAATGGTTCAGTCGTACGAATGAAAACCAATAACCTATAAATACCACTTAATTCGTGGAGAAACATAACAATTGAAGAACACTTGATATTTTCACAAACCCTAGATGTCCAAAATATCCAAGAAAGCCAGTCCAAGTTCATAATTCGTTCCTGGTTGATTCTTATTCATTCATAATGTTTAGTTTATTCTTATATCGGTCGGGTTAACGTTCTCACTGATTGTATCGCCAGTCAAATAGGATTTCGCACTATTTGATTCGGTATAAATGCAGAATCTGCTTGTATTCCGTACGAACACGGTCCTGATAAGTGGTATCAGAGCTTTGGCTCTTGATTTTGCGTTTGATTCGATTAGTTTTTGTGTTAAACCTAAAATTTTTCATTCAAAAGAGTCATTCTTTTAAGTCAAAAAGTATTTTTTGACGTTTTCAGGCATTAAAGTTTATGTTTTTCATCATACGGCAGATTAGGGTTTCTGGGTAAATTGTATTTGGTGTCTAAGTGTAAAAAATTCTATTTTTCCAAACACAAGAGCCTTCAGTCGCACGAATAGCTCATTCGTATGATTGAACCATTCGTATACTACATCCGCATGACTGAACTCAGTCGTATCCTTCATTCGCACGACTGAACAACTTCAGTCGTTTGACTCCATTCGGCCAGTTCATACGCACGACTAAATCCAATCGCACGATTGAATTCATTTGTGCCCTTCATTCGTACGAGTGATCCATACTCATAGTTCATTTGCACGAGTGATCCATACTTACTGTCCATTCGCACGATTGAAGCTATCCTACTCTCAAAGTACAAAGTTTATAGAAATGGAAGATCAGTTTGCTACATTTATTGCAGGAAAGGACTCACGCATCCAGAACCTACAGATTCTGGAGAATGAGATTGGTAATCACAATAAACTGCCAAAGCTATTAACATTAGACGGATATCCTCAGTGGAAACAACGGTTTGAGATTTACCTAAACGGAGTAGATCCCAATCTTTGGACTTCTATAGAGAGTCGTTACACGGTACCAGTCAATGCAAATGGAACTAGTCTGCTACTAAGGTAACATAGAGAAAGTAGACCTAGAGGTTGCTAGTTCATTATATGATGTGTCGATAGATTCAACACAATAAATGAGTACACTACATTGGTGAATTAAAATTCTAACTAAGTTGTTCAACTTGCTGTGGGTTCTCATCTTATCCCTGGTTAACACAATCAACGCATTTCCAATAAGGGGTGACGAGCAAAATAAACGCCACAATGTGTGCGGATGACCATAAATATAAGCAAAGCACATATAAAAATTGCTAAAAGCAATCAAGCTAATAACTAATGATGTTGGTGCATTGTGTGCAAAAGAAAACTGAATGCTCTAACAAGAAGATAGGTTGTGTGCCTCTTTGCTGTGTGGTGGCATTGGCCTGAGGATAAGCATAACCTAAATATTCTAGAATTTATTGTTGTTTGCGCCTCTCTACTGTGCGATGGCACTAACCTGAGGCTTGGCATCTCTTTGAAGGCTCTTAGAATAGTCTCTTCTTGTCCAATACCCTTAGACCGCTCAAAAATCTCATGAGAAATGTTGATTACCATATAAGTGTGAGATCCACAAACACTTGTTGAAATAATTAATCCTAATTCATCACCAATGTAAGTCAAAATTCTGTGTATGGATTTAAGTGGACAAACATACTGACAATCATCATGGCTGCAATTCTTGAAAGTCAAAATTATTGTGTGCATCTTATAGCTCTAGTTTGGTTTCTGGAAAGTGCTAATGACTCTCAGGAAAAACAAGAATCTACCATCAAAGTGCATACTAAAAGGGATTCCCAAACGATTCTGATATACCTGTATGATTCCATAATTAATCATTCCAGAAATGATCAAATTAACTTGAAGCTCTTCTGCTCAAACCCAACACAACAAAAATATGTCTTGTTTTTCTATTAAATTTCTAAGTTGTTTTCTATTTTCTCGTCTCTTGTTGCGTAAAAGTCGGACTATACAATTTGATGTACTCTGTGAATCACTAACTAAAAGGGGTCACGTCTGAGGTGACTAATCAGTGATAAATTAAAAGGATCACGTCTGAGGTGATCATCGGTTCTAAACTAAAAGGATCACGTCTGAGTTGATCAAATGGTGTTAAAAGGTTGTAATGTTTATCAAAGGTTAACATTTTAAAGGATTAAAAGTATATGAGGTCAAACTCATGAGTATGACCCAATTGTATGATTGGATCATAAGAATGAGCCAACCGCACGATTGAACCATAAGTATGAGCAGTCACACGATTGGACCATGAGTATAGAACAACCACGCGATTGGACTACAAGATTGAACCAAACGTACGAATGGATGAAGGAGTATGGGTCCTGTCGCACGACTGAAATTTAAACGAGTATAAATAAGGGGGTCAGACGGTCACAACCCTTACTACCCTTCAAGTTCTCTGAAATCACCCATACTCACAGAAACTCTGCTCAAACTTCATCTACTTGTGATTTCTGCTTGATAAGTGTTTCTAGCAGTTACTCTACTCATCTATCAGTAAAAATGTATGTCTTAATTGCATCTTTAAGGGCTAAAGATGCTAAAACCTAGAACTGAGACTACTCTTAAGAATAAACTACTTAAATGGTCACACATGTTGGCTTAAATGAGTCTAAGTGCTAACTCAAGTCTCTTCGGCCCAATGAATCTAAACACGAAGTGTAATGTCATGTTTTGACAAAGATTCAAATCTTTGGTGTTCAACAGTGAGATATATGAATGGACACACTGGTGAACTCCAGTCGCACGATTGAGCCAGGTGAATGACTCAATCCCACGTATGAATCATGCTTATGGGTTCAGTCGCAAGACTAACTCAACCACACAATGTAGCATATGTCTAAGCTTAGTCGTAGGCTTAATCACACGACTAAACTCGACACAATCGTACGACTGAATTCAATCGTACAACTGAATTCAATCGTATGACTGAACTCAGCTGCGGGCAAAATCATTCACCTATTGAGTCTAGCAACAAATCTAATGTATATATTTCTTGTGTTGCAGCAATATGGTTGAACGATGGATAATGGACACCAAGCATAACATATGTGTACATGTAGATGCGTTTTTGAGAATGAAGTACACTGGGGACATCAACGCAAGTTTGCTCAGCAAGAGAAACATGTGCCCCCAGTTCAAGTGCTTAGGTCATGTCATCCTTAAGTGCATAGCGTCAAGGAGAGGAGGAATTGATGAGATGTCCGATCAAATCCAGAATGCATACGTAGCACTTATGTTAAACCAACTGTTCAAGTGCTCTCACATGATCTTTTCCTACTTGATGGAGAGGAAGAAGATGATGCTTTGGACAGAGATGGGAATAATTTTATGAAAATGGGTGGTGGTATGGATGATGAAGATTCACAAGAAGCTAAAGAGGTCATGTCACTTAATGTACAAGACGTTGATGCTTATTGGCTCTAGTGGAATATCTCTCATGCCTATGAACAACAGATTGATCCACAACAGAGCTAAAAGCTTGCTCAAGAAGTACTAAAGATTCTAGAAGAAGGTGATGACCATGAAGCTGAAACTAACCTCTTGGTGCATCTGCACTGTGATAATTTCACCCCGATCAAGTATCCTTTAAGGAACTGATTGAAGATTTTGTGGTGTACTCGTCTAGCTCAAGCTGAAAAGACTACAAATCAAGACAAAAGTAATGATTAGATGTTTATGTATTTGAAACTTTTGTACTTAAATTATGTGTTGCATTAATGTAATTAATGATTATTTATGTTTAAATGTCTTGATTAATGATTAATGTGGGATGAGTTGAATGTTTAAATCAAATGGATGACTAGCTAGCTGAGATGTTCCGACTCAATCCTACTGAAATTGTCAAAGATGCTCCAGAAGTCGATGTACTAAGTGATGAGGAGCTACAGGATGTTGATGAGATTGTGATTGAGGATGTTACAACTGAGCATTATCCAGAGTACACTAATCCGGAATGACATGCTATCCCCAACTTGGGTGAAACATTTGATAGTGGTACTTTTGAAAAATTGGATGAAGTGGAGAAAGAAAAAGAGAAAGAAGATAGCGTAACCCAAGCTTCGGACGCTAATGTCGACTTGAAGAAAGCTGAATGGGCAGCTTGTTTTGTAGAGATGAAAGCGCAATGCGTGCCGCCAAAGCAAAATGCATACACCAAGCTCTATAGAGCCAAACGTCATCAGAAGGTGTCTGGTAAAATTATAGCATGGGCGTATTTTGAAGACGTAGAGGTTTATGCTATTAAGAGAGAGAAAGGGACCGAGTACTTTAGATATCCTCATGATCTGAAGACTCTTCCTGGTTTTGAGCTCAACTGTCTGGCATGTTTAGATCTTCTATATGCAAATCTGAGGAAAATGTCAAGATGGTTCGAGGTTGCGTTGACGAAGGAATACCACACCAGGTGGGTAAACTTCAGACCTCAATAACCGAAAAGGTTCATTAACAAGTCTGAAGTGGATCCCATAACTGGAAGACCTGGTGGTGCTGAAGTGCAGTCCCCCGCACACTATGTCAAAGATTCCCTTATGAGAAATGCCTCAGGACTTCACTCCACACTTCAAATGGTGGTATTACGATAGGCGAACGGGCGAAGCGGTCATAGTGCTAAACAGAGACGGAAAGATTGATAATATATGGGTATTTGACCCAATGTGGCTTACAAACTTGTTAGCTGAAGATGTCAATACATTATACAAGTGGCCACTATTCTATGACACACATGATATTGTACAAGCTCTCTAGTTCCAACATGTGATAAGACTTTATTTTGCATTTGAGATACATACATGAGTTACAAAAGAGGAGAAGTACAAGAAGTTCCAAGAACATGTGAAGTGTGTTAGATGATAGAGGAAACTAGGTTCAAGGGGCAGTTTGTAGATACATGTGTACTTAGTTTATGAGCTTAAATGTAAAAGTCTTTCATGTCTTACACATATATAATGAATTGGTTCATTGAAATATGATATATGATTTGATGCCTATCTAACTTTAATTCATATTTATGACTTCTTATATAGGTTTGAGGTTGTTGTACACATTTCTAAGTCAATAATGATTGAGTAATGTGTTTAACATAATCGAATGAGTATTCATGCTAATGGCCCATATTTATGGACCATACGCATGAATACATCATGCTTATGGACCAGTTGCATGACTGAACCAGGAGACTGGAACAGTCGTATGATTGAGACATAAGATTGACTCAGTCGCACGACTGAACCTTCAGTCGTGCGTATGGATCAATCGCATGATCCAGTCGCACGACTGAACCTTGCTAATTGTTCAGTCGTACGAATGAAAACCAATAACCTATAAATACCACTTAATTCGTGGAGAAACATAACAATTGAAGAACACTTTATATTTTCACAAACCCTAGATGTCCAGAACATCCAAGAAAGCCAGTCCAAGTTCATAGTTCGTTCCTGGTCGATTCCTATTCATTCATAATGTTTAGTTTATTCTTATATCGGTCGGGTTAACGTTCTCACTGATTGGATCACCAATCAAATAGGATTCTGCACTATTTGTTTCGGTATAAACGAAGAATCTATTAGTATTCCGTACGAACACGGTCTTGACAATGAGTACTTCTATCCACATTGGCAACAACAATGCTATCTCCATTACTGAAAATCCAATCAAGCACTCCAAGACAAAGCATATTAACATCAGGTATCATTCTTCAAAGATATTCATGAGAAAAACTGATTAAGCTAATCAAAATTGATTCAAATGAACAATATGCTAATTTGTTCACCAAACCCTTTGTTGAACAAAGATTCAAGTATCTTATTATGGCTTTTGGGATGATAAACATTGATTAGTTTACCTCACTTGAAAACCTTTTCAAAATATGTCTTGTCTTTGTCAAATACAATCCGAGCCGTGTTACAAAAGGTTTTTCTTCAATATTTCACTAAGTATAAATTTTTACGAAGAGGAATTAACCTTCGAAAGATGCCATGTATATCTTCCGAAGTTAAATTTCTCCAATGGAAATCTTCTGTTCGGATGAGTTTTTAGTCTCGAAAGAAGCTTTTGATATCATATTAGATCTACTTCCGACACTTGATAAACTTTTTTACTCGAAAAGACCATTTTACCTTCAGAAGTAAAACATTTACCTTCGAAAGTAAGATTGGCTTCGGAAGAAGATTACCTTCCAAAATGTTTTATACTTGGAAGAAAGGCTTACTGTGTAACAGAAAATCTTTTGGGCCCAACAACTATAAAAGATAAAGATTTTCTTAATGATGCGGAAATATTTTAAATGGTTTTAAGCTTACCGCCCTTGTCACATCATACCCCAAACCATCACTTCACCTTATCCATCCGCCATTTTCACCCATTTAAATACTTCTGACTCACCACTTTAATCTTTTTACCAATTATACTACCCACAGCTTCCTTCGTCTTCAGTTTACCAAATTCAAACTCAGTTCTCTACTTCTTTCTCACAAAAATGGCGCTAAAACCTAAGCACAATCAAGCGCACTCCTGGATTCGTCCAAGGAGGCTGACTTCTCTAAAATTATCTCCTTCCTAACCCAATCAACCTACTTCATAGCCCTAACTGTCAACCGTACCATATATTCAAACCATATGGCTATGGACAGATTATAACACTGAATGGAGTTAGGGTTCTGAAGTTGAGCATTTGTGGTCAATGGTTGATCATATCTAAACAGGTCATCAGGGAGCATCTAGAGCTCTATGAGGACGACTCTCTTATAGAGTTCCCTAAGGCAGATATTGACAACACATATACCCAAATGGGATATGGCAGTGATGTGAGCAGATCAACAGTGTAAAATTTTAACTTCTCTTATCATTGGAAGTTCCTACTTCACATTGTCCTTCACTGCTTGTCAAACAAGTCTGGGGATGGGATCAAATCCGGTATGAACTAGGATGCCTCGTTCATGGGTTGGTTAAAGGCCTTCGCTTCAATTATTCAAGATTTGTGCTAACAAATCTGATAGGGAACCTTTAAATGGAAACATTTTACATGAGCTCAGCTATCTTCAAAGTACTGAAGAGGATGTCCACCAACTTCACTGGAAGACATACTACACTTCTTCCAGGTATGATTAAGCGCATAGCTCCCCGTGACATCCCTGTTAATCCCACATATGATGAACCCACACCAGCAATAACCCTCACAAGGCCAAATCTATCTTCTCACTCCATCAAAATCATATACCAGAGATGTCCTAAATGAACCCTTGTTCAATCTATTCTGATTAAACAAGCCCCCTGTTCAATCCAAAAAGACTAGAGTGGAAACATGGGCTCCCACTCAGTCTGAGGTCACACCTTCCTTCACCCTGACCTCAATATGGGTATTGAGTCTGCTCAGAATCAATCCAATGTGCCCGAAACCGAAGCGAAAACCTCTTAGGATGAGTCATTATACTCTCCTGAGCAGCCAAAAAGGGATAGCCTTCTCACAGGCTTAATGCCAGTAGACATCGACCAAAGTCCCAAGTCATTAAGCATAACCTCTACTATAAGTTCAAGATATCATGCTCAACAAGCAACAGTTTTCCCTAAGCCTCCTCCAATTGTTCTTTAAATGGACCTAAGGATGCTTAATGATCTAAACAGGTTCTTCAAGTTCCTAATGGAATCTTCTATCGAATAGCCAAGCCTAGATGTTACAGTGGTATACTTTGGAGCTGAAGAGCTTCAAAGGTTGAATGCACCCTCTACCACTATCTAAGAAGTCGGTCAACCTAAGGTCCATATTGAACCTGAGATTGATTTTGAAGGGGATATGGCGACTGATGGCTAGCAACTGAAACAGTTGGGACAGATAATGCATTCCCCCTAACTTCCAAAGCTAAAGTCAAAGCCTCGAAAAAACCATTTCAATCTTCCATAGCTGAGATACAAGTTGCGAAAGGGTTATTCTCTTTATTCAATGATCTAATTATCATAGATGCAATTTTGGAACTAGCATCTGAGGTAAATAGTGAGGATTTTCACAGCCAACCCCTCACTCAAACATCATAATCACCTCATGCTCCAATCACCACCCCGCAACCTAAAACCTCTACACAAGAACCTCCTAAGCCTCAATCTTCTGAAGACATTAAAGGGAAGAGGAAGATGACTACGGAAGAGCTTCTGGAGGAAGAAAGGTTAGAGAAGCTGAAAAGGAAAGGTAGACTCTCCACTAGGAAGCTACTAGTTACAAGTAGTAAAGCAGTTGTAGCTAACTAGGAGGCTATCAATAATAGAATGAGGGTGGAGATCATTGACAGACTTGTCAATCTTGGAGCTGTTAATGAAGATGTGCTCTTGCTACTTGTAGAGGAGCTGATTGAGTTAGAAAAGGCAACCTTGCTACGGATAATTTCCTAAGCTCTAGGGGATTCTCTCTTGAGGAATTAACTCCTCATAATAATTACACGATCTTGTGGCTTTTCAAGAAAGAGCAAGATCAAATGGAGAAAGAGAGAGAGAAGGCTAACAAGGAGAAACTGAGAGAGAAGAAGAAGGAAGAAGAAGCTGGACTTGCTGCTATCAAGAAGCTAGGTGACAAAGCCTGGATGAAGGACTATCTAAGGGCTCATGGCTTCTCTGGTAGGCAAGTGGGTCCTATGTTCGAGAAGACCCTGCAACGACATGTCACTGACATCAACGTTGACATTCGCTCAGGAAGAAGGAAAAAGATGTGTTGAAGGGTATATGGGATGACTTCCAGACCAACACCTCAACCCCAACCTCAACCTGAACCCATCCATTTTCCTTTACCTATTAAAACTAAGCCAATCTTTAAGCCATACACTCCTAAACCCACACCATCAACCATGCCCTCTTCCTTACCCTCTTCCTCACCACAACCACCTCAAGTACCCATTTTCATACCCAAAACACTCCCCTAAACCCAAACACAATTACCTACCTAACAACCACCCAAGTCATCCTTTCAGCCTTCCAAACATCTCTTCTTAAATGTACAACTTTGAGCAATATCTTTTGTGAGGAGGGCTCAGTCAAGCTAACCTATGTTGATGGCTCCTCATGTTCCCTCACTAGAGAACAATTCCTTGATCTTTCAAGAGGAACATTGAACCAACCCATTAAACCCCTTGGCCTCAACTCTTACTCACTAAATGAAGAAGAGAAGAACCTAAGAAAAAGACTGGTGACTCTACTAGATTAAAAGGAAGAGGAAAAAGTACCAAGTCACTCCTTTATGCCGAGAAAGAAGGTAATCCAGTGGAGGTTCGAAGACTCATCTTACGACTTTATTGTTAAGAGAGAGAATAGTGAGATGAACAAGATTAATGCATCATCTCTACTACAATTAAGTAGGTTTAATATTGCTGACTTAGTAGAGAAGCCATTCTCCAACCCCTCTAACTATGAGATAGCTGCTCATATCATAAATCATCTGAGCAGTCTTCATCTGACCGAGCTAACCGCTAGGACCAAATTGAAGGAGAGTTGAAATTGATAGAGAAATATGAAAAGGAAGGATCTGCAACAAAAGGAAAAGCCTTTCTTGAAATGGTTGAAGGGCCAGAACTTGAGTCTATAGTTAGATAGGAGTATGAGTACAACTCTTGTCAACTAACTCTATTTAGAGGACCACAACAAAGGGTGTATATCATTCAAAATAGCAAACTGGATGTCCTGTCCACGAATGATTTGTAAAAACTTCTCAGCACCACATCTGGGAAGAATATATAAAAATATAAACATCTTCTTTCGCTGGTGTTGAATGTTTTAAAAAGCGGAAAGTTGAGGTTTTGGTAGCATTAGCCTAGGGGGAGTCTGTTGGATCATATAAGGCTGGTGCAACCAAAACCAAACACTTAGACAATTTTGGTACAACTGATGAAGAACTTCCAAAGGCAAATGAAGGTCTTTCGAAGGCAAATGCTGAGCTTCTGAAGCTTATGTCTGAAGAAGCTTTCGAAGGGAAACTCCAACTTCCAAAGAAAAAGTTTTCCTTCTTCCAAGAATTAAACACTTAGAAGAATTCAAGACAATGACTTTTGAAGTGTGAAGACCTGAAGAAAGCCTCAAGCCTCGGAAGAAGTGGCATCTTCCGAAGTATAAGTGGCTTTGGAAGAACATGTTTTTTGAAGCCAGTTAACCTTCAGAAGAACCTACTATGAACTAGTGGACATAAGTATGATACTTCTGACACTCCGTTGCAAATCTTTGATATACTGCATGGTGCTTTCCCATGTTCATGTAGTTGACCATACTTTATTCCACTGTTTATTGTTTATCAGTTAGTATAGTTACCAACTTTAGTTGGTGACAAAAGGTAAGTCATAGACATGTCATGACTATCTTATCTTAGATAATACTTTATCTAAGATACCTTACCTTTTGCAATGTAGTATTTGCTTTAGTCATTGCTTTCAAGCTAATATCAAAGTATATCTGGTTGTAGGTAGTAGTATATATAGTTTGTTGTTGTAACTCATGTAATATGATTTGTAAAGTCTTATAATACTTTGAGTTAAGAGGTAATATATACAAGTACCTTGAAAATTATCTTCTTGTGTTTTCATTACTTAATATATTATTATCAACTCTTAGAGGGATTATGCATCATCAAACTGAGTGTGATCAAGTGAGTTTGAGAGAAAACCAAGTGTTAAGTGACCAATACCGATCCTACAGTTTTTGTAAATGAATAAGAGATAACATCCACCAAATTCAAGACGAAAATTGTGTTTACAAGAAGTACGTTCAAAGAAGTTAGCATTTATTGTCTCATCAATGAGTATAGTACCTTTGTTGTACACTATACAAGTCTTCTATTATGTAGAGTATCCAACGATATATCCTCAATCAAAATTTGCATTAAACTTGAATAATTATGACTTGTGTTCATTACTATGCAAGGACAATTTAAAGGTGTATGATCAAGAAGAAGGCTGGTGCAACCAAAACCAAATCAGTTATACTTATTTTGGTGCTACTTACAAAAGGCTTCCGAAGCCAAGTGTGGAGCTTTCGAAGGAAAGTAGAGTTCTTACAAAGATAGAGTAAGAGATCAACTTCCGAAGACAAACTCTACTTCCGAAGTCAAAGAACTTGTTTCCGAAGATCAAATCTAAGAAGAAGAAATCAGAAGACTACTTCCGAAGTATAAAGAAAGAAGAAGTCCTCAAGCCTCGGAAGAAGTAGCCTCTTCCGAAGTGTAAGTGGCTTCGGAAGTACTTGTTCTTCTGAAGCCATTTAACCTTCACAAGACACTGCTATGAACTAGTGGACATAAGTATGTTCTCTGACACTCCACTGTAGACCTCTGATACTGCATGACATTTTCTCAAAGGGCCATGTAGTTGGCCATACTTTATTCCACTGTTCACCTTTCTATGTTAGTACAAGTTACCAACTTTAGTTGGTGACAAAAGGTAAGTCAGGATATGTCCTGACTACCATATCTTAGATAAGACTTCATTTAAGATACCTTAAACTATAGCTTTGTAGTATTGCATTAGTTAGAGGATTCCAGCTGGTATAAAAGTATATCCGGTTGTAGGTAGTATTATATATAGTTTATCATTGTAACTCATAACGACATGCTTGTAAGAGTCTTGTAATATTTGAGTTGAGAAGCAATATATGCAAGTACCTTGAAAATTACATCTTGTATTTATTATTACTTATTATATTGTTATCAACTCTTCGAGACTTTGCTTTAATCCGAGTGTTGTTCAAGCGAGTTTGAGAGAAAAACCAAGTGTTTAGTGACAAAACACAATCCTGCAATTGGTATAAGAGCTTTTTAGGCTCTTGATTGTGAGATCTAACCATCCAAATCAACCTATTTTTCACTCCTCCTTACAACTCTCTCAAAATGGCCCTTAACAAATCCAAAGTAAAGATAGGAACTATGACTAAAGCTCCCATCATTACTCCTGAAAACTTTAAGTCTTAGAGCAGACGAATGGAAGGCTTCATCAGATACTAACACAGCAAAATGTGGTACTCCATTGTCAACGATCCGTATAAACCTAAGGTGGCAGCACCCGGTGGAAACGGTGCCATAATAGAAAAGGCTATTGAAGATTATTCTGATGAGGACCGAAAGAAGATGGACACTGACAGTATGCAATGACTATTCTTATGACTGAAATACCCAACTCCATCATGGTGGGGTTTGAGCATTGCAAGTCTGCCAAAGAATTGTTTGATGCACTTGCTCAGATGTATTCAAGCTCCAACGACTCCAAGAAGGACTCACTAAAGCAGCAGTTCGAGAACTTCACCTATATTGCTGGAGAGACTCTCATCCAGCAGTATTTCAGGTACATGGATCTTATTTCTTCTCTTCAGTCTATGAAAATCACTCCTGAACTTAGAGATCTTCAAGAAAGTTCATGAGTGCTCTTACAAATGAGGGGACGTTCTACTGTGTCTCTATCAAGAGGACAGAGAACTTGAACACTCTTACTATGACTGAACTTTATGGAATCCTTGATGGATACCATTTAGAGATGGAGACTAAGAAGGGCCACCAGACAAGTAGACCTTTGAGTCTTTCTACTAGCGATGCCTTAATGGTTGCTGAAGGCTCAGTACCCCCACAACCTCAGCAATACCTGAGTACAACCAGAAGCCATCCTGCTCATCTTGACCTTACATCACTTTTCTGAGACTCCAAGGTCTCAACAGGCTCAACACAGTTCCTTTTAGGACAACTGTGCCTTTGTCTCAGGAAGTGGACACTCCAACGACTTTCAATACTGCTTTGATCATCTGGAGTGCTTCAATCCGATGATGTAGAGTATGTGGACATTGTCCAACAAATGGTTGTTTTAACCTACAGAGCGAAGAAGTTCTTCAAGAGAACTGGAAGGCAATTCCTCAGAACCTAACTACTAGCAAGTTTGGGTTTGACAAAACCAAGGTCAAATGTTACAAGTCTAACTAACTTGGTCACTTTGCAAGGGAATGCAAGGCTCCCAAATCAAATCCGGGAACCCCACAGACCTCCACACATCCCTCTATACCAAAGCCCACTGGAAAGTTGACTGAAATAGCTGTAATGGCTCAAGAAGTCGACTAGAGCTTTATGGTACATGATATGACTCCTGCTCAAGCTCTCATGGCTGGAACAGATGATAACTGACAGGATCAGCGATCACAAGTTTGATGTATTAGAGTTCAAAGCAGCAGAATACGAACAAGAATTAGACAAATTTGTAGCAAGCAATTGATACTTGTATGCATTAAGAGCGCATACGGTTATAGGGAGAGAATATATATATTTCTGATTTCAAGGAATGTTTATAGATGTAGAATATTTCTAATCAAATCATTCATTCATTCCATTCATTCACTCATCTCAAATATTACAATAGGTTGTCACTCCTTATATAGAGTGCAACAATCACTGCTGTTATCACGGAAAGTGACAACTGGCAGATCTAATACAAAAAATAACAACTAACTCTTAACAAGTACTGAAATGTTCACAACTACTGAGAACATATCAGGGTGTTAAGTACAAAATATAAAACTACTGAAACTACAACGACTGAAGAACAAGCTCTTCAGTCGTTTTACAAAACTACTGAAACATAAAACTACTGAAACTAGAAATATAAAACTACTGATATCACAACTACTGAAGAAGTACTCTTCAGCAGTTGTGACAAACTACTGAGGCTTCAGTACTTGATCTTCAGACTTTGACCTTCAGATGTTTCATTAGCTGATGACTTCAGTAGATATCATCAGCTGATGTCTTCAGTCTTTGTCTTCAGACTTTGTACATCAGTTGTTGATCTTCAGCACTTGTAAACTCTTCAGCTGTTGTACTTCAGTACTTTGGTCTTTCAGCTTCAGCACTTGTGTTCTTCAGCTGTTGTACTCAGCACTTAGTTCTTCAGCTGTTGAAGTCTTCAGCACTTGATCTTCAGCTGTTGAGGTCTTCAGCACTTGTCAAACTGCTGATGAGTCTTTCAGCAGTTGTTGTGATACCATGTGGGACTTAGAGGTTTTCTGATCTTGGCTCATTGGTTCTTTTGGTCCAACAAACTCCCCCTGAACCAATGCAGCCAAAACCTCTAAATTAATCATAATCCCACTTATTGTTGGCAAAGTGTTGGTCTTTTTCCTTCTTGATCAGTAGAGAAGATGACCCATGTAAGCTCCGGCCTGGGAAGAAATCTCAAATATTTGTTTGGCAGAGTATGAATGGGAACTCTGTTTTGGGGAACAGGACATAGAGTTGTTATCCCATTCATGAGATTTACTTCCCCATAATGAGTCTGTATGACTCTCGAACATAGGCCTCAATGAGAACAACTTGTTCCTCCTGAGAGAGTTCTTCTACTCCTCTTCGAAGAAGAACTCTGGACCATAGTACTCTGATAAGTACTTCATGGTCCTGCCATTTTTCAGCTCCACCGTAGTTCCCTCCCTATATACAAATTCATCAGGATGGTTGCCTTCAAGGAGTAAGTGGAGCTCATTTTTCTGGATGTCTTCAAGCTTTTTATATAACAACCCCTTCTTAATCATCTTGTTTTCTAGTAAAGCTTGAGGGGTCTTCTTTGCTTGGTGAGCTCTCTTGAATTCATCAATGATTTCCCAAGGTGAGACTACAACGGCCAACATGATGGTAGAATCTATTGTTTTTCGTACCTGGCCATTGTATCTGTGAGGAATGGTTCTTTTATGGATTCTAGAACGCACCCTGGGGTCCGGCCATACTCTCACTCTCTCCTTCTGATACTGAAAAGTGTGCCTGAGAGTGTACAGCCTTTGAGCATGCCCTTTCATGGCTTGAATAGATGATGACTGAGGAAATTCCTTGTCAACCATCTTCAACAGTTGCTCATCGTGTTGTTTCTGCTGTTCTTCTTCTTCTATCTTGACTCTGACCATTTCCCTTTGAGAGTCAGGTGTGATCATGGGTTGACTTCGGGGTTTTGGCAGCTTTAGAACAGCAGAGAGTGGCAGATTATCATCTTCATCCTCCTCTTCGTCTTCTTCTTCCATCCTCAACACCCTTCTCCTCCTTCTGGGTGCATCACTGGATGATGGTTGGGTTGGTGCAGGAATTGGTTTAGAAGAATGAGGATGTTTGGATTTTGGCTTAGAGGTTGGTTGGGAGATTTGAGGGATAGGATCTGTTTGAGTGGGTGGAAGGGAAGGTTGATCTAGCATCTTTGTAGTTAGTTTCGCCTTTGTGAGTTTAGCCATCTCTAACCTTTTACCAGCCCCAGCCTCATCAAGGGCTTCCACAATAATCCCTTTGTTGAATTGCTCAGACAGACAGATTCTGGTGGCTATAGCCAGAATGCTGTCCCTGGTCCACGCGCGAATCTCCATTAATGATCTTCCTAAGTATTTTGCAATAAAGCGGATCATTATTTCCAACCTCTCTTTTTCCAGAGCATCATACCCTGCCTATCGGGTTTGTATCTCTTGCACTTCAACCTTCTGATCTCACTATCCAGTGTGGCTGTGTCAAACCCCTGCCTGAAGAGTTGTTCAATTATTTTATCCATGGAGCGGCTGTGTGTAGTGTCAGCTTCTTTTACCAGCTCCTCCAAAGATTTGTCTTTAGCAGTATGACCATCAGCACTTTTCTTTCGCTTGTAAGTGAGCAGAGATTGCTTTTCTTTCTCCTCCTCTTGGGTGCTTTTCTTCCTTCTTTTCCTCTGATCTTTTCCTCTTCTTTTTTTCACTGCAGTACTCTCCCCCTTTTTGGATGCATTGGAGGAGGGGGTTTGTACCGCAGAAAGAGTCTTTTGTATAGCAGCATCAATCAGGGCTGTAAAGTTGAGGAAAGCCTCTCATCAATGGCTTTAGTCACAATATCAGTGATTATGGGTGTGATGAGAGGGAGGGAATTTTGAAGTACAGCACCTATTTGCTCAGGAGGGTTCTGTTCCTGAGAAGTAGGGCCTGAAGCAGAGGCAGGTGGTTGAGTTTGGAGTGGCTCAGTGTTGGGGAACCTTCAAGTGAAGGTGCCATCTGTGGGTGGGTAGAGGCAGATGGTCTTTCTCCTTGTGAGAGTTGATCAAGTAGGTTTAGTAGCCTACTGACTTTCTCTTCAAGGATTGTGTTCTGGGCAAGAACATCGTAGAAAAAGCCCAAGTCATCATCAGCCGAAGCTGAATCATCTGACCTCCTGCTTAGAGCAGGATTTACATGCACTGGGTGTAGACCAGTTGATGCATGTGCCCCTTGTGCTTGGTAGGGGACTTCCAGCCGCAGGATAGTGTCCATCATCAGTTGTTGCCTCTAGTGAGGTCTTAGCAATATTACCAGCCTCATTCTGATCATGTGCTGAGTCAGAGGAGGTGGCAGCCTCACTAGATATTCTAAGCTCCTTGTCTACACCAGGAGATAGAAGTGGTAAACCCCTGTGCTGTGGGTTCTCAAGGGCACTGTGTTCCTCCCCCTCAATTGTAGAGGTATTCCCAGTAGTAAGTGGTTTCTGGGGAGGGGGTGAGGAGTGCAGTTGAGTCAGCACTTGTGCAACTATTAAAGTTGGGTGTGAGGGACGGTTGTTTGGGGTGAAGGGATAGAAGCAGTGTGCACCCGGAGGTTGGTGCTCTTCAATGGCAATCCCCTCAAGTGAGGAAGATCCCAGATATGTAGGTACCCTTGTGTGGTTGCTGCAGGCTCCTGTTGAGAGGAAGCCTGAGCGGCTATGGCTGGAAGAGTCATTGTATCCACTAGGGGGTTTGGACTAGTGGATATATCCTGCGTTTGTGTTGCAGGGGCATCCTCAGGGGACTCAATTCCCTGAGTAGCCATTTTGGGTTCTTTTTGGTGGGTTGGTAGGGACTTTTGATTTGGAGGTGGTGGCTGTGGGTTCCAGCTGCGTGGGTTTTCGCAGCTTGGCAGCCATTTTGAGTGTCTGGTCAGAGTTGTGCCGGGAGTATACTTCCGGCAGAACAGCCGTAGCAGGGACTCCCAAGCCAACAAGTCCCTCAGCATTAAGCTGGTTTGTAATGATGGCCATTATGAACCGTGGATATAGTATCCAACGGTTGGCAGTTAGTTTTTGAGCCATATCCTTGAGCTCCGAAAATATTATTTCTGAAAAGTTTAGTGGTTGTTGCTCAAGAATAGAATACATTACCTGCTGCCATTTTGTCGACATTTGATCCCAAGACGACGTCTTAGGGGCCAAACATACATTCACCATGTGAAAGATTAGGCGCTCAGCGTCATTAAAGTGTTTCTTCATGATAGTGGAGGCACTGAGATCACCTTGATATCCATGTTGGGCAAAGGATAGATCTGTGGTGCCCTTCGGATATCTAGCAGGAGAACTAGCATCATAAAATGAAGAATTTTGCGGATTATTGCAGGAGTGATGACTACTTCTTTGTTGTTTACGACCGACTGGAGAGATGGTGTGTTGTTCTCCCCAGTGGTAATAGTAACGTTCATCCAAATTTGGTGCAGGGATTCGGCATGTAGTATGGGA
Source organism: Flaveria trinervia (assembly GCA_025506515.1). Lineage (NCBI taxonomy): Eukaryota > Viridiplantae > Streptophyta > Magnoliopsida > Asterales > Asteraceae > Flaveria > Flaveria trinervia. Next base: position 69,293,886 of record CM046443.1, read on the forward strand.
TTCAAAAGAAATGCCGTATTGTATTGGGACTGAACCATAAGATCGATAGCAGTATCGAACTTAGTCCAGATGGGCGATTTAGTGAGGTAGGCAACACAGTTGTGTCGCGGTTAATTTGCATGGACGCCATTGAGAAGAGGGAAGTTTTGGAGAGGAACGTTAGGTTTGAAGAAGATGAAGCATTGAGAGCTTAGGTCAGGGATATTTATAGGGTACGGGTAAGAAAACCTGAAGGATGTGGTGTTAGTCATCAGTAGTTTTAAACGACCGTTGACATGGTATTATCCTTTCAGACGTTGAAACAGCTGAAGTCGTGAGTTAGGCATCAGAAGTTAGAAAACTACTGAAGACCGTGGTTTTGACTTCAGATGATGAAACAACTGAAGACATGGTGTTTGGCGTCAGTAGTTATGAAGTACTGAAGCCAGTGGTTTTGTCATCAGCTGTTGTAAACAACTGAAGACTTTATTAGTCATCAGTAGTTTTAAAACTACTGAAGACAGTGGTTTTGCTTCAGTTTTAGAATGAAACAGCAGTTGTAGAAACGACTGAAGAGAAAGTTCTCTTCAGCTATTTTCGTCAATTCTTAGCTTGTCAGCTGTTTCATACTGTCCTCAACACATTCATCAGCCTTTTTGGCTGATTTCAGTTGTTTCATAGGACATCAATACTTATCTGTTTTACTGATTGCAGTAGTTGTAGCTGCATCAGTAGTTGTAACTACATCATAGTAGTTAGAACAGATGAAGTACTTCAGTACTTGTGAGACATTTAGCCTCAGTAGTTATAAAAACTGCTGAGGGTAAAAGAGCTCATCAGTACTTATATGTGACATAGTTACTAATGATCATCAGTACTTATTACTAAGATCATCAGTAGTTGTCACTTATTCTAGCTGCAGCATACCAAGCCTTAACACCAGGTTTTGGAAAGTTGAACTATCCAAAGGCTTAGTAAAAATGTCTGCAAGCTCATCAGCACTAGGCACAAACTTAGGATCAATCAGACCTTTTTTCAAAACAATCTTATAAAATGATGTCTGATCTCTATATGTTTGGTCCTAGAGTGCTGGACTGGATTTTTGACAATGCAAAGAGCTGAAGCACTATCCATTAGCAATGGAGTCTTAGTCTCTGTAATGCCATAATCCAGAAGTGGTTTTGAAGCCAGAGTACCTGAGATGTACAACTTGCAGCAGCAATGTACTCTGCTTCAGCGTGATGTAGCAACTGAGGTTGTTTCTTGCTCTGCCAAGAAATCAAGCAGTTGCCTAGGAATTGACATCCACCAGAAGTTGATTTCCTGGTCAACTTACACCCTGCATAGTCACTGTCAGAAAAAGCAACTAATTTACCAGAATGTCCAGGGAATACCATAACCTAGAGATGGAGTGCCTTGCAGATATCTAAAGATCCTCTTGACTGCAATCAGATGAGACTCTTTAGGTGCAGCCTGAAATCTAGCACAAACACATGTAGCAAACATAATATCTGGTCTAGAAGCTGTTAAATACATCAAGGACCCAATCATACATCTGTAAAGTGTTTCATCAACCACTTTACCTTTCTGATCTGTATCCAGTTGTGTGGTGCTGCACATGGGGGTAGAACAGGGCTTACAGTTTTGTAAAGCAAACTTTTGCAAAAGATCTTTTGTGTATTTGGACTGATGAATGAAAATTCCATCAGCCTTTTGTTTGATTTGCAACCCTAGAAAGAACTGTAATTCTCCCATGGCACTCATTTCAAACTTCTGTTGCATCAACTTTGTAAAGGCATCACACAACTTTGGATCAGAGGATGCAAAAATGATATCATCTACATAAATTTGAACAAGTAGATTATGCTGCCCAGCTTTCTTAATGAATAAAGTCTTATCTATGGAGCCTCTAGTGAAATTTTTTTCCAGAAGAAAGTTTGATAATGTCTCATACCAGGCTCTAGGAGCTTGTTTTAACCCATAAAGAGCCTTATCAAGCTTATACACCCAATTAGGATGTTTATTGTCCTCAAAGCCTGGAGGTTGACATACATAACCTCTTCTTAATTTTTCCGTACAAAAATGCACTTTTGACATCCATTTGAAAAACTTTAAGGTTTTGATAGGCAGCATAAGCTAAAAACAATCGAATTGCTTCCAGTCTGGCTACAGGGGCAAAGGTTTCATCATAATCAATACCTTCTTCTTGTGCAAACCCCTGAACAACCAGTCTGGCCTTGTTCTTAACAATAAGCCCATTTTCATCAGTTTTGTTCCTAAACACCCATTTAGTGCCTATTGCACACTTACCTGGAGGTAGAGGAACCAGTTCCCACACTTGCTGTTTCTTGAACTGAAGAAGCTCAAGCTGCATGGCATCAACCCATCCATTGTCCTTTAAAGCAATGTGATAATTCTTTGGCTCTTGCTGACTGATGAAGAGAGCATAGAAGTAGAAATTTGACAATTGACTTCTTGTTGATACTCTAGCAGTGATATCACCAATGATTTGAGACATAGGGTGATTCTTCAGATCTTGATACACAATGAGATCTGTGCAAGTGTTTGTAACAGGCTCAGCAGTAACAGATGGTGATGGTGAATCATTTCCTTGAAACCAATCAGTAGATGGTAATTCAAAGGAAGTTGAATTCGAAGAGATCTCATCAGCATTTGTTGTGGATGGTGCTACTGGAGCTACAGGAACATCAGGTCTAGCTGAATCAGGCAGCTGATCACTAAACCTGAAGAGGTGAGTACTGCAATCATCATCATCATCAGCAGTACCACCGGTGGTGAACTGTTGACAGGAGCAACAGCAGGAGTTTGATAAGGAACATATTGCAGTATGTCCAAATCAATTAACTCCACAGGGCTTTGTGGAATCTTGTCCTTTGGAGATTCATTGAACTTAACATGTAGAGTTTCTTCAACCATCTTTGTTCTGCAGTTGTAGACTCTGTATGCCTTGCAAGTAGATGAATAACCAACAAAATACCCTGCATCCACCTTAGGATCAAATTTATGGAGTTGATCCTTTGTGTTGAGAATAAAACAGGGACACCCAAATGCTTTGAAAAATGAAATCAGAGGAGCCAGATGATGGAGAACTTCATATGGAGTCTTCATCAACTCTGATTTACGAAAACTCTATTTTGCACATAGCAGCTGTGTTGACAGCTTCAGCCCAAAAGGTCAGTAGCAAACCAGAGTCAGCCAGCATGGACCTTGCAGCTTCAATGAGGGTCCTGTTCTTTCTCTCCACTACTCCATTTTGTTCTGGAGTCCTTGGAATGCTAAACTGCCTTTTGATTCCCTTTGAAAGATAGAAGTCATCAAGTGTATGATTTCTGAATTCAGTTCCATTGTCACTCCTAATACACTTGACTGAAGGGAATACTGCTTCTCAATATACAACACAAAGTGAATAATCTTCTAAGCAGCCTCATCCTTTGAATGTAGAAAGAAAGTCCATACAAATCTGGAGTAATCATCCACAATTACCAGACAGTATTTCTTCTTTGCCATGCTCATTACTCTCACAGGACCAAATAGATCCATATGCAGCAATTGCAAGCAGGCAGTGGACTTAGGCTCTTCAATAGGAGGGAATGAGACTTTGTGATGTTTTCCTTTTAAAAAAGTAGTGCAGGTTTCATCACAGTGGAACTCCTTTATTGGTAAGCCTCTGACTAAACTATTGTGGAAAGCTGATTCATGTTTTTGAGATTAACATGACCAAGCCTTCTGTGCCACAGTTTAGATTCTTGAGAAGAGGCTTTGGAAAATAGGCAAGGATTGCCTTGAGATCTATTTTCTTAGAAAGATCCAAGGCATACACTCTTCCTGTCCTGTTGGCTCTCAGGAGAGTGTGATCATCCAACACCTTGTCAATCAAGTGCAAAACTTTGGATGACAGAATCCTGCAGTTTTGACTGGTGAAAAGAGCAACATGGCCTTTATCACACATTTGACTGACACTCAAGAGATTGTACTTGAGATTTTCCACATGATTAACATCATCAAATTTGATTTCTCCATTGGAGACAAAGCCCTTACCAATGATGTAATCCCTAGCATCATTGCCAAAAGAAACAAATCCTTCTTTCCTTGAGAGTAGTCATGAAGAAGAGAGCTGTTCCCAGTCATGTGCATAGATCCCCCACTGTCTACATACCAGATGCTACTTTGGCATGTTAAAGAACCCTGCAAAAATAAACAATCAGTTAGTTTTAGAGACCCAAACCTTTTTGGTTTTGGGCCTGGTCTCATCAATAGATGGTAAACTAACAGGTTTATTTGAAACAACAGCCTGAGAGGAAGAAGATGGTGTAGAAGAGGAGTCCTTTGGCTTGGATCTCCTTTTCTGTGGTTTCAACATAGGAGCATCTAGTTGGTTAACTCTACCCAACAGATGTTGAACCATCATAACCAGCTGTGTCTGATTTTGTGATAAAGCTTTCAGCTCATCAGACACATTGCTAGTGGAGTTTGATAAGTCCCTATGTTGCCCCTTCTTATTCTGAGCATTCTCAGCTGTCACCTGTTTACCCCCTTCTTTTTGGATTTCTTTGAGGACTTAAGGGTTACAGGATTTGATGTTGCTGATACAAATGTGGTCTCAAACTCAGTTTTCATTTTTACCATTTTCTCTTTAATTTCTTCTTTTTGTTTGAGTTTGGAGCCTCTTTTGTACCAACAATCATCTGTAAGATGATTGAACAAACCACATACTTCACATGGTTTCTTCTTCATCTTAGGTTGATCATCAACTAAAGAGGGTGAAGCAACTGAAGACTTGTTCTGCAATGCTTTGGAAGCATTGTTTGCTTTCTTGACTGCCTCTTTAGTAGTCTTCAAACTCTTTCTACTGTTAGTTTTCTTCTCTTCAGTACTGACAGCAGTTGAAGTTTGAACTTCAGGTGTTAGATCCTGCTCTCTAGTCCTTTTAGGACCTTTAGAATTAACTCCTGAGTTGATCAACTCATTAATCATGTGAATGTCAGCATTTGAACCATCAACATCAGCTGATAAGTTCAAAGAGGGCTTGATGCTGACTGCTACTTCTGATTGTGCTGTATCAGAAGGTAGATCACATGATGTGATGGATTGGTTATCACTCTCACCATCAGATTCTACCTCTTCTCTTGGGGTAAAATCTGTAGGTGGAGCAGTGTGATTGTAACCAATTCCAAACTTCACATTTGAAGCAGATTGCTTACTAAGAAGCATTTCAAAACCTTTGCATGATTGTACCCATCTATCACACTCGACCTGGGTAACTGCAAGGGTTTCTTTGAGATCTGTGTACTTCTCTAGAAGTACTTCTTCTCTAGCCTTATCATCAATTATTTGGCAATTCAGTTTATAAATCTCATCATTTTTATCTTTAAGCACAGACTCAAACTATGCTTTGTTTTTGGAAATTATTTGTTCTAGCTCAATGTTCTTATTAATTAGAGCTACATTTGCTTCTCTAATGGAAGCAAATGCTGCTATGCATGGTTCAGAACATAATTTGGCTTTTGCCTCAGAGGATACCTGTGATACCTGAGGTGTAGAGGCATTAGAAAATGAAGTATCAGCAGACTCCAAAGCCATAAGAGCTAGATTCCCAAAAGGACTGTCACCACCATGTTGACCAGCACCTGAGAACAGTTGGTCATGACCAGACATGTCATCTGGTAAACTGCTCCAGTCAACAACTCCTGGGGTGAAGAAGCTGTGTTGTTGAGGTTGAGGTTGTTGATGAGATTGGGATGGCTGAGGTTCTGGTAGTGCATGAGGTTGTGGTGCCATAGGAACTTGAACTTGATTTGACTGTGGCATGTAATAGCAAGGGTACGGATATGGCATTTGACCCTGAGGAACAAAATATGCCGGAGATTGTTGTTGAGGATGATGACTAGAAGTGATAGGATGTTGCCCTCTGTGTTGTTGACTATTGCCAGGAAAAGTCACAAAGGGTGCAGTGGAGTTAGATCCAGTTGATCTACACTCTCTTGCAAAGTGTCCAAGCCTTTGGCATTTGTGACACCTCAACGCTCTTGTCAAAACCAACATTGGTTTTGCCAGAGAGTCCTGGGAATTTTCTTCCAGTTCTTTTATAGAACTTCTGAGATCTGATATTTATCAGGGCCATTTGGCTCAAAATATCCATCTCTTCTAAGTCATCATCAGCAATCCCCTTGAGATCATCCATAATGAAGCATAGATTGTCATTATTACACCCAGTAAACTGACCCTCAACACTCACAAATGCAGAATCAGAAGTGTTTGAAGAGAAATTAATATGCTCATCATACTGGCATTCGGATGAAGCATATTCTGACTCATGACCCACCAAGGTAGTGTTGCCTGGTACAAAGTCTTCAGTGAACTTTCCAGATGAAGACAACTTTCTCTTCTGTTCTATCTCTCTCTCAAACGTGAGCAGTTTCCCATGGAGTTGGGTGAGAGATAGTTTGTCCAAACTTGCACTGGAGCGTAGGACAATAGTATATGTGTCCCATCTCTTAGGCAGTGATCTGAGAAATCTGTTATTCATCTGAATATTTGTGTACTCAAGTTTGACCATTTTTAATTCAGAGATCAAACAGGAGAACCGCTCATATTGTTGAGTCAGTGTCTCACCCTTTCTATGAGAGAATGTCTCATATTGTTGGGCAAGAATTTCTCTATTATTTGCCAAGACCTCATCTGTTCCTCCAAATTGTTCTTTCAAGGCATTCCAGAGGTCATGGGCAGTTTCATGATGCATTAGCCCAGAATAGATTTCATTTGGCAGTGCCATGGCTAGAATTCCATGGGCTTTTGCATCAATTTCAAGCAACTTCTTATCCTCATCTGAGTATTGCTCCCTCCTCTTCGGAACCATTTGATTGGTTTCGGGTTATTCACCATAGGCTTGTGTGGACCATGTACCACTGATGTCCAACAACCTGCGCTGTTAACAGACAGGTGATGGAGCATACGTCTTTGCCATATGTTATACTCATTCCTAACCAGCATTGGTGGCTTGGTTGAGGAACCAGTATTGTGAGGATCATTGGAGGGAGTGGTCATTTTCAGTTCAAAAACAATTTAATTCAAGCTTTTAAAAGTTTTAAACAGACCACAACAAACTCAATGAAAACCAAGAGAAGATCTCAGGATGAATGACCAGAAATACAGAAAATTCAATCTCTATAACCGTTTCTTGCAAAAACAAAAGCTAATTCAATCAAACTTAGATCTTGAATAGCAGTTTCAATGATCAATTATTAGATCGATCAATGATTAACCGGCTCTGATACCATTTGACAGGATCAGCGATCACAAGTTTGATGTATTAGAGTTCAAAGCAGCGGAATACGAACAAGAATTAGACAAATTTGTAGCAAGCAATTGATACTTGTATGCATTAAGAGCACATACGGTTATAGGGAGAGAATATATATATTTGTGATTTCAAGGAATGTTTATAGATGTAGAATATTTCTAATCAAATCATTCATTTATTCCATTCATTCACTCATCTCAAATATTACAATAGGTTGTCACTCCTTATATAGAGTGCAACAATCACTGCTGTTATCACGGAAAGTGACAACTGGCAGATCTAATACAAAAATAACTAACTCTTAACAAACTACTGAAATGTTCACAACTACTGAGAACATATCAGAGTGTTAAGTACAAAATATAAAACTACTGAAACTACAACGACTGAAGAACAAGCTCTTCAGTCGTTTTACAAAACTACTGAAACATAAAACTACTGAAACTAGAAATATAAAACTACTGATATCACAACTACTGAAGAAGTACTCTTCAGCAGTTGTGACAAACTACTGAGGCTTCAGTACTTGATCTTTAGACTTTGACCTTCAGATGTTTCATCAGCTGATGACTTCAGTAGATATCATCAGCTGATGTCTTCAGTCTTTGTCTTCAGACTTTGTACATCAGTTGTTGATCTTCAGCACTTGTAAACTCTTCAGCTATTGTACTTCAGTACTTTGGTCTTTCAGCTTCAGCACTTGTGTCTTCAGCTGTTGTACTTCAGCACTTTAGTTCTTCAGCTGTTGAAGTCTTTAGCACTTGATCTTCAGCTGTTGAGGTCTTCAACACTTGTCAAACTGCTGATGAGTCTTTCAGCAGTTGTTGTGATACCATGTGGGACATAGAGGTTTTCTGATCTTGGCTCATTGGTTCTTTTGGTCCAACAATAACCAAGTATATGAACGTCTCTGTACTCCTGCATGTATAGCTAAGGTTAAATTATGTCAAGACTGCAACATGGTAATTAAATATCCAAATTGTCTGAGGCTCCAGCCCAGCTTGTCACTACTGAGGCTCAAGCCAGGAAGTATGTTATTTCTGAGCAGAACTTCCAAGCTATTATTGCATCATCCTCCCACTCCAAAATTGTTATCAAAACAAAGGAGGGTTGGGGACCAATGAAATTGCTCCACAACATTCTTATGAGTCCATAAGACAACCTAGATGTGATACTGAAGAGCAAGAGGTCCCATCTGCTGAACCATCTTCACATGTGTTGAAAAATGATGCAATAATAGAGGCCACCAAAGGGAAGGAACATGTAAATCAATCCATCTCTCCCAATGAAGATCAATCCTAACCACCAAAGCCAGAAGAAGCAGAGCTAAAGCTGCCAGAAGAACCGCTAAGAAAGTGGTTGAGTCTAAGCTGATGATTGACCCAAAACAAAAGGGTGTATTTATCTCAGCTGGATTCCAAGTGATAGGTACTTCTGATTCAGGAAAGGAGTGTAGTACCAACACTCCTGTCCTACCAAAGAATCAGAAGTTGAAGGGAAATGTTGCTGACAAAGAGAAAAAGAATAAGAAACAACAACGCAAAAGCTCCCAAAAGACTAACATTACATGCATAATGTATGGTCTGCAAAACCACATGGCTAAAGATTGTTACTACAATCCTGCTAGCACACATTATGCAAATAATGTTAGAAAGGAAGGAGTTAGGGAAGGTTTTCATTTGGACCTTATCAAATGGTCCAAGTGATGAAAAAGGGAAAGCTAGTTTCCAAAGGGAAATTGGCTTCGGAAGCAAAAGCTGTTAAAAATCTGAAGAACAAGAAAGTTCCCTTGAAAACATCCCAGAAGAAGACTGCTTTGGAAGAAAAGGTGGTGAAGGATTCTTCCGAAAAGAAAGAAGCTTCGAAAGAATTCCATGCTACAAAAGCTTCTACAAGCACATTTTCCATGATCAACCAAAGGATGGATTGGAAGATCAAGAAAGATGCTACAGCCCAAACCTCTTCTTCAAAGACATCCATTGAACCCCCATGCTTAAGTTTTGGTTCAATTATGTCACTATCTTTGGAAGAACCCAAGACCAACAAGGCTTGGGTCTCCAATAAAAACTAATAATCTCATCTTGTGTGCAGGGACATCTATATGACAAGAATAACAATGTGTGGATTGTGGATAGTGGTGCTCCAGGCACATGACAAGGAACAGATCTCTCCTTCAGCAGTTTCAACACTATGATGGAGGTCCTATCCAATTTGGAGGTAAGGCCGGAGGATATATTTCTAGTAAAGGGAGTATATCCAATGGGAAGTTAAAAGTTGACAAAGTTAACTTTTTCAAACAGCTTGAACACAATGTGTGAAGTGTTTCTCAGTTTTGTGATCAAAAGCATCAAATGCTTTTTACAGAACATGAGTGCATTATCCTCGAGCCAGGGATGACAATTCCACCAGAATTGGTGCTTCTTAGATCTCCTAGGAAAGGGGATATATACAAGCTGGATATGATCAATGCTTCCCCAATGGGTGAAGTATCATGCTTTCTTTCCAAAGCTGATAGTGATGAGTCAACACTTTGGCATAAATGTATGTGTCATGTAAATTTTAAGACAATGAATAAATTGGCTAAAAATAACTTGGTACGTGGTTTACCTAAAAAGGAATTTTTCTGCAAAGACAACTATGTTGCATGCCTGAAAGGGAAGCAACACAGGACATCTCATAAATTCAAAAGTGTTAACTCCATCACTACTCCATTACACCTATCGCACATGGATCTTTTTGGTCCCACAAGTATAATGAACATTGGAAGGAAATCATACTGCCTTGTGATAGTTGATGATTTCATAAGATTTACATGGGTATTCTTTTTAGGAACTAAAGATAAAACTACTAAAACATAAAAGTCTTTTATTCTTAAAATAGAAAATCAAATTGATCACAAGGTTAAGATTATTAGAAGTGATCAAGGGACTGAGTTTTAGAACTTCGTTCTTGACTCATTCTGTAACTCAAAAGGGATTGCCAGACAATACAGTGCTCCCAGAACTCCTCAACAAAGTGGTGTTGCTGAGAGGATGAACAAGACACTTATTGAGGCTGCTTGAACTATGTTAGCTAATTCCAAATACCTCTAACATTCTGGGCAGAGGCAGTTAGCACTGCATGCTATATGCAGAATAGAGTTCTTGTAGTTAAGCCACATGGAAAAACCACTTATGAGTTATGGAACAAGAGGCCACTCTTCATTGGTTTTCTAAGGTCCTTTGGTAGCAGGTGTACCATACTTAATACAAAGGACAATTTGGAAATTTTTGTTGAAAAGTCGGATGATGCTATCTTTGTTGGATACTCTTCTAGCTCTAAAGCTTACAAAGTATACAACATCAAGAATCAACAAATTAAGGAGTCATCCAATATAATTGTTAATGAGCACACTCCTTGTGTTAGGGGGAATGGCCCTGATCATATTTTTGATTTAGAATTGTTTCCAAACTATTCTAAACCTTCTTGTGAGAATGTTTCAGCTAGAACAGGTGCTCAAAATGATGTTGATGCTAATGCTGAGGTTGATCAACTGTTTGACCTACCCAAACCTCTTCCAAGTTCTCCAAGAGCTGAAACAAATCAAGCTCCCACTATTTACAGATCTGATAGTCTAACTATATCAAGGAATAGTGAAGCTTCAACCAGTGAATCACCTGCTCATCCTCAAAACACATTAGGTGATCTAGCTTAACACCAAGCTAAGGAAAGTAGAATTTTGAAGGAACAGGCAACTATTAATGCTATTTCACAGCCAACAATTAATGATGTTTCTCTTTCATTCAATCGATCCTCATTGAATGAGTTTGAAACAGGAGCTGGACAAAGTGTTCCTATTCCTGAGCAAAATATGACTAATCTAGATTTATCTTTGCAACTGGAAGTGATTCCTTGTTTACGGATTCACAACACTCATCCAGCTGAGAACATCATTGGGGATGTCTTTGAAGGTGTGAGAACAAGAAGGCAGACTCATCATGGGAATGTCTGCTTGTACTCATGCTTCTTATCCCAGATGGAACCCAAGAAGGTGGAAGATGCCTTGAAAAAAGTAGCTGGGTTGAATCGATGAAAGAAGAGCTGCTTCAATTCAAAAGACAAAAAGTCTGGAACCTATGTCTTCTTCCATCTGGTCAAGTACCTATAGGCATTAAATGGGTTTCCAGGAACAAGAGGGATGACATAGGCTTTATTAACAAGAACAAGGCAAGACTGGTAGTTCAATGATACACTCAAGAGGAAGGAATTGATTATACTGATGTCTTTGCACCTATCACAAGACTTGAGGCAGTTAGGATATTCCTTTCTTATGTCAAGTGTGCCTTTCTATATGAGGATATATATAAGGAAGTGTATGTGTGCCAGCCTCCAGGATTTGAAGACCCACAACATCCCAACTATGTGTGCAAATTGGATAAAGCTCTATATGGGTTGCACCAAGCACCTAGGTTGTGGTACGAGACCTTGTCTCAGTTTCTTCTGAAGAATGGTTACACTAGAGGAACCATTGACAAGACTCTCTTCACAAGGAAGTCTGGAAAGGACATTTTGCTGATGACATCATATTGGTTCTTCAAATGATCAAATGTGTAAGAACTTTGAAAGCATTATGAAGAAAAATTTTGAGATGAGTTCCATGGGAAAAATGGACTTTTTCCTTGGAATTCAAGTGAAGCAACTGAGGGAAGGGTTTTTCATCAATCAATCTAAGTATGTCAATGACATCAAAGACTGTAAGCCAGCCAAGACACCCATACCTAGAAACCATAATCTTTGTCCTAACCTTGAGGGGGAGGATACTGCTCAACATCAGTATAGGGTGATTATTGGTTCTCTGATGTATCTCACAGCTAGTAGATCTGATATCATGTTTGCAACTTGCATTTGTGCAAGATATCAGGCTGCTCTAAAGGTGTCTCACCTAGTTGCTCCCAAGAGAATCCTCAGATACCTCAAAGGAGCACCTAAACTAGGTCTCTAGTATCCAAGGAATAATCATTTTAATCTCTATGGATACTCTGATAGTGATTATGGTGGCTGTAACATTGACAAGAAATCAACAGGTGGAGGATGTCAATTTCTTGGTGGATGGATCATCTCATAGCAATGCAGGAAACAATCATGTGTCTCTACATCAATTGCTGAAGCTGAATACATTGCTGCTGCTAGCTGTTGTGCTCAACTGCAATGGATTCAAAATCAGATATTAGACTATTGATTCAACTTTATGAGCACTCCTTTCCATATTGACAACAACAGTGTTATCTCCATCACTGAAAATCCGATGAAACACTCCAAGACAAAACATATTGATATCAGGTACCATTTCGTTAGAGATATTCATCAGAAAAATCTGATTAAGCTACTCAAAGTTGATTCAAATAAACAATATGCTGATTTGTTCACCAAAGCTTTTAATGAACAAAGATTTCAGTATTTCATAACCATTGTTGGGATGATAAACATTGATTAGCTTAACTCTTTTGAAAACCTTTTTAATATGTAATGTCTTATGTCAGTACAATCTAAACCCTGTTACAAAAAGATCTCTCTGAAATTTTCTATGTATAAATTTCTTCCGAAGAGAAATTAACCCTCGGAAGACATTTTACATATCTTTCGAAGCAAGATTTGTCCAAGAATAATTTTTCTTCTCGGAAGAGTTTTTAGTCTCAAAAGAAGCAATTGATTACATATCATATCTACTTTTGAAGCTTACAAAACCTCTCCATTCGGAAAGCAATCTTTACGCTCGAAAGTAACCTTTTACCATCGGAAGTAGGAATTGCCTTCGGAAGACAAATTACCTTCGGAAACGTTTTATATTTGGAATAGAGATTTTATTGTGTAATGGAAATCTCTTGGGTCCCACACTGTGAAAAGTATATATTTTGTTAATGATGTCAGATTAACCGAATTAAACCTTACCGCCCAGTCACTTCATCCACTAAACCATCACATCACCTTATCCTAACCCCATTACTGCCATTTCACCCTCTTTTAAATAATCTTGACTATTCAGTCTCATCTTCTTACCACAAACTTTTATGCCCTAAAAGTTTCCTTTCTCCCTAATTCACCCAAGCTCAAACACTTCTACCTTCAACTTTTCCCAATGGCCCTAAATCGTCAACACAACCAAGTCGCACTTCTTGACTCTTCAAGAGATGCGGAATTCTCTGAAATCATCTCCTTCCTCACCCAATCATCCTACTCCATTGCCCTGACTGTTAATCCCACGGTTTACATCAATCACATGATTGAATTTTGGGGTAACAGTCAGGTTGAAACCCTAAATGGGGTTCGTGTAATACGATCCCGCATTTGTGGCCAAGAGTTGGTCACTGAACACCTCATCAAGGAGCATCTGGAGCTTCATGATGAGGGTGCCCCTAGAGAGTTCCCCAAAACAGATTTGGACAACACTTACATCCAAATGGGATATGGTGGAGACGTCAATAAGTCAAGTGTCTATAAGTTCAACTTTTCCTACAATTGGAAGTTCTTGCAGCACGTCGTTCTTCACTGCCTGTCCAATAAATCTAGGGAATGGGATCAAATCCCATATGAACTAGGGTGCCTAGTTCTTGGAATGGTGTGATGTCTCCGCTTCAACTACTCAAGATTTATGCTGATCAATCTTATTGGAAATCTCTAGAGGGAAACATTCTTTATGTATCCCAGATTTCTTCAGCACATTATCAACTATTAGTTGGACCAGAGTCGGCTTGTCTGTGCAGCCACTCTGCCTGTCCCTTAGATGAGGCTTGCCATCTTCAAGACTCTGAAGAAGGTGTCCACCAATTTCACTGGAAGGTACACTTCTCTACTTCCAGGTATGATTGAGCAAATAGCTTATGGTGACATCCCTGTTGAACCCACAGGTGATGAACCCACACCAGCAACTGCCACCATAATGCCAATTTTACCTTCTCTTCCCATCACCATCACCTACCAAAGACGCCCTAAATGAACCCTTGTTCAATCTACTCTGATTGAACAAGCTCCTCCTGTTCAATCCAAAAAGGCTAGAGTGGAACATTGGGCTCCCACTCAGCCTGAGGTCTTACCATCCTTCACCATTGACCTCAATATGGGTCTTGAGTCTCCTCAGTCTCAAACCCATAACCGCACTACCCAATCTGAAAGCCCTCAGGGTGAGTATTTACACTTCTCTAAGTAGCCAACAAAGGACAGCCCCACCAAAGGCTCAATGCCTGTAGACATTGACCAAGGTCCCGGGTCAGTAGGTTTAACCTCCTTATCTTTCACTAACCTTCTCTTCAAAGTTGATGAACAGATTACGTCCCTCCATGGCAATGAAGTTGATCTACAACACCCTAGCCAAGATCAACAGAGCCTATAGAGACCTCTTATCTCTAGCCTAAATCATCAAACCTTTACTGAGGTGAATCCCACTGATGTGGAGGGGACTCATGAAGATTCAGCTGCCACTACAGAAGGTGCCTCAATGGACCTTATGGACAGTGGTAACATTTCTGAGACTGAATTTGCGGCACCCATGTCTTCTAATGACTCTGAAAGAGACATCATTAAGCAGGGGAAACTAGAGTGCCAAGAAACCACATCTGGTGGTCAGGCTGAACATACCAGGTATGTTACCTGATCTCCCCGTGATTCTTCAAAAGTAGATGGGGGAAGCACGCAACTCCTCATTCAAGACCTACTATCTAAAGTCTCATACCTTGAATCCAAGGTTAGGACTTTAGAAGACAAGTATGCCACTCAGCAACTTGAGAATGACAAGCTCAAGGCTCAACTAGCTAAGAAACAGATTGAGAGATCTGTTAGGCATGTACCTGTTCAAGTCTTCTTAACCTCTTCCTCCAGCTCATCTAGCTCTCAAGATGATGCTACCAAAAATGGGGAGAGTGTTCAGAGACAAACCTCTGAGGAACCACAGAGCCAAACTTTAACTTCCAAATATTCGGCTCCCATTACAACTGTCTCCGAGCCATCCCAAATTGAATTACAAATTGACCCAAGGATGGTCAGAGATCTCTACAGACTCTTCTCCAAGTTTCTGTTGAGATCCTCCCTGATCAACCAAGCCCTGATGCAACAATGATGTATTTTGGTGCTAAAGAGCTTCATAGGATGAAGTTGGTCAACCTAAGGTCCACATGGAACCTGAGATTCAATTCGAAGGGGAAATGGGGACTGATGGCCAGCAACTAAAACAATGGGATAGAATTTGCACCCCCTCAAACTTTCGAAGCTGAAATGGAAGCTGCGGAAGGACTGTTCTCACTATCTGAGGAACTAATCATCATAGATGCAATTCTAGAACTAGCATCTGAGGTGAATAGTGAGGACTTTCTACATCAACCTCTTGTTCAGACACCCTCTCAGCCTCTCTCACAATCCGAATCCACTCTCCAAGAACCACCAAAGTCAAGCTCTTCAAAAGATAACAAAGGAAAGAAGAAAATGACTGTGAAAGAGTTTCAAGAAGAGGAGAAGATTGAAAAGCTAAAGATAAAAGGAAGACTTCAACTAGGAAGCTATTAGTTGCTAGTACAAAAGCAGTTGCAGTCAACTAGGAGGCAGTCAACAACAAAAGGAGAGAGGAGATCATTGACCAGCTCATCAAGCTTGGAGCTGCCAATGAAGAAACACCCCTACTATGATTAGAGGACTTGGTGGAACTGGGAAAGGCAACCAGGCTACAACAGGAAGCAACACAGTTGGCCTTAGAGGAAGAAAAGGAAAAGGAACAAAGGGAAGCTGACATACAACTCAGAAGGGAAAGGATAGCCTTCCTAACCTCTAGAGGGTTCACTCATCAAGATCTGTCTCCACATAATGATGAAACGATCCTATGGCTCTTTAACAAAGAGCAGGATTAATTGGAGAAACAAAGAAAAAGAGCTGCAAGAGAAAAGTTGGGGGAGAAGAAGAAAAAGGAAGAAGCAAGGGCCACTGCAACCAAGAAGATAGGTGATAAAGCCTGGATGAAAGACTATCTCCAGGCTCACGGCTTCTCTGGAAGGCAGGTGGGTTCCATGTATGAAAGGACACTCCAACGAATTGTTAGTGAAATAAAATCTGACATTCGTTTGGGCAAAAGGAGAGAAATGTATAGAAGGGTGTTGTAGATACATATGTACCTAGTTTATGAGCTTAATGTGAAATGTCTTTCATGTCTTACATATATGTAATAGAATGGGTTGAATGAAATACAATGTGTGGTTTATGCTTATAATGTTTAATATTTCATTTATTGTTGTGTGTTAATGCTTATTGAACTAACTATATAGGTTTGTGGTTGTTTACATAGTTCTTAGTCAATGCTGATTGAGTAACGTGCTTAAACTTAATCGTGTAAAGTTCTCATGCGAATGGACCAGGCTAATGGACCATACGCATGAACAACTTCATGCTAATAAACCAGTCGCATGACTGAACCAGGAGACTGGATCAGTCGCAAGAGTGTAACATGAGATTGACTTAGTCGCACGACTGGACCTTCAGTCGTGCGGATGGATCAAGCAAATGCTTCAATCGCATGACTGTACCATGCTAATGGTTCAGTCGCACAAATGGGAAACTCTAACCTATAAATACCACTTAATTCGTGGAAAACTGAACAATTCGAATACCTATGCACTAAATCACACCCTAGCCATCCAGGGACCCTAGAACACCTATTCCAAGTTCATTGATCGCTGTAAATCATCCTACTATCTTTCTTGACGTTTAGTTACATTCCTGGGTTGATTTTACACGTGTTCTCACTGATTGGATCGCCAATCAAATAGGATTCCGCACTATTTGAGCTGGTATACATGTAAATCAGTTAGTACTCCATCCGTACACGGTCCCTAACAAGTGGTATTAGAGCCATTGGCTCTTGATT
Source organism: Flaveria trinervia (assembly GCA_025506515.1). NCBI lineage: Eukaryota > Viridiplantae > Streptophyta > Magnoliopsida > Asterales > Asteraceae > Flaveria > Flaveria trinervia. Next base: position 69,311,066 of record CM046443.1, read on the forward strand.
TAGTGTGATTCAATCGATTTTGATATAAAAATTGTGTTTTTCACTCAAAAACGCAAACTTTTTGTGTCAAACAGTGTTTTAGACGTCTCCAGGTCAAAAAGTTAACGTTTTCCAGCGTACGGCAATTAGGGTTAATGAGAAATTCATGTTTTTGCGTCAAAATACCTTAAACCTTCTATTTCTCAAAATTCAGCAGCTTTAGTCGCACGATTGACTTAATCACACAACTAAATCCATCCGCATCCTCATACGCACTATTGGACTCATTCGTTCATCTATTCATACGACTGAACTGCCTATTCGCAGTGTTCTTTTGCACTTGTTCATTCAGAAGATTGAGCCATCCGCACTTGTTCATTCGCACGTTTGGGCCAACCGCATTGTTCAAACGCACGAAGTGTTCAATCACATTCCTTCAATCGCATGAGTACACCTGCTAGTTCTAAAGTCCAAAGTTGATAGTAATGGAGGATCAATATTCAGCGTTCACCGCAGGTAGGGATTCAAGAATCCAGAATCTATTGCTTCTGGAAAATGAAGTGGGAAATCATAACAAGCCCCCTAAGCTAATAACATTAGATGATTATCCACAATGGAAGCAAAGATTCGATATCTACTTAAATGGAGTAGATCCAAATCTGTGGGAGTCGATAGAGACAGGGTATAGGATGCTAGTAGGTGCAGATGGAGTCAAACTTACCTTAGGTCATGACTGATGGCCAAAAGGTAAAGTACAATGCTGAGAAGAAAGTATATGCATTGCTAACTCAGTCAATTCCTAAGGACATCTTTCATCAATTTTCTAAGAACAAGCAAGCAAAGAAGCTGTGGGATGCATTGGAAAAACGGTATGACAGGAATGAGTCATTAAAAGCTCTAAAGGCAAAAGAATTGAAGAAGGAGTTCAAAAACTTCTCATCAATGGGTAAGGAGAGCTTGGATGACGTCATCGATTGGTTCTACCACTTGATGAGTGAGCTGCACACTCATGGAGTTACAACGTCTATGGAAGACAAGGTGTCAAACTTTGCAGATGGGTTGCCAAGGAAGTGGGTTTCCATTGTTTCCAACCTCAGACAGAATGATATGCTGGCGAAGTTAGATATCAACGATTTCATTCTGAAACTGAGAGAGGAAGAGTTGAGGATGAAATACAGGGCTCAAAAGTCTTCCTATGATCAGAATCTGTCACTGTACAACTCAACACCACAAGGCGAAACATCTGGAGCACCACTTCAAAAGGCATTTCGTCGAGTTCAGCTGCTTCTTCTCAACCTACCACTTCAGGATCTGACACGTTAGGGTCGTCTTGTAGCCAATACATAGCACCTGAAGCCAATGCTACAAAACTGAAGACCAAGAATCTTGGGAATGTGACAGTAGAGGTAGCTAAGGAGCATATGGATCATTTAGCAGCTGTCGTTCACTCCTATGATGGACTAGTTTCTGGGAAAATTAGGAACTGCCATCTGGCAGATGAGGACTACGAGCAGGTACATGAGTCAGAGCTAGAGAGAAAGGATATCATGTGGGCCTTAGCAAGTGCTATTCGGAGAGCTAAGAAGTTTGTCAAGAAGAGCTGACAAAATTTGATTGCAACTAAGGACACAACTTTTTGTTTTGACAAGACCAAAGTTACCTGCTTCAACTATGGGGAAAAGGGGCACTTTAAATGTGAATGTGTGAAGCCCAAAGTTACAGGAAATGGGAATCCATTCTCATCTTTCAATCGTCAGGATAAACGCACAAGTAGTCCTACCTCATCAAGCAAGTATCCTAAGTCCTTGACCGCTCAGGATGACGAAGGACAAGATTGGAGCTTTCGGTTTGTGTCTTCGGGAGAATCCAACATCGCTAGTGTTGAGGATTTAGATGACAACTCAGCAAGCGAAGGTGATATTGCAATGGAACTCGCGATGTCAAATATTGAAGAAACTGCAACTGTGGTTGATCACCTGCCTGAAGAAGGGACAAGTTCAACAAGTTTAGAATCACCAGAACCAGCAAAGTCAGACTCTGCTTTGATGGTTGATTCAACCTCACCTTCTCAGGTAAGTACTACAAATCAATTATTTAATAATCATGCTTGTGTGGAATGTAATAAATTTAGGAAAAGCATTGATTTGAAATATGCTAGGTTATTAGAACATAATGATAGCTTAGTAAAGGACTTGCAACTGTGCACAGAAGCAAATAGAATTTTAAAATTAAATGAGCATAGTTACAAAGAGAAAATAGAACTGTTAAATAAACAACTTAAGGAAACTAAAGTTGTAGCTTTTAACCAAGCTAATGACATTAAGTTCTATCTAAACTCCCTAAAAGAAACAAAGAAACAAAAAGCAGTATTGGAAGTAGAAGTAAATTCATTAAAACAAAAACTGCATAGTTGGACTAGTTCTTCTCAAATAGTTCAGCACTTAGTGAGAGAACGGAACAACAGGGAGGGATTGGGTTATAAAATGGTTCCACCACCACATGAGACCTTTCTGAATGCCAAAAGCAAACCAGTAAACAACAACCGAATCAAGGATCATGTGATGTCCACTCCTCTTATAAGTGATCCAGATTCCACATGTAAATCAAATGAATCTGGCACTAAACAAAAGGAGGCCACTTCTAAATCAAAAGGTAAAATGCCTATGATGAATCTGGATGAACAATTTGAAAAGGTTAATTTAAAGTCAGGTTCAAGCACGTCTAAGTCTGAACCTAAAAAGACCATACATGTTAACCAAACACGTGCATCATGTCCAAGTCTAGGTAAACAAAAGAGTAAAGATGTTAACAAGGTTCAAACAATTAATTTTGTTAAACAAGTTAAAACATCATAACAAGAAGTGTCTAACCCAAACTGAATAAAGTCACACGTGTGTCACACACTTCTCCACAGAAACAGGTACTCCAACATGTCGAAAGTAGATCTTGCTACAACTATGGAAAGTATGGACACATCGCGTCTATTTGTCCTTAATATCAGACTCCAAGGTGGAAAATTGAACTTTATGACACTAAACCTAGCTTTTCAAAAAGGAGATACATGACTCCACCAAAAAAGGTCAGTGAACCTAAAGTTCAACCCATTAGTCAGTCGTCTGTTTACCACAAACAGGCCTTACACAAAGCTAGCTTATGGAAAGATAAATCTATTTAAATGTCTGCAAATGAGAACAAGAAGATGAATGATCTTCCCTCACCCTCTAATTGACAATGGGTGGAATTTATGATGTGTGATTCCTCTGGGACACCCAAGCCGGTTAAGGCTTGGGTCCCTCACCTTAACTAATATTTTCAATTGAATGTCCAGGGTGTTCGCTATAATGCTGAAACAAACACTTGGATTGTAGATAGCGAAGCATCCAGGCACATGACTAGGAACCGGGCACTCCTGTCAAACGTCAAACAAATAAAAGGAGGTCATGTTTCATTTGCTGGAAACAAAGGAGGATATATCACAGCTCAAGGGGAAGTGGGGAATCAGAAAGTGAAGTTTGACAAGGTAAACTATGTTCAACAACTTCAAAACAACTTACTTTCTGTATCCCAAATATGTGACAAATGATTTAGGGTAGTATTCGACAATAAGAAGTGCTATGTCCTGAAAAAGGACTATGTGATCCCGGAGGACCAAGTCTTAATGTTAGCCTCAAGATATAATGACCTTTACATCTTGGATCTATCAAAGGCCTCCATAACGGATCATCAAGTTCAGTGCTTCTTGTCAAAAGCTACTAAGAAGGATTCGATCTCCTGGCATAGGAGAATGGGACACATCAATCCACAGAAGATGAACCACCTGATCCAGAATGATCTAGTGCGAGGAGTAAATGTCAAAAACTTCCAACCACCAGCTTTTTGTGTCACCTGCAAGAAAGGCAAACAGACTAAGAAGTCTCATAAGGCAAAGAAAGTTAATTCCATTGAACTGCCTCTTGAGCTTCTTCACATGGATCTGTTTGGTCCAGTCAGTACAAGAAGCATCGCAGGCAACTTGTACTGCTATGTAGTTACAGATGACTACTCAAGATTATCTTGGGTGATGTTTCTGAAATCAAAATCAGAAACAGTTGAGTCATTCAAAGAGTTAGTAACTACACTGGAATCTCCCTACAAGCTAAAGGTAAGACAAGTCCGCTCAGACAACAAAACAGAGTTCAAGAATCAATGGATGGAGGCATTCTGCAAAGAAAATGGAATTTTACATCAGTTCACATCTGCCTACACTCCATAGATGAACATGATTGCTGAAAGGAAGAACAGAAGCTTGATAGAGACTGCTAGGACGATGCTAGCAGACTCGAAAAGGCCTATCCAATTCTGGAACGAGGTGGCAAATGCATGTTACACCTTGAATTGTGTCTTGTGATTAATCGACATGGAAAAACATGCTACAAGTTGCTACAACAACGTAAACCCAATCTGGAGTACCTCGAACCGTTTGGAGCACCATGCACCCTATTGAAGAAAACCCAGGAAGGCAAGTTCAGCGAGAAGGCAGAAGAGGGAAACTTTCTAGGATACAACATACCGAATAAGAGAGCTTACAACAACTCAACAGGTCAAGTAGAAGTGTCGTGTAATGTCGACGTTCAGAGATACACCACCCCTCCTGCTAGAAAAGGACCCGCATTCTTTTTCGACTATGATGGATTCTTCAAGTCCTTCAACATTCCTCTCTCCACTTCTGACGATAAGTTAGCAACCAAAATGATGTATGATGTCTTAAACACCAACACAAGACTCTATAACATCTGGTTCATAAGGTGCGTTGCCTAGCAATCAGAGGGAGCACTCGAGGTAAGTGACTCCACCTCTAACGATGAACCCGTGGAGAATGATCAGAACGATTAGGAGGAATAGGTTCCTACTACTGCAAGTCTACAAGCATCTGACGCTGAGGCCTCTAAGTCTTCAGAACCTCACACTCCTACTGCCTTAGATACGGAACCAAATGTTCATAATCTTGAATCTGAGATAGTTGTTCCCACCATTCCTGGATCACGCCTTAATGTCTATCATCCTCTGGAAAATGTCATTGGGGATGTCAGATCAGGAGTTCAGACGAGAAATCAGCTATAATTAGCTGATTGTTCGTTGGTAGTGGAAAAGGGATACCTTCATGATGGTGCATATCGTTGTTTTGTGTCTCAGTTTAAGCCAAAATACGTTAGTGAAGCCCTAAATGATGAGGCATGGGTAAGTGCCATGCAAGAAGAACTTCTTCAGTTCAAGAAGTTAGGTGTATGGACACTGGTGGATAGACATAAAGGTGCTAAGGTCATTGGCTCCAAAGGGGTCTTGAAATGCAAGAAAGATGACCAAGGGGTCATAATCAGAAACAAGGCTCGACTTGTAGTTCAAGGATTTCGACAAGTCGAGGGAATTGATTATAATGAAGTATTTGCACCTGTGGCGAGAATGGAAGCCATCCGTATCTTCATAGCCTATGCCTATTACATAAAAATTAAAGTCTATCAACTGGATGTAAACAGTGCATTTCTTCATGGTGAAATCCAGGAAACAATGTATGTTAGTCAACGTGAAGGATTTGAGGATCCATATCAACCAGACAGAGTTTACAAACTGGATAAGGCTCTCTACGGGCTTCACCAAGCCCCAAGAGCATGGTATGAAAAACTCTCAACTCACCTTGTGAAACACGGATTTCGCAGAGGTGTAATTGACTATACACTGTTCATCGAAGAAAAGGATGGTGATCTACTACTTGTTCAGATTTATGTTGATGACATCATCTTTGGTTTCAAGAAGGAAGACTTATGTAAAGATTTGAAGCAGTAATGAAGGCAGAATTTGAAATGAGTGCCACAGGAGGGATGCAATTCTTTCTTGGGTTACAGGTGGATCAAGCACAAAAGGGGATATTCCTACATCAGACAAAGTATGTAGGGGATATTCTCAGTTGGTTTGACATGGAGAATGCTTCCGCAGCTGGGACTCCACTAGCTACTAACCATGATGTAGCACCCGACTAGAATGGTGATCTGGTCGATGCCACCATCTACTGAGGAATGATTGGATCCATCATGTACCTCACTGCCTCAAGACCTGATATCATGTACGCGACATGTATTTGTTCAATATATCAGGCGAAACCAAAATTCAACCATCTTATTAGGGTTAAAAGGATATTTCGTTATCTGAAGGGTACACCAACACTAGGGTTGTGGTATCCTCATGACGATGACTTCGAGCTTACAACGTACAGTGACTCGGATTATGGTGGCTGCAAAATGAACTACAAATCCACATCAGCAGGTTTTCAATTCTTTGGGAGGAGATTAGTGACCTGGCAGTGTAAGAATCAGACCTCAGTTGCTCTGTCAACCTATGAAGCCGAATATGTTGTTGCTGCAAGTTGCTGTTCACAAATCATATCGATTCAACAGCAAATGCGGGACTATGGTTTGCAATTCTTAAATACTCCTATATTGTTGATAATTCTGTTGCAATAGATGTAACTAAAAATCCAATCCAACATCCTAAAACCAAACACATCGGGATTAAATATCATTTTACACGTGATTGCTTTGAAATACATTTAATAGATGTGGTTAAAATAAATACGGATTTTCAACGTGTTGACCTCTACACAAAAGCCTTTGATAAACCACGTTTTCTATATCTGTTAGAGGTCAACGGCGTTAAAAATAAAAGTGATGTCATTCCAGAAGATGAACATGCTTAGTCTGATGCGTCGAGTCCATTTTTCTTTTATTTTCTTTTATTTTAGTTTATCTTATTAAATTAATTTTAGTGTTTTATTTCTTCGCCTATTAAAATTTTAAAAATGCAAATCGTTTATGGTTTTAGAATTTTAGGGGGAGAATAGGTTAAGTTAGTATTTTTTTTTAAATAAGGAGGGAGGGGGACAGGCAGGCTAAAAGAAATAAGATAGTATCTAAGATATTGATTCAACGACTATGAAAAATGATAGTACACAGGAACGAAGAATTTGGGACTTTAAAATATTAAATGGAATTAGATGTGAAATTCAAAGTATAAGTCTGAGAAGTCTAAGCAAAAATAAAGAGAAAAATGATAGTAAAACTAGCTACTACTAAGGTGACACGGAGGAAGTAGACCTGGAGGTTGCTAGACCATTAGATGATGTGTCCGTAGATTCAACACAATAGATAAGTAGACCTCGTTGGTGATCTTAAGATCATACTAAGTTGTTTAACAAGTTGTGGGTTATCATCTTATCCCTGGTTAACACAATCAACCGAGTTCCAATAAGGAGTGACGAGTAATATAAACGCCACAAATGTGTGCAGATGACCAAAATATGAGCAAAGCATATGATAAAAAATGCAAAAAAAACAATCAAACTAATAACCTATGTTGTTGGTGCGATCTGTGCAAAAAGAATAAAATTGCTCAAACAAGAAGATAGGTTGTGTGCCTTCTGCTGTGCGGTAGCACTGACCTGAGGATAAGCATAACCTATATATTCTAGAATTCATTGTTGTTTGCCGCCTCTCTGCTGTGCGGTGGCACTGACCTAAGGCTTGGCTTTTCTTTGAAAGCTCTAAGAATAGTTTCTTCTTGTCAAAATACCCGTAGACTGCTCAAAAATCTCTTGAGGAATGTTGATTACCATATAAGCGTGGGATCCACAAATGCTTGTTGAAATAATAAAACCTTAAACCGTCACCAATGTGCATCAAAAGTCTGTGTATGGATTTAAGTGGACAAGGATACTGACAATCATCGTGGCAGCAAGTCTTGAAAGTCCAAATCAATGTGTGCATCTTATAGTACTAGTATGATTACCTAAATTTGCTAATGACTCTTTATGAAAACAATAATCTAGCATCAAAAGATTTTGGTAACATGTCTTGAATGATTCGATTACCTGTATGATTCCATAATGATTCGTTCCAGTTATGGTCAAAATAACTTGAAGCTGACTGTTCATGTAATAAATCTGTTAGATATCTATCTTAGGGTTTCCACCTCTCACAAAAACCTACAAAAATAAGTTATACTTCTGCATTTCTATTCTAGTAGTTTCGTTTGTTTAATTTTGTCTGTTTAGTTGTTAAAAGTTGGACTACGTATTGGAATTCTGTCTGGGATCTAATCACTTAAAAAGGGTCACGTCTGAGGTGACCAAACTTGCTTTCAAATGTTAAAGGGTCACGTCTGAGGTGACAAAATGTTACTATTAAAAGGATCACGACTAAGGTGATCAAATGTTTCCAAAGTTAAAACGATCATGTCTGAGACGATCAAATGCTCGTAAAGTCTTATCAATAATTAAAAGGGGATTAGTGTTTGATGGACATAAAGTCAAAATCATAAGGATGAGCCATTCGCATGACTGGACCATAAGTATGGACCAGCCATATGAATGGGCTATACAAATGAGCCCAATCGCATGACTAAGCCACACGTATGGCCCAAATGTGTGATTCGACCATCTGCATGGGTAGCTTCATGCGATTGGATCATTCGTATGAACCAATCGCACAAATGGAAGCAATCGAACGGGGTTGTCGCACGACTGAAACCCAGTGGCACGACTCATGATTACTGATTGAGTCAGTCACACAACTGAGTCACAATCACATGAACCAGCTGTGCGATTAGGTCCAGTCGCACAACTAAAAGAAACCCTAGTATAAATAGAGGTGAAATCGGTCGGAAACTTTATTCACCCCCAATCACTCATTTCTTCGCACGACTTACCGATACTCTGCCTAAATTTCATCTGATTGTTCTTGGATTGTTTTTGTTACTTTTTAACGATTTCCAGTGACTCCACAGGTAATGTGCAATGATTTCCAGTCAAATGCTCAATCGATTAGTCATCAAAGGATTGGAATTTAAGCCCTAAAAATTAACCGAGACTAATGGACCAATAACCTGATAAAACCAAGTAAAATGATAAAATAAAGGTTATTCGGTGCTATGTCCGGTGTTTGCGAGCCTAATGAGCTATTTCACAACGTCTAACATTACGATTTGCTCAAAATTTGAATTTGAATAACCCAACAGTCTGTCATGTGAATGGGTGCTCTGACGAACTTGAATCGCACGACTAAGCCGGGCGAATGGCTCAGTCGCACGACTTAGATAGGCGAAAGCACAATTGCATGACTAAACCATGCAAATGAGTTAAGTCGCACGACTGGTTCAACCGATAGGGATAACATACGACTAAGCCAAGTCGCATGCTCAATCGTACGTATGAGCTCAATCGCACGACTAAACCCTAGCCGCTCAGTTCATTCACACGACAGACCAGAAAGATTTAAGTTAAGAAATTCAAATGGCTATTCATTTACACACTAATGTTTATCTATATTATGTAACAGATGGCGAGTTACTGGACCATGAGCACGAAGCACAACATATGTGCCCACCTGGATTTGACTTCCAGGAATGATGTCGAGTTCTCGGGCATCATCACATTCCTACGAAGATCTAGGATATTCCGAGCTATCCCGACACCATGTACTCCTTACCGCTTAGTCCAACAGGCTTTCTGGGAAAGCATTATGGTGGACAAGTCCTCTGAGCCCCATTGCATCAGGAGCTCGATATTCGGTGAGGCTATTGAGATCATAGAGGATGATCTCCGGACTGTTTTAGAGTTTGGGGATGATGCTGACTGTCTCACCCGATTACACCCACTTACCGTTCGAGGATGTTTCATGAGGGCTAAGTACTCTAGGGAAATCAATGCAGGTGTGCTCAAAAAGAGCAACATGTGCCCCAGTTCAAGTACCTCGCCCATGTGCTGCTCAAGTGCATAGCTTCTCGGAAGGGAGGGTTCGACGAGCCTTCCGATCAGCTCCAAAATGCTTACGTACCGTTGTTGCTGAACCATCCGTTCAGCTTCTCTAGGATGATCTTCACCTATCTGGAGGAGAACATTAAGGGGAAAGGGAAGGAGGGGTTTTGTATGTACCCTCGATTCATTCAGATGATCATTGATCAGAAGCAACTGTCGCTACCTGAGGAGAAGGAGGACGTGATAGTACTTGAGGTGATGGACGACACCACATTGGGACGTAGGAAGGTTTACAAGGGGAAGCAGGTTAAGCCCCCTGTGAAGAGATTGTTCGGGCATCTGGCCAGAGAGGATTACTTGGCGCCCGCTAGGAGAAAGTGGCGCCGCGAGGACAGTGACTCTGATGTCGAGCAGCTTGTGCTCCAGGATGATGACTCCGACGTCGATGATAGTGGTGATGGTGGAGATGTAGGGCCCACTCAATCGAGGGCCCCCACTGCTAATATCGCATCTCCAGCATCCACCCAAGGTGGGACAGAGGCAGCTGGTTTCCATCAGGACTTTTGTCCTGATGAGGAGGAGGAGGCAGACGAGGAGCCTTTGACTCGTACTGTGGGGAGCAGGGTGGTTTCCACTGAATGAGGTATTCAGGAGGTTGGAGGACGCCCTAGCGAGTCTAGGGAGACCGCTGCAGATCCCAGTTATACACCCGATCAGCCCTGCAGCATCCGAAGGGGAGCATCCTCCTCAAAGGGCATGAGGAGAAAAAGGATGGCTCAGCCCCATGGGATGAAGATGAAGAGGAGGAGGATGACATTCATCACTACCACCACCACAACCACCACTACCACTACCACCACTCTACCACCACCACTCCACCCACCACCACTACCACCATTCCACCCACCATCACTACTACCACTCCACCCATCATGAGTACCACACGTCCACATATCACTACTACAGCCGCTCCATCACCATCCACACATATCCCATCACCCATCTTCTCTACATCCACTACCACCACTAGTCATAGAGCCGGGACCTCATCACAGGTCCCACCTACTTTTGGATCCTATTACCCGTTCGTTGGGTTGGAGGAGTAGCTGGCTAACCTAAACCGGTTAGTACTAAAGCTACTGGCGATGGATGAACAGAGAACCACTTAGCTTAATCAGCGGATGGAGCTCAATGTCTCCCAAGCTCAGAGGATTGAGGCTCAGAGCCAAGAGATCGAGGTGTTGCATGAGATGCATGCCTCATCTGTACCAAGGATTGAAGCTCAAAGTCATGTGATCACAGAGATACGAGAGATGCAGACATCCTCTGTACAGAGGATACAAGATTTGGAGGCCAAGAACAAGAAGCTCATGTTGAGGCTCAAGGGATCCAAAGATGAGCCTCTAAAGATTAGAGAAGAGGATGGCGATGATGATGATGATGATGACAATGATAAGGATGATACTGATGATGATGGATGAGATGATGATGTGGGAGAGGATGAGAGCAGAGATGTTGAGGAGGGTGATGATTTGCTACATCTGCTGCTACTCAAGCAAGTGAGTGACGATCCAAGAAAGCACAAGATCAAGGTGCTTCGTCCTCGGCCCTACCAGTTGAAGAACACATGATTCAAGATCAAAGTAATGCTTAGATGTTTTTGTATTTTGTACTTTTGTTAAATTGAATCATGTATTAAAACTTATGTAATGAATATTTATGTATATATTTGATTTTTTAATGCTCTTGATTATTTACTGATGAATGATGTGTTACATGTTTTAAATCAAGCAGATCCACAATATCAACAAGATAAATACGATGTTGCTCCCCTTCAGCAGATCAAGTCTCAACTCACAATGATACTTGATCTGCAAGGGATCGTCAGGAGGCCTATGAGTTACACTCCTGAAGAAGGAGAAATAATTCATGACCTTACTGATGAACAACTGGCTGAGATGTTCTGACTGAATCCAGATGAGCTTGTGAAGGATGCTCCTAGTGTTGACATGGATAGTGATGATGAGCTTAACGATGTGGATGAGATTGAGATTGAAGATGTCACAGCATATCATTATCTAGAGTACGCTGACCTCGATGGAAATGTAGTCCCCAATCTGGGTGACACCCTTGTTAGTGATTGATTTGAAACGCTGGATAAGATGGTGCAGGAGTCGGAGAAGAAGAAAGATCAAGCCCAAGCCTCGGACACCGATGTCAATCTCAAAAAGGCTGAATGGGCGGCATGTTTTACAAAGATAAGAGCCCAACGCAGTGCTCCAAAGTCTAGTACCTACACCAAGCTTACAAGGTGAAGAAGCATCTGAAGGTGTCAGGAAAAATCATAGAGTGGGCATATTTTGATGATCTAAATGTTTATGCTATCAAGAGAGAGAAAGGAATCGAGTACTTCAGATTTCCACACGATCTGAAGACTCTAACGGTTTTGAGCTTAACCAGTTGGCCAAATTGAAGTTGTTATATGCTGGCCCTTGAAAGATGTCAGGCTGGTTTGAAGCAGCTTTGAAGAGAGAGTACCACACCAGGTGAGTCAACTTCAAACCTCAACAACCAACAAGGTATATGAAGTTTATGCCATTACTGGAAAGCCAATATTGTACTGAAGTGGAGTCCTCCGTGCATAATGTAAAGAATCCCTCTAAGGGAAATGCTTCAGGACTTCACTCCACACCTTAAATGGTGGTACTACGATTGGAGAACAGGTGAGGCGGTCATAGTTCTGAACAGAAATGGAAATATGGAAACTATCAGGGTGTTTGACCCAATGTGGCTCACTAAGTTGTTGGCTGATGATGTTTACACCTTATACAAGTGGCCACTGTTCCATGACGCGCAAGACATTGTACAAGCCCTCCAGTTCCAAAACGTAATAAGACTCTGCTTTGCATTCGAAATACATGCAGGAATTACAAGGGAGGAGAAGTACAAGATGTATGAAGAGCTGATGAAGAACGTTAGACAACAGAGTAAACCAGGTCCAAGGGGGAGTTTGTAGATACATATGTACCTAGTTTATGTGCTTAATGTAAAATGTCTTTCATGTCTTACATATAATAGAATAGGTTGAATGAAATACAATGTGTGGTTTATGTTATAATGTTTAATACTTCATTGATTGTTGTGTGTTAATGCTTATTGAACTAACTATATAGGTTTGTGGTTGTTTACATAGTTCTTAGTCAATAATGATTGAGAAACGTGCTTAAACTTAGTCGTGTGAATTTCTTATGTGAATGGACCATGCTAATAGACCATACGCATGAACAACTTCATGCTAATAAACTAGTCGCATGACTGAACCAGGAGAGTGGATCAGTCGCACGAGTGTAACATGAGATTGACTCAATCACACAAATGGACCTTCAGTCGTGCGGATGGATCAACCACATGCTTCAATCGCACGACTGAACCATACAAATGGTTCAGTCACACGAATGTAGAGAATATGCATAGAGGTTGAAGCAACCAAAGTCTTTCTGCATGCATGCTGCACAAGTACTGAAGAAGAATGCTTCGGAAGTTTCACACATGCAACAGAAATATTCTAAGTGTGAAATCTTCCGAAGCCAAGACCAATATCTAATGAAGCCAAAGATGAAGTTTTCCGAAGCTTCAGAGACAAAGTCTTCCGAAGCCTCAACTCTTGAAGACAGATTTCTTCCAAATACTTTTAGTAACATGCTTTATCGAATGTAGTATTCTATAAAGCCGGACACCTCTCTGTTGCATCTCTGTAAAGTCACCAACTTGCATGAGTTGGTGAAAAGGGCCATGCTTTTGGTAACTGTACATTGAGGTCTTGAGTCTGTAACTTTCTACTTCATGTACTTTATCCTTTTTCTAATAGATAAGAATGTAAGCTATGGCATGTCATAGTCACAAAGTGAAAAAGGCAATATGCCTTTTTGACTCTACAATTGATTTTGTTTTAAGTCTAGTCAATTGTATCCAGCTGGCTTTCATATAAGGCCGCTGTAGGATGTAGTATAAGTATCTCATGTTCTTATATCTTTTATATATGCTTTGTAACACTTGTAATAGAACATAGAAAAAGCAATATACTGCATTCTTGATAACCATATACTTGTGCTCTTGTGTTTTGTCTCTTACATTACTTGTGTTCTTAGTGTCTTGTTGTGGTTAATCCAGTTTACTGTTTGATTAAGTTTTGGTAAATCACATGTTTGTGTTGTTGTGTTGTAAGTGACCCCCTTCATCGGTCCTACATTTTGTATTAGAGCATTCCAGGCTCTTGATATAAGATCTCACCATCTTAAGATCCCTCACGCACACAAATACTAAACTTTTCAAATGGCAGCCATTTCCAAAACTGATATATGAAACTGGAACCATGAACAAGTCCCCATTGATCACTCTTGATGACTTTGATACCTGGTGCCTGAGAATAGAAGGTTTCATCAAGTCTCTGGACTCAAGAATGTGGGAGTCTATTGAAAATGGAACTTACATACCTAGCACTCCCCCCCCACTGCTACAGGTGCTAGTATGATCCCTAAGGTTGTGGCAAACTACTCTGATGAAGACAGGAATAGAGTAGAGATTGAAAGAAAAGCCATGACAGCCCTTCAGACTGCTCTTTGAAACTCTATATACAGAGGTTTCATGAAGTGCAAAACAGCCAAGCAGTTGTGGGATACACTGAAACTGATGTATGAGGGTTCCTCTGAAGCCAAGGAGAACAAGAAGGATCTCCTGAAGCAACAGTTTGAAAACTTCACCTTTAAAATAGGTGAAACCATGACTCATCAATACTTCAGGTATGGTGAGATTATAGATAGCCTTTTGGATGGAGGAGTTCCTCTTGAGAACAGGGACATTGTAAGGAAGTTCATGTCCTCACTTCCTAGGCAGTGGACACACTACTGTGTGGTGATCAAGAGGATTGAGAATCTAAAAACTCTTACTCTGACAGAGTTATATGGGATTCTTAGTGGCTACCAGATGGAGATGAACATGCAAGGTTCATCTGGCAACTCCAACAATCAAATGGGTTCAGCCCTGCATGTGGTTGAAAGGGATAGCATAGAACCCCAACATCATCTCATATGCAACCATGAAAACTCACCTAAGGGTCCTTTCATCATCTTCCCAGAGACACCAAGGGAGAACTACACCTAAGGAAGCCCATTCCAAGAGACAAGTTCTTCTCAAGCATTTGTGTCTTCTGATGAAAGTTGTGGTAGCTTTTTGTTCACCCTTGAAGACCTGGACTGTATCCATCCAGATGATCTGGAGTACATAGAGATAGTCTAGCAGATGGCTCATCTCACTCATAGAGCCAATAAGTTCTACAAGTAGACTGGAAGGAAGTTTCCAAGCAATGCTACCGGTGGAAAGTTTGTCCTGGACAAAGCCAAAGTCAAGTGTTAAACTGTAACTTGATAGGCCACTTTGCCATGGAGTGTAAGGCACCTAGAACAAATCGTGGCCAAACACAGTCCAGACCCAACTACACTGACAAAGCTCCCCAGAATGAGAAGCCAAAGCAGCAGGCTACTATTGTTGTTGAAGAAGGAAGCTTTGACTGGAGCTTTCAGGTAGAAGACGCTTCTCCAAACCAAGCACTGGTGGCAGATCATGAGGAAGCCAAGGTATTGGAACATCTCTGTACCCCTGAATGCATTACTAAAGTAAATAGATACTGGTCCTATAACTTGGAGATGAGATTTGATCTTGAGTCCTTAAACATTTTAAAAGTTGATTTTAGAAAGTCTGAAAATGATTATAAACTGAAGATAGAGGACTTAGAGAGAACAATTTTAGTTCAAAAACATGAGCATACAGATTTTATGACTCAAATCAAGGATCTCATAACCAAGTTAACTGAGTGGCAGGTTGAGCTTGTGATCAGCAAAGCCAGGGTAGACAAATGTGTTCTTGAAGAAGAGACCTTCAAGAACATGATATCCTCATCCTTGCACAACAAAGTGTGCTATCAAAACAAGCAGGGACTAGGATCAAATGAGATAGCTCTTCCACACACAATCTTGTCTGTAAGATCACCTAGGTGTGGAACTTGTGAAAATGAGCTTCCTCTCATATATCCTTTGAGTGAAGAGGATGAAGAATTGATAGTGAAGAATTCCACTGAGAAGAGTGAAGAGGAAGATTCTAAGAAGGGCCACTATCCTTCTAAGAAGAAGAAGAAGACTGTGATGACCAAGTCAATGAGGAAGAACTTGATCAGAAAGAGCAAGAGGAAAGCAAAGAAGGCTCAAGAGATTAAGGCTACTTTTGACTCCAAACAAAAACAAGTGTTATCTCTGCAGGGTTGATGTAGTAAAGACTGAAGACATCAACCTAAACTCTTCTACTAAGAGTTCTAGTTCTTCTTTAAATCATCTCAGTACCATGAGGAAGACTGATCTGCTATGTACCACTATTGCACAGCCGAGACCATCAAACTCCAAGAACAGTTCCCAACCCAAAAGGATTGTCTCAGCATGTGCTAAGATGAAGGTGGAGAAGGGATGTGACCGAAGTGAGTCCTGTTCCCAGCAGAAGGCTCTTGGGAAGAAGAAAATGGAGTGTATCATGTGTGATTGTACTGCTCATCTTGCTAAGGATTTTCCATACAATCCTAAAGGTACTCTTCACATGACCAAGACAAAGACTTCCAAAAGTTTCAAGAAAATTCAAGTTTCGGAAGGAAAATCTGTTTCCTTCGAAAGCTCCAATCTAAGAAGAAGGCAAGTGGAAAATTGCCTTCGGAAGAAAAGTTGGTCTCGGAAGGAAGGAATACTTCTGAAGCACTGAGGGCTGCTGTAGTGCTTGCAGGATCTTCCGAAGGCTCAGTCATCAAAACTTTCAAAGTATCGAAAGCTTCCGAAGTATTGAAGGTCAAGTCCAAGACTCCAAAGGTGGTGTGGAAGTCTAGGAAAGACCAAGTGACTGAGAATTCTCCATCAACAACAGCTCAAGATCCTCCTAGCACAACCATAGGATCTATTACTGTTGCATTACCTTCTGCTTCTCTTAAAGAGCCCAAGACAAGTAAGGCTTGGGTTTCCAGATGTAACTAATCATTTTCTTTGTGCAGGGACAACTGAAGACAAACAAAACTGTCTAGATCATTGACAGTGGCTGTTCCAGGCACATGACAGGCAATAGTTCACTACTCAAGAACTTTGAAAGGATTGATGGAGGGCCAGCTACTTTTGGAGGAGATGAAGGTGGTTACATTTCAGGAAGGGGCAAGGTCATAAATGGTAAGCTCAACATTGAAAAGGTAAACTTTGTCAAGGAGCTTAGGTACAATATTCTGAGTGTATCCCAATTTTGTGATCAGAGTCATAACATGCTCTTTACTAAGCATGAATGCATTGTTCTCAAGCCCGAGGTGGTCATTTCTCATGAGCATATTCTGCTTAAAGCCCCCAGGAAAGGGAACATGTACAAGATAGATTTGCAAGAAACATTTCCCTCTGGAGAAGTTTCATGCTTTCTGTCTAAAGCCAATAGTGATGAGTCTTTCCTATGGCATAAAAGAATGTGCCATGTAAACTTTAAAAACATGAATAAACTGATTAAGAATGATTTGGTAACTGGAATGCCAAAGAAAGAGTTTACAAGTGATGACCATTGTGTTGCATGCCTGAACGGGAAGCAACATAAGGTATCTAACAAGCCTAAGGAAAGGAAATCCATCACTACTCCCCTACACTTGTTACATATGGATTTCTTTTGCCCTACCAGTGTAATGAGTCTAGGAAGGACCTCTTACTGTTTAGTGATCACAGATGACTTTACAAGATTCACTTGGTTCTTTTTCCTTAGAACTAAGGATGAGACTCCTAAGATTCTAAAGAGTTTCATCTTGAAAATGAGAATCAATCTGATCACAAGGTCAAAATCATAAGATATGATCAGGGAACCAAATTCAAGAACCAAATCCTTGATGCATTCTATGATGAAAAGGTATTACAAGACAATATAATGCTCCCAAGACTCCTCAGCAGAATCATGTTGCCGAGAGGAGAAACAGGACACTGATTGAAGCTGCAAGAACCATGTTGTCTGACCCTAAGCTGCCCCTCATCTTCTGGGCAGAGGCAGTCAACACTGGCTGCTATGTGCAGAATAGAGTTTTAATAGTTAAGAGTCATGGCAAACTTCCTTATGAACTTTAGCACAAGAGGAAACCTTTCATTGGTTTTCTCAGGTCATTTGGATGTCCTCGCACCATCTTGAATACCAAGGATCAAAATGCTAAATTTGCTGAGAAATCAGATGATGGACACTTTATTGGATACTCTTCTCAAGGTAAGGCTTACAGAGTATACAATCTCAAAACTAGAATTGTTGAGGAGTCAGCCAATGTGACTTTCAATGAACAGACACCCTGTGTGGCTGGTTCTAGTCATGATTGGCTCTTTGATCTTGATTAGTTACCAACTATTTTAACAAATCTTGTGAGACTATTTCAAGATCTGTAGAAAATTTAAATGCAGGTGATCCTAATCCAAGATTTGAGCTGAGAAGACCTTCAAGTAACACATCTTCAGCTCCAGTTGGAACTACTTCTGCAAATGAGGTTTCTATCAGCACCATAATGACATACTCAACTAATACATCTTGTATGCCTTCAAATTCCAGCTCATAGGCTCCACAACCAGATAAGGATGCTTCAACTACAGAAGACAATGATGGTAGTGGTGAAAGTGATCAAGACTTTCTTGATGCTAATAACCATTCCATAGATGACAACATCAATGATGTCACACACTCCCTAGATCAAGTCTCACTTGATAAGTGTACTGATGTGGTGGGTGAAACTTCTATGCCAGATCCAAATTTCTCTAATTTAGATCTTTCTCAGCAACTTACTGTGATCCCTCAGCTAAGGATCCACAAGTCCCACCCCACCACAAACATCATTGGAGATGTTGTCACAGGGGTAAGAACAAGAGGACAAACCCATGAAGCAAATGTTTGTTTCCACTCTTGTTTTTTATCCCAGATAGAGCTAAAGAAAGTTGATGAGGCTCTGAAGGATGGAAGTTGGGTTGAAGCTATGCAAGAAGAGCTGCTTCAATTCAAAAGACAAAAAGTTTGGAACCTTTGTCCTCTTCCTCATGGGAAGACTACCATTGGAACCAAATAGGTGTTTAGAAACAAGAAGGATGATAGAGGCATTATCATCAAGAACAAAGCTAGACTAGTTGTTCAAGGATATACACAAGAAGAAAGAGTTGACTATACAGATGTCTTTGCTCCTGTAGCAAGACTGGAAGCTGTTAGGATATTCCTGGCATTTGCTACATCCAAGAACTTCAAGGTCTTTCAACTTGATGTGAAGTGTGCTTTTCTTTATAGAGTGATTGATGAGGAGGTGTATGTCAAACGGCCACCTAGTTTTCAAGATCCTGATCATCCTGATTATGTCTGCAAGCTTGACAAAGCTCTTTATGGGCTGCATCAGGCACCCAGGAAGTGGTATGAGACACTATCTGAGTATCTTTGCAAACATGGATACAGGAGAGGTACTATAGATGGAACTCTCTTCATTAAAGGACATGGAAATGACATATTGCTATTACAAGTATATGTGGATGACATCATCTTTGGTTTAACTAATCTAAAGCTTTGCAAAGACTTTGAGAAGCTGATGAAGGACAGATTTGAAATAAGTGCCATGGGGGAACTAAATTTCTTTCTGGAATTCAAGTGAAGCAAGTTGAAGATGGCATCTTCATTAGTCAGTCAAAGTATGTTCATGACATACTCAAGAGGTTCAACATGACTGATTGTAATATTGCTAAGACACCATAGCTAGAAACCACTCCCTTGGACCTGATCTTGAGGGGGTGTGTGTAGATGAGCACTTATACAGGGCTATGATTGGGTCTCTTATGTATCTTACTGCTAGCAGGCCTGATATCATGTTTGCCACTTGTATCTGTGCAAGATATCAAGCCACCCTAAGATGTCTTATCTATCACTGTCAAAAGGATTTTAAGATACCTTAAGGTGCTTCAACACTTGGTTTATGGTATCCCAAGAATCCTGACTTTAATCTGTATGCATACACAGATAGTGGTTATAACATTACTGCAAAGTCTACATCTAGGGGATCTCAGTTTCTGGGTGGAAGGGTTGTCTCATGGCAATGCAAGAAACAATCATGTGTCTCTGCATCAACTGCTGAAGCTGAATACATTGCTGCTGCAAGCTGCTGTGCTCAAGGCTTTAGATTCAGAATCAGATGCTGGACTGTGGGTTCAACTTCAAGGAGACTCCCATTCACATAGACAACAATAGTGCTATCTCAATCATAGAGAATCCTGTGCAGCACTCAAGGATCAAACACATCAATATCTGGTATCATTTAATAAGAGATAATTATGAAAAGGGGTTGATTAAACTAGTCAAAGTTCACACACATAACAATATGTTGATTTGTTTGCAAAGGGTTATGATGAACAGAGATTTGAATATCTTGTATCAGCTATTGGGATGATCAACTTTGAGTAGGTTTTCTTAAAACTAATTTTTATTATTTCTTAAAATATGTGTGTCCCAAGTTGTCTAGTTTATCACTTTCATAAGCTCTTGTTTTTCTTTGGATGAAAATCTTTTTGAAGACTTCCCTTAGATTTATGAAAATTTTGATCCTTCAGAAGTTATGCTTTTAACTTCGAAAGAAATTTATGCTTTTAAAACAAATAACTGCCCAAGTATTTTACCTCTAGAAGAAATTTCTAAAATAGCTTCCAAAGCTTAAAATTTTATTTGGCACTTATATGTTTTCAAAGACCTTTTCCTTCCGAAGCAAAATTAACTCTCGGAAGCTTTGTGCCTCTGTATACAAAGCACTCAAGTCTTAATTTCTCTTCCGAAGAAAAATTTTCAAAACTCATATGAAATTCTTCCGAAGTCATTTTAGCTTCGGAAGCTTTTTCATTAAAACTTTCGAAGATAATTTACATTCTATCATTTGCTTTTCAAGCTTTTTCACATATAAACTCAACGGTTTCCCCCTCTTTCTATCATCTGCTTCTTCCTCCAAACCTATCACCCCAAATTTCTCTTTGAAATTTCTTTCTTCTTTCTTACTTCATCCTTAAGCTACCTCACAATGGCCAACCCTGCTCACAAAACTAATCCAAACTTTACCATGCAGCTCCACAGATAACATAATCAGGTTGCTCCGTTAAGCTCTGAGAGAGATCCTCATTTCTCAGAGGTTTGTCGCTTCTTAGCTTTGTCTAAATACTTCACCTCCGTAACCATTAATCCTCCACACTATGAGGATCATCTGCTTGAATTTTGGAAAACCTACCAAGAGGTCGTAATGGATGTGGAGAAGGCACTGTCTGTCACAGTGTAGGGGAGAACAGTCTTCATCACTCCGGCCATCATCAACATGCATCTTCAGCTGGATGATGAAGAAGGTGAGGTGTTCATCCCAAAGGAAGCTGTTAATCATTCCTTTGGGTAGATAGGGTATGAGGAATATTTCTCTGTAAAGACCATTAAGAAAGGTAAGGTCTTATCCCAGTGGAGATTCCTGCTCCATATGGTCATCCACAACTTATCAAACAAGCACGGTGGATGGGGCTAGCTTCCTGAGGATCTCTCCTTCATTATCCATGGAATGATTCAGGGGATCAAGTTTAGGTATTCTCAATTTGTTTATACTAGCTTACTTGCAAACTTAGATTCCTTAGAATATTACATGTTTCCTAGATATGTCCAGTACATTCTTAACTGTGAATTGGGCTCACAGTTAAAGGAAACAAGTAACATTCTTAAAATGGGACAGATGAAGCCCGTCATCTTTAAAAAACTAAGAAAGTCCATTGTTGGCTTCTCTGTGGTAAAAACAGCCCTAGTCCTATAAATGTTAGAGCTCATTGCTCAAGGTGACAACCTAGCAGCACCAGCTAGTGTTGAACACACACCTGCTACATCCCAACCACCTACACAGCACAAATCACCATCACTTACCAAAGAAAATCCAAACGAACCCCTGCTCAGACTATTCAGTCTGTGGAGGCCCCCATACACTCACGCATACAGGAGGAAGTGGAAACTAGAGCTCCCACTTCTCATGAGGAGCAGACCACTCCCATCTCTTCAAGGATCAATGCTGAGGTTCCTCATGCTCAGCCTGATGAGCTCATAAGCCAAACCGCCTTAAGCCATCACTCTGAGTCTCAACACTCAAGTGATCAACCTTCAGGGGAAAGTTACCATCCCCAGCCTTTAGATCTCAACCAACCAGTCCCCAACCTTGTCTTCTACACTAATGAAGATTTAGGTTTCAGTGAGTACCATGATTCTCTCTTCTTTTCCCTACTCAAAGAGAGATAAGTGCTCCTGAGTCTCCTATTTCTAGCCCACATCAGTCACCTACACCTAAGGTGGACACTTCTGAACCTGTTCAAGATGTCCATATGGAAGAGGCTCTCACTTTTGAAAGTGATTACATCATTAAAATCTCAACCATGGTAACTCAGCCCACTGACATCTGAACTGAGATTGCCAGTGAGCAGAGGAAATCCAGCAGCCAAGAAACTAAAGCTGGTGGTGAGACCGAGGACTTTGGTCCAATCATCTCATCCCCCAATGATTGTTCTGATGAAGATGAGGGGAATTTAAGACTAAAGGTGCACAAACTATCCATAACATGCACCTATTTAGTCTCCAAGGTTAGTCACCTTGAATCTCAAGTTACTACCTTGTACAACAGGGTCAATGATCAGCAACTTGAGATTTCATATCGTAAGGAAAAACTAGTTGGGAGACTTTTAAGAAGAGCTCAACCAGGAACACAAGAACCTATGGATGTGATTGACTTAACTCCTTGCTCACCTATGCAAGTGGGTGATGTACCAAAAAGAAGGAGAAAGTCATTACAGCTACAGAACCTGGGAGTTCTTCAGGGAGTATGGACGTTGAGGACTCACCATCCTCACTTGCAATTGTGCCTACTCAGCAACCTCCTCAAATTCACATTGATGTGGACTACACAGACTCCTTCATACAGAGTCTATTTGAGGATGGGATACCAAGGGCTATGTCATCTACACCATCTTCTAATCACATCATTGGGTGGAGGTATGACAGCAACAGGAGAGCCCTAATCATCATAAAGGTTCAAGGACAACAAGGGATCTTCAATTTTCAGACCTTGAACTATTATGACAGTCTGAATTTAGTCAACATGCCACTTGTCAATCCAAGCCAATCAAGACAAGCTGACAAATTGGCCCAAAGAATCCAGACTGTCATAATAGTTCAGGGTCTGAAAATTGAAGATCTCTTGCTGTCTTTGAACCTTTATGATGATTAGGGCTCTTCTGTTGTTGTCATACCTCCACCCAATGATGTGATTAGAAGATGGTGGAGATGACATAGCCCTTGGTATCCCATCCTCAAACAGACTCTGTATGAAGGAGTCTATGTAGTCCACATCAATGTGAATTTGAGGAGGTTGCTGAGTAGGCACAATTACAAGTGAGGATGGTGAGTCCTCAATGTCCATACTCCCTGAAGAAATCCCAGGTTCTATATCTGTAATCACTTTCTCCCCTTTTTTGGTAGCATTACCCACTTGCATAGGTGAGCGAGGAGTTAGGTCAATCACATCCACATGTTCTTGTGTTCCTGATTGAGCTCTTCTTGGCTCACCTATGCAAGTGGGAATCAGGCAATCTCATCGGTCAATTGGATGTTGACGGAGACCCTAAGATTAGCTTCATAGGGGAAGCCTTGACTGAAGGCCCAATGACAAAACCTGAGAGCCCAGTCTTATCACCAACAACTACTGGGGAGATCAATGCCCTTTTTGAGACACCTGTTGGTGAAGGTGCTTCTCAACCTCTCTCTAGCCAGAGCTTAGAAGCTACATCAAGCAATGAAGACCAAAGCTCTCTCCACCCTGAGTCATAAAGGTTTGTGAGTGACAAAGGGACAAGAAAGATGACATCTGAGGAGATTAAGGAGGAGAAGAGAGAGGAAAAGGAAGCTGAGGGGAGAAGGTTCCTCTTCTGGGTCTGCTAGACTCATGGAGACTGCAATCAGGGCTGCCCCCAGACTAGATACTCAGAATGATGAGTAAGGGCAGTCAGGATAAACTATCTGCAGACAAGGAACTATGACATAGACAATGTCATCTCTCTCCCCTTAGAGGAGTTAAATAAACTGATTGACCTGGAAAGGTCAAGAGAGAAGAAGGAGGCAGAAGATGCAGAGCTTCTAGTACAAATAAAAGAAGATAGAAGAAAGAAAAGATTATACAAGCATGAGCCTACCCTCTCCCCAGTTCAAGAAAATCCTGCATAAGAGGATGTGGTTCAAGAAGAACCTCAGGTAGATCAAGAAGAAGAAAGGATCAAGATGATCAACTACCTGAGTGCCACAGGCCTCTATCAAGCAGAAGCATTCTTCCCTTGTCTTATGACTATGTTGAGTTTGAGTATCTCAAACAACTTCAACTTGAGATAGTCAGAGAAAGAAAGACAACTAAAAGAAAGCTGAGGGAAGAAACTGCTGACAGGTAGAGGATGATAAGCTTCTTGAAGCTGTATGGATTCTCTGGAAGGAGACTTGGCCCCATGTCTCTATCCACTATGGATGAGCATATCAGGGTGATCAAGCAAAAGATCAAAAGTGGAGAGCTGGTTGACTTACATTCCCCTCCAAGTCTAGCCCCACCTAAAATGGAGGTTAAGGTTGATCAACTAGAGACATCACAACCTAGACCTCCTGCTAAATCTCAGCAAGCTTCATTTTGTAATCCACAGCAGGGTCAGACTCACTCTCAATCTAAACCTGTGAGAGTTGAAGACCCAACTGAGAAAGACAATGAAGATCAATCCGGTACTACAAGGCCAGTCTTCTCAGTTAAAAGTTGCAAAGAGAAAGAAAAGGATGGCTTCTAAACCAAAGCCAAAGAAGAAGAAGAAGACTGCATCCTTTTATAAACCTCAGGATGAGTCAGAACATCTTGACGATGTGCAGTAAGAGGATGCTCCATCATCTCCCATTCCAATAGCTCCTCTTGCATCAGAAAGACTCATCCTATCCTGGACATACACTACAAATCCAAAAAGTTGGCATGTCATCAGAGATCATGGCATTGAGAATGTCTACACTTGGCAAGACATGTTTCAGTTGCCTATGCATGATCTCTTTGACATGAGAAGACATTTTGACAGTCTGAAGGATCCTGATCATCTCATCAAGAAAGGGCTGGTTATCATCCTGATGGGACTATTGATATCTGAAGTCTTCAAGAGTTTTGGTAGCATCAGCTTAGGGGGAGTTTTTAGAGAATATGCATAGAGGCTGAATCAACCAAAGTCTTTCTGCATGCATGTTGCACCAGTACTGAAGAAGAATGCTTCGAAAGTTTCACACATGCAACAGAAATATTCTAAGTGTGAAATCTTCCGAAGCCAAGACCAATATCTTTTGAAGCCAAAGACGAAGTCTTCCGAAGCTTTAGAGACAAAGTCTTCCGAAGCCTCAACTCTTGAAGACAGATTTCTTCCAAAGACTTTTAGTAACATGCTTTATCTGATGTACTATTGCATAAAGCTGGACACCTTTCCGCTGCATCTCTGTAAAGTCACCAACTTGCATGAGTTGGTGGAAAGGGCCATGCTTTGGGTAACTGTATATTGAGGTCTTGAGTCTGTAACTTTCTACTTCATGTACTTTATCCTTTTTGTAATAGATAAGAATGTGAGCTATGGCATGTCATAGTCACAAACTCAAAAAGGAAATCTGCCTTTTTGACTGTATGATTGATTTTGTTTTAAGTCTAGTCAATTGTATCCAGCTGGCTTTCATAGTATGGCTAGCTGTAGGATGTAGTATAAGTATCTCATGGTCTTGTATCTTTTATATATGCTTTGTAACACTTGTAATAGAACATAGAGAAAGCAATATACTGCATTCTTGAAAACAATATACTTGTGCTTTGTGATCTGTCTCTTACATTACTTGTGTTCTTAGTGTCTTCTTGTGGTTAACCAGTTTACTGTTTGATTAAGTTTTGGTAAATCTCCTCTTTGTGTTCTTGTGTTGTAAGTGACCCCCTTCACCGGTCCTGCAAAGGCTACAGGGGATGACCTTCACACCAACCACTCAACCCCAACCTGAATTAATTCCCTCTCCATTCACCATCAAAACTGAACTCTACACTCCTGAACCCACACCTTTACCCTCATCCATTTCCTCACCTCAACCACCCAAACTACCCATCCTTCAACCCAAAACACTTACCAGAACCACCACACCACATCCTACCCAACAACCTTCCAAACCATCCCCTTAGCCTTCCAAACATCTCTCTCTTGAGGAGTTTAAGGCAATCAAGACTAAGCTCACCAACTGCATAACCCTGAGCGACATCTCCTGTGAGGAAGACTCTATCAAAATGACATATGTTGATGGATCTTCATGTTTTCACACTGGACCATGCTGCAAGACTTCTAGGCCTCAACTCAGACTCACTGAATGATGAAAAGAAGAGACTAAGAAGGAAGCTAGTGACTTTACTGGATACAAAGAAAGAGGACAAGATTCCTAGTCAGCCTCTTGTGCCTAGAAAGAAAATAATCCAATGGAGGTCCGATGAAACTTCTCACAACTTTGTTATGGAAAGAGAGAATGATGAAGTCAACAGACTGAATGCCACCTCTCTGCTACACTCTATCAGGTTTGACCTTGCTGAGTTAGCAGAGAAACCATTCTCTAGTCCCTCCAACTTTGAAACGGGTGCTCACATCAGAAATCATTTCAGCAGTATTCATCTTGCTGAGTTAACTGCAAAAGCTAAGATTGAAGAAGAGTTAAAGTTGAGAAGAAAGGAAGACATGGATAGACCTCCCACCAAGGGCATAACCTTTCTACAGATGGTGGAGGGTCCTGAATTGGAACCTATAGATAGATGGGAATATGATTATTGCTCCCATCGACTAACTCTTTTCAGAAGGACACAACAAAGGGTACATATCATTCAAGGTGACAGACTAGATTTCCTGTCAACTAAAGATTTGTACAAGCTTCTCAACACCACTTTAGGGAAGAATAATGAAACTGACAAATATTTATTCTCCTTAGTGCTGAAGGTTTTGAGAAGCAGAAACAAGTGACGTTTTGGTAGCATCAGCCTAGGGGGAGTTTGTTGGATCAAGAAGAAGGCTGGTGCAAACAAAACCAAATCACTTATACTTATTTTAGTGCTACTTACAAAAGGCTTCCGAAGCCAAGTGTGGAGCTTCCGAAGGAAACTAGAGTTCTTCCAAAGATAGAGTAAGAGATCAACTTCCAAAGACAAACTCTACTTTTGAAGTCAAAGAACTTACTTTCAAAGATCAAGTCTAAGAAGAAGAAATCAGAAGACTGCTTCCGAAGTATAAAGAAAGAAGAAGTCCTTAAGTCTCGGAAGAAGTAGCCTCTTTCGAAGTGTAAGTGGCTTCGGAAGTACTTGTTCTTCCGAAGCCATTTAACCTTCAGAAGACACTGCTATGAACCAGTGGACATAAGTATGGTCTTTAACACTCCACTGCAGACCTCTGATCTTGCATGGTGTTTTCTCATGGGCCATGTAGTTGACCATACTTTATTCCACTGTTCACCTTTCTATATTAGTACAAGTTACCAACTTTAGTTGGTGACAAAAGGTAAGTCAGGGACATGTCCTGACTACCATATCACAGATAAGACTTTATCTAAGATACCTTAAACTATTGCTTTGTAGTATTTGCTTTAGTTAGAGGATTCCAGCTGGTATTAAAGTATATCTGGCTATAGGTAGTATTATATATAGTTTCTCATTGTAACACATAATGACATGCTTGTAAGAGTCTTGTAATATTTGAGTTGAGAAGCAATATATGCAAGTACCTTGAAAATTACATCTTTTGTTTATTATTACTTATTATATTGTTATCAAATCTTAGAGACTTTGCTTTCATCCGAGTGTTGTTCAAGTGATTGAGAGAAAAACCAAGTGTTTAGTGACAAAACACGATTCTGCAAAAGGTTTTTGAAAATCTTATTAAATTCTTGTCACATCCTAGTTTTCAGCGCTCCCGGGACACGTGACTGATTGGTTTTGTTTAACATTATGGTTTCAAATCATCTTAAATAATAGAAAATCTTTATATCAAAACACATTTCTTATAAGCATGTAACATCGGTGTTACATGGATATTTTTATATTTCATATATTTTGAAAGAGACTCAAAACCCTTAAAAATTTAGAATTAAAATTTGGTTTTATAAACACTAGTTCAAAATTTTATATAGCCATAACAAATTTACAAGCTTATAGAGTCGTAAATCTTTTTAGCATTCACTTGGCCTATATTTATAGCCATATGGGTTATCTAGGCTTAGGGAGTCATAATTCTTAGGCCCTAACTCTGGCTAACATACATCATACATTTTTACTTGTAAAAGGTTTAAAAGTATTAATGTTGAATACATGTAATTGACTTTATAAACATTTTAAGCATAAATAATATTCTGAATCTCAAATCATAATTTTCATTTTGCAAACTATACATATTGACATCAACTATGGAGTTAACCATTCATATATACTAAATCTATGAATTAGAAAGACTTCATCGGGGACCTTCTGTAGCCATATTAATTTGGCTATAACATACATATACTTTTAGCCTAATTTTCTTTATCATAGAATGCGGATCATAATTCAACATTTCATCATTTCATTAATGCAATTTTCTCAAATATGTAATAATGAACATTTTATTTACAAATGTACAATGTATTGACTTTGTTTAAGAGTATTGAGCTGGATTATATATTAACAGTATGTAGGTAGTTCCTAAGCAACAACACCTTGTCTTAAAAACCAATTTTATCATTCTCTAATCCTTATTTTTTCATTCTTGAGTTGGTTTTCCTTACACGGTACCTTCGAATAGCATAGAAAAGTTCTAACATGAACATGGCTTAGACTGAGGGAGATTTGAAAGTCATTCTATGTTTTGAATGTAGAAATTTTCAAACCCGATAATCCTTTATATAGACTATCATGGAGGTTAATGCACTCTGCATCACGCAGATGATGCAAACTGCACCTCCATGACGTGATGCACGGCTGACACGTGATGCCAACACATCTGACTTGATCCCCTTTTTGCAATGTAACCCACATCCATATTATGTTGTTGCTCGTATTGTGACCACATTTCACATCCGATCCTCAGTCACTAGCCATGTGTCAATTTATGATTCCTCGTCATCACTTTCTTGCCAACTATCTGGAGTTTGCTTAGCCTGGTGGTTGTGGCTTGCATCCAACATTAATGGTCCACAGTTAAAAAATTATACCCCAGTTATTTTATAAAATATATGTAGATACATGTGTCCCTAGTTTCTGAACTCAATGTAATATGTCGTTATTGTCTTACACATATAAAATAAACGGGTACTTAATGAATACAATGTGTAGTTGTGCTTATAAAGTTGAATATTTCATTGCTTGGTATGTAATAATGCTTATTGAACTAATTGTATAGGTTTGTGGTTGTTTGAATAGATCTAAGTCAAATAATGATTATGAAACATATTCAAACGTAATCATATGAAGTTCTCATGCGATTGGCCCATGCTAATGGACTATACGCATGAACAAATTCATGCTAATGAACCAGTCGTACGAATGAACCAGGAGACTGGATCAGTCGTATGATTGTGACATGAGATTGGCTCAGTCGCATGACTGAACACTCAGTCGTGCGAATGGATCAACCGCATGACTCAATCGCACGACTGAACCATGTAAATGGTCCAGTCGCATGATTGACAAACCCTAACCTATAAATACCACTTAAATCGTGGAAAAATATGAAACTTTGAATATTTCAATACCTACACGTACCCTAGCCATCCAGAGACCTCTAGCAACCTGTTCCAACATCATAGATCGCAGTAGATCGATTGCTAATCGTTCTTAACGTTTAGATTCAATCTTTAATTGATTCTACGTGCGTTCTCACTGATTGGATCGCCAATCATATAGGATTCTGCAGTATTTGATTCGGTACACGCGTAAATATGTTAGTATTCGTCCAATACACTATCCTAACAAGTGGTATCAGAGCCTTGGCTCTAGATTTATGTGTGATTCAATTATTTTGATATAAAAATTGTGTTTTTACACTTAAAAACGCAATCTTTTGTGTCAAATTGGGTTTTAGACGTCTTCTGATTGTAAAGTTTAGTTTTTTCGGCATACGGCAATTAGGGTTAGCAAGAAATTCATGTTTTTGCGTCCAAACACCTTAAACCTATGAACTTTTGAAATCCAGCAGGTTCAGTCGAACAATTGACTCAATCGCACAACTGAGGTCATACGCATCCCCCATACACACGAGTGGACTCATTCGTACTCCTATTCGTATGACTAAGAAGTCTATTCGCATTGTTCAACCGCATTAGTTCATTCGCCCGACTGAGCCATCCGCATTAGTTCAGTCGCACGATTGAACCATCCGCATAGTTCAATCGCCCAAATAGCCCAATCGCACACCTTCATTCGCACTAATACAACAGTTTGGTTTAAAGTTAAAGTTTATAGCAATGGAGGACCAATACTCAGTATTCACAGCAGGAAGAGACTCATGTATTCAGAACTTACTGCTATTGGAGAATGAAGTAGGGAATCGTAATAAACCCCCAAAGCTAATCACGTTAGATGAATACCCACAATAGAAGCAACATTTCGAGATCTACTTAAATGGAGTAGATCCCAATCTGTGGGAATCTATAGAGACGGGGTACATCATGCCAGTAGGAGGTGATGGTGTAAAACTTACATTGGGTGGCATGATTGATGGACAAAAGGTCAAATACAATGCTGAAAAGAAAGTTTATGCTTTCTTTGCACAATCAATACTGAAGGATATTTTCCATCAATTCTCGGAGTATACACAAGCAAAGAAACTATGGGATGCATTGGATAAAAGGTATGATGGAAACGCATCATTGAAGGCCATATAGGCTAAGATATTAAAGAAGGAGTTTGACAACTTCTCCTCGATGGGAAAGGAAAGCCTAGATGATGTAATCGATAGGTTCTACCACTTGATGAGTGAGATGCACACTCATGGAGTATCGACGTCAATGGAGGACAAAGTGTCTAACTTTGCAGATGGGCTGCCAGAGAAATGGGTCTAATTTGTCTCAAATCTCAGACAGAATTGTATGCTAACGAAGTTAGATATCAATGACTTCATTTTGAAGCTGAGAGAGGAAGAGCCGAGGATGAAGTATAGAGCACAAAAGTCTTCCTATGATCAGAATCCAGTGCTGTACAACGCGACTCCACAAGTCAAAACATCTGGAGCACCTCTTCAGACAGCTTTTGTATTAAGCTCATCTAGTCCTTCTCAAGCATCTACTTCAGGGTTAGAAACTTCAGGGTCGTCTGGTACCCAATACATGTACCTGAAGCTAATGCAGCAAAACTGAAGACCAAGAATTTCGGTAATGTGACAGTGGATGTAGCTAAAGAACACATGGATCTCTTAGCTGCAGTAGTCCACTCCTATGATAGACTAATTGTTGGTAAAATTAGGAACTACCATCTGGCAGATGAGGACTATGAGCAGGTTGACGAGACAGAGCTGGAAAGGATGGACATAATGTGGGCCTTAGCGAGCACTGTCTGGCGAGCTAAGAAGTTTGTCAAGAAAACCGGACAGAACTTGGTTGCAACTAAAGACACTACCTTTGGTTTCGATAAGACCAAGGTGACTTGTTTCACCTGCAGTGAGAAAGGGCACTTCAAACGGGAGTGTGTGAAGCCAAAGAAGACTGGAAACGGGAATCCTTTCACATCCTTCAATCGTTAGGATAAACCCACTAGCAGTCCTACTTCATTGAGGAAGGATCCTAAAGCCTTGACTGCTCATAATGATGAAAGACAGACTGGAGCTTTCAGTTTGTCTCACCAGGAGAATCCAATATCGCTAGTGTGGAGGATCTAGATGATGATTTTGCTAGTGAAGGAGATATTGCAGTCGAACTCGTGATGTCAAACACAGAAGACACCGCAACGGGGGTCAACTACCTGCTTGAAGAAGGGAAAACTACTACTACGTCAGAATCACCAGCACCTGAAATACGAGACGCTGCACTGATGGCTGATTCATCTGAACCCTCTCAGGTAAGTACTACTGACCAACTTTTCAATAATCATGCTTATTCTGATTGTAATAAATTTAGGGAAAGCATTGATTTAAAATTTTTTAGGTTATTAGATCATAATGATAACTTAGTAAAGGACTTGGAACTGTGCATTGAAGCTAATAGAGTTCTAAAACAAAATGAGCATAGTTACAAAGAAAAGATAGACCTTTTGAACAAACAGCTTAGAGAATAGAAGTTGTAGCCTTTAATCAAGGTAATGACATTAGGTACTATCTTAACTCCCTAGAAGAAACTAAGAAACAAAAGGCAGTTTCAGAAGTAGAAGTTAATTCCTTAAAGCAAAAACTGCATAGTTGGACAAGTTCATCTCATATTGTCCAAAACTTAGTGAGAGAGAGAAACAACGGGGAGGGATTGGGTTATAAAGTGGTTCCACCACCACATGAGATCTTAATGAACACAAAATGTAAATCAATCAATGATAATCCAATCAAGGATCATGTGGTGTCCATTCGTCTTGTAAGTGATCCAGATTTCACATGTAAATCAAATGAATCTAGTACTAAACAAAAGGAGGCCACTTCAAAAGCAAAAGGTAAAATGCCTTGTGTTAATCTGGACAAAGAGTTTGAAAAGGTTAATATAAAGTCTGGGTCAATCAAGTCTAATTCTAAACCCAAAAACCAAACAGGTTAACCGCCCACGTGTGTCAAGTCAAAGTCCAGATAATAGAAAAGGAAAAGATGTTAAAATTGTTAAAGCATTAACTTTGTTAAACTAGACAAAACATCTAAACAAGAAGAGACAAAACCCAAACAAAGTAAGGTCATATGTGTGTCACATATATCTCCACAAAAACAGTTATACCGTAAAGTCGAAAGCAGATCATGCTACAGCTGTGGAGAGTATGGACATATTGCGTTTCATTGTCCTTATTATCAGACACTGAGGAGGAAACTTGAACTTCCGAAATCAAAACCTAGCTCTTTTAAGAGGAACGAGGAACTCAGTGACACCACCTAAAAGGGATAATGAACCTAAAGTTCAACACATTAGCCAATCGTCTGTTTATCACAAACAGGCCTTACAAAAAGCTTGCTTATGGAAAAAAATCAACCTCATTGTCTGATAATGAGAACAAGAACATCTGAGCTTCCCTCACCCTCGAATGGTCAATGGGTTGAGTTTATGATGTGTGATGCCTCTGGGAAACCCAAGCCAGTGAAGGCTTGAGTCCCTAACATGAACTAACATTTTCAATTGAATGTGTAGGTGTTCGCTATAGTGCTGAAACCAACTCGTGGATTATAGATAGCGGAGCATCCAAGCACATGACAGGGAACAGGGATCTCTTATCAAACGTCAAACAGATAAACGGAGGCCATGTTTCATTTGCTGGAAACAAAGGTGGGTACATCATAGCTCAAGGGGAAGTAGGTAATCAGAAAGTGAAGTTTGACAAGGTAAACTACATTCAACAACTTCAAAATAACTTGCTTTCTGTTTCTCAAATCTGTGATAAAGGGTTTAAGGTAGTTTTTAACAACAAGAAGTGCTATGTCCTGAAAAAGGACTATGTCATCCCGGAGGACCAAGTCTTAATGTTTGCCTCAAGATATAAGGACCTTTATGTCTTGGATCTATCAAAGGCCTCCACAATGGATCATGAAGTTCAGTGCTTCTTATCAAAAGCTACTGAGAAGGATTCCATCTCCTGGCATAGGAGAATAGGACACATTAATCTATGAAAGATGAATCACTTGATCCAGTATGATCTAGTGAGAGGAGTTAACGTCAAAAACTTCCAACTTCCAGATTTCTGTGTTGCGTGTAAGAAGGGAAAACAGACGAAGAAATCTCATAAGGACAAAAATGTTCATTCCATCGAACTACCTCTTGAACTTCTTCACATGGATCTGTTTGGTCTAGTCAGTACAAGAAGCATCGTAGGTGATTTGTACTGCTATGTAGTTACTGATGACTACTCAAGATTTTCTTGGGTGATGTTTCTAAAATCCAAATCAAAAACATTTGAGTCATTCAAGGAATTAGTAACTACTCTGGAGTCTCTATACAAGTTGAAGGTATGAAGCAGTTGCAAATGCGTGTTACATGCTAAATCGAGTTCTGGTAGTTAAACACCACGGAAAGACGTGTTACGAGTTACTACAATGACGTAAACCTAATCTAGAGTATCTCGAGCCGTTTGGCGCTCCGTGCACCCTCTTGAAGAATACTCAGGAGGGAAAATTCAGTGAGAAGGCTGACGAAGGTATCTTTCTAGGACACAA
Source organism: Flaveria trinervia (assembly GCA_025506515.1). Classification (NCBI taxonomy): domain Eukaryota; kingdom Viridiplantae; phylum Streptophyta; class Magnoliopsida; order Asterales; family Asteraceae; genus Flaveria; species Flaveria trinervia. The sequence goes on from CM046443.1 coordinate 69,345,305, forward strand.
CATACCGAACAAGAGAGTTTACAACAACTCAACGGGTCAAGTAGAAGTGTGGTGTAACGTGATGTTCAGAGATACACCACACCATTTGCTGAAAAGGACCCGCCTTCTTTTTCGACTATGATGGATTCTTCATGTCCTTCAACATCCCACTCTCCACCTCTGATGATGAGTTGGCCACAAAGATGATGTATGATGTCTTGAACACACCTTCACTAGATTCAACATCATCTGGTTCACAAGGTCAGTCATCAAACAACTCAGGGGGAGTACCTGAAGATAGTGATTCTTCATCTGATGAAGAAGCTGTGGAGACTAATCAGAACAACCAGGAGGAACAGGTTCCTACTACTGCAAGTCCACAAGCATCTAACATTGATGCCTCTGAGTCTTTGGAACCTCAGATTCCTACTGCCTCGGATACTGAACCAAATGTGCATAATCTTGATTCTGAGGTAGTTGTTCCAACCACTCCTAGATCACGCCTAAATGTATATCATCCTTTGGATAATGTCATTGGGGATGTCAGATCAGGGGTTCAGACCAGAAATCAGTTGTACTTAGCTGATTATGCCTCGTTGATGGAAAAGGGATACCTTCACGACGGTGTGTATTGTTTCTTTGTGTCTCAGTTTGAGTCAAAGTATGTTAGTGAAGCCCTGAATGATGAGGCATAGGTGAGTGCCATGCAAGAACATCTTCAGTTCAAGAAGTTAGGAGTATAGACTTTGGTGGATAGACCTAAAGGTGCTAAGGTCATTGGCACCAAATGGGTCTTGAAATTCAAGAAAGATGATCAAGGCGTGATCATCAGAAACAAGGCTCGACTTGTTGTTCAAGGATTTCGACAAGTTGAGGGCATAGATTACAATGAAGTGTTTGCACCTGTGGCAAGAATAGAAGCAATCCGTATATTCCTTGCCTATGCATCATACATGAAGATTAAAGTTTATCAACTTGATGTGAAAAGTGCATTCCTTCATGGTGAAATCAGAGAGACAGTGTACATCAGTCAACCCGAGGGATTTGAGGATCCATATCTTCTGGACAGAGTTTACAAACTCGACAAGGCTTTATACGGACTTCATCAAGCTCCTAGAGCCTGGTATGAGAAACTCTCGACTCACCTTATGAAACACGGTTTTCGTAGAGGTGTCATTGATTGTACACTGTTCATAAAAGAAAAGGATGGAGATTTGCTGCTTTTCCAAATTATGTAGATTATAATCTTCGGTTCAAAGAACGAAGATCTATGTAAAGAGTTTGAAGCAGTAATGAAAGCTGAGTTTGAAATGAGTGTCATGGGAGAGATGAAATTCTTTCTCGGGTTACAGGTGGATTACACACCAAAAGGGATATTCCTACATCAGACCAAGTATGTAGGAGATATTCTCAGTTGGTTTGACATGGAGAATGCTTCCGCAGCTGGGACTCCACTTGCTACAAACCATGATGTAGCACCCGACGAGAATGGTGATCTGGTCGATGCCACCATGTACCAGGGAATGATTGGATCCCTCATGTACCTCACTGCCTCAAGACCTTTATCGTGTATGTGACATGTTTATGTTCAAGATATCAGACAAAGCCAAAAGTTAACCATCTGATAGGGGTCAAAAGGATCTTCTGTTATTTGAAGGGTACTCCAACACTAGGGTTGTAGTATCCTCATGACGATGACTTTGAGCTAACAACGTATAGTGACTCGGATTACGGGGGTTGCAAGATTAACTACAAGTCTACATCAGCGGGATGTCAATTCTTTGGGAGGAGATTAGTGACCTGGCAGTGTAAGAAGCAGACCTCGGTTGCTTTGTCAACCTATGAAGCCAAATATGTTGCTACTGCAAGTTGTTGTTCACAAATCATATGGATTCAACAGCAAATGCAGGACTATGGCTTGAATTTCTCGTCTAGTCCTATTTTTTTATAACTCTGCTGCTATTGCAGTAACTAAAATCCGGTCCAACATCCTAAGACCAAACACATGGGCATAAAATATCACTTTATACGTGATTGTTTTGAAAAGAACCTAATCGATGTGATTAAAATAAATATTGATTTTCAACGCGCTAACCTCTATACAAAGGCTTTTGATAAACCACGATTTCTATATTTGTTAGAGGTCAACGGCGTTAAAAAGAAAAGTGATGTAATTCCTGAAGATGACCATGTGTAGTCCGATGCGTATAGTCAAATTTTCTTTTAATATTTATTTTCTTTATTTATTTTTTTGAGTAGTTTAATTAAATTGGTGTTATTTTTTCACCTATTAAAATCCTAAAAAGTGTAAATCGGTTACGGTTTTAGAATTTTAGGGGGAGAATAGGTCAATTAGTAACATTAGAAAAAAACGAGGGAGGAGGAGAGGCAAGCTGATAGAAATTAGATCGTATCTGTGATACCGATTCAATGACTTTGGAAAATGATAGTACACAGGAACAAACCACTTGGGATTTTAAAAGTTTAAATTGAATAAGATGCGAAGTTAAAAGTATAAGTTTGTATAGTCTGAGCAATATAAAAGAAAAAATGATAGTAAAACTAGCTACTACTAAGGTAACACAAAGAAAGTAGACCTAGAGGTTGCTAGACCACAGATGATATGTCGGTAGATTCAACACAATAGATGATTAGACCTTGTTGGTGATCTCAAGAACAAACTAAGTTGTTCAACAAGTTGTGGGCTAACATCTTATCACTGGTTAACACAATCAACAAAATTCCAATAAGGGGTGACGAGAAGAATAAACGCCACAATATGAGTGTAAGACCAAAATATGAGCAAAAGCACATGAAAAAATGCAAAAGCAATCAAACTAATAACTTATGTTGTTGGTGAGATCTATGCAAAAAGATTAAACTTGCTCAAACAAGAAGATAGGTTATGTGCCTCTCTGCTGTGCGGTGGCACTGACCTGAGGATAAGCATAACCTATATATTCTAGAATTCATTGTTGTTTGCCGCCTCTCTGTTGTGCGGTGGTATTGACCTGTGGCTTGGCTTCTCTTTGAAAGTTCTAAGAATAGTCTCTTCTTGAAAACTACCCTGAGACCGCTCAAAAATCTCCTGAGGAATGTTGGTTACCAAATAAGTGTGGGATCCACAAATGCTTGTTGAAATAATCAAACCTTAAACTGTCACCAATCTGAGTCAAAAGTCTGTGTATGTATTTAAGAGGACAAGTATACTGACAATCATCGTGGCTACAATTATTGAAAGTCCAAATCAATATGGGGATCTAATAGTACTAGTATGATTTCTTAAACTTGCTAACGACTCTAGATGAAAAACAAGAATTAAGCATCAAAAGGTGTTGATAACATGTCCCAAATGATTTGAATTGCCTGTATGATTCCAAATTGAATTGGTCCATTTATGGTCAAAATAAATTGAAGCTGCCTTTCCCGGAACCGAATCCATTATATTTCTATCTTAGGATTTACACCTCACACAAAATGTCAAAAACAAGTTTTAGTTTTGTATTTCAGTTTAAGTCTTTTCTTTTGTTTAAATATTGTTAATGCAGTTTGTTAGATATCAGACTATACCATAGAATTCAATAGGAGATGTAATCACCTAAAAGGGACACGTCTGAGGTGACCACACATGCTTTCAAATGAAAAATCAGTCATGTCTGAGGTGAAAAATTGTTTAAAAGGATCATGCCTGAGGTGATCAAAAGTTTTCCAAGTTAACATGATCATGTTTGAGATGATCAAATGCTCATAATGTTTAATCAAAAGTTAAAAGGGATTAATTGTGGAATGGTCATAAAGTCAAAATCATGAGTATGATCCAATCGCACGACTGGACCATGAGTATGGACCAACCATACGAATGGACCAAACTCATGCACTAGAAAGCCGAATGACACATGAGTATGAACCATTCACCCGAATGGCTTATCAGATTGAGCAGTAGACCGATGGAGCCTGTGCGAATGAGTCAGTCGCCCGACTGAACCCCAGTCGCCCGACTGAACCCCAGTCGGCCGACTGAACCCCAGTCGGCCGACTGAACCCCAGTCGGCCGACTGAATGTGATCGACTATGCCAATCGCACGACTGAGGTCCAATCGCCCGAATGAACAGAGCGAATGGGTCCAGTCGCCCGAATGAAATCAGATTCAGTATAAATAGGGCCATAGTCGATCGCATTCAACTCATCACCCCCAGTCGCCCTAAAATCGCACAGCCTACCGTTACTCTGCCAAAATTTCCTCTGACCCAAATTGATTACATATTTTGATATTCTAACATTCGTTGGTGCATATACAGGTAAAAGCGATGTGGCCATGCCAAAGACTCCGTCGATTAGACTCCAAAATCAAGAAATTGGCCCTAACTAGACTGAGACTGTAAATGGACTAATAACCAAACTAAAGCAAATAAAATGTTGAAATAAAGGTATTAGGTTATTAGTATAATGATTGTGATTCTAAAGACCATTACATGACGTCTAATTTCAAGAGTTAGTTCAAATTCGAATCTCAGTTCGACCGAACAGTAGGCCATGCGACTGGACACCAGGATGAACTCCAATCGCACGATTGAGCTAGTCGAATGGCTCAATCGGCCGAATGGATAATGCGAATGAGCTTAGTCGGCCGACTGAACCAATCGCCGGCTTAGTCAACCGACTGAACTCAATTGCCTGCTCAGTCACCCGACTGAATCCGTCGCATGCCAGATCAACTGATTGAACACAGTCGCGTGGTTCAATCGCATGATTGAACCAGAATGAATTCAACCAAGTTAATTAGAACTGATTTGTGCTGTGTGGTTATCTAATGTCTACGTTTTTGTGTTACAGATTGATGACTGACAGGTGGTCCATTAACCCTAAGCACAACATATGGCTCACTTAGATGCCACTACTCGGAACGGTGCCGAGTTTGCAGGGATTATCGCATTCCTTAAGCGATCCAGGATCTACAAGGCTATATCCACACCATGCACCCCTACAGGTCTATTCAGCAGGCCTTCTGGGAGGGGCATCGGTTGATCGCTCTCACGAGCCATACAACATCAGGAGTTCTATTTTTGGGATGGATATTGAGGTTACTGCTAAGGATATTCGGCGTGTACTTGGGTTGGGTGATGATTCAGACCACCCTACCAGACTTCACCGCTAACTGTGAGAGGGTGCTTCTTGAGGATGAAGTACGTTGGGGATATTAATGCAGGTGTGCTTAACAAGAGCAACCCGTATCCCCAGTACAGTACTTGGCACATGTCATCCTCAAGTGGTTGGCTCCGCGAAAGGGTGGGTTTGATGATCTTTCAGACCAGATTCAAAATGCCTACGTGGCACTGGTACTGAACCACCCTTTCAGCTTCTCGAGCATGATATTCTCTTACTTGATAGAGAATCTGGAGGCTAAGGGCAAAGAGGGTTTTTGCATGTACCTTAGGTTTCTTTAGATGATTTTGATGAGAAGCTGTCCACACTGCCCAAGGAGAGCCAAGACGTTGTGTCGTTGCAGATCATGGATGAGACGACACTAGGTCGTATGAAGGTCTACCGGGGAAAGCAGGTCAAACCCCCGGTGAAGAGACTATTCGGCCACCTGGCTAAGGTTGATTACGTGGCGCCAGGGAGGCATAAATGGCGCCATGCAGATAGTGATTCGGATGTCGAGCAACTTGAGCTCCCTGAAGATGACTCCGACGACAATGGCAGCGGTGATGATGGAGATGCAGGGCCCACTCAATTGAGGGCCGCACTGCTAATATAGCATCTCTAGTATCCACCCAAGGTGGGACGGAGGCAACAAGTTTCCATTAGGACTTCCAACCTGATGAGGAGGAGGAGGAGGAGGAGGATGAAGACCGTTGACTTGAACGGTGGGCAGCAGGTAGTTGCCACTGAGCCAGGGATTAGGGTGGCTTGTGAACTCCTAGGAGGGTCTGGGGGACACTATGACTGATCCAACCTACACCCCAGATCAACCCAGCGTCCTAGGAGGAGCATCCACTTGAAGGGTTCAAGGAAGAAAAGGATGGCTCAGCCCCACGGGATGAAGAAGAAGAGGAGGAGGATGACTTATCACCCCCACCACTACTACCTCCACTTCCACTACTCCACCCACTATCACCACTACCACCACTCCACCTACCACCACTATCATATCTACCACCTCACACACCAATACCACACCCACTCCACCATCTACCCACATACAATCCACCTCCACTACAACTCATCCACACCACCTTCATCTATACCACCCCCAATCTTCACCACTGCCACCACCACTAGCCACCAAGCAGGACCGTCATCTTACCCTTGCTTTCCATCTGGATCCTCTCTACCTCCCAGTGGGGTAAAGGAACAGCTCTCAGCACTAAACCATATGGTGCTAAAGCTGTTGGAAGCCGATGACGAGAAGATGCCCAGATTCATTAGCTAGTAGAGCTTACTGCTGCACAATCTTAGCAGATATCTCAACAGGCACAACTGATAGAGCAGCAGGCACAGCAGATGGCTGCTTAGAGCTCAGAGATGTCCCAATTCCAGGAGCAACATGTCCATTCAGCAAAACAGATAGAGGAGTTGGAGGCGACCAACAAGACCATCATGCTGAGGCTCAAAGGATCAAAGGATGAGCCACTAAATATCAGAGAAGGAGATGGAGATGATGTGATGATGATGACAGTGATGATGATGATGATGATGATGGTGATGATTAAGGGGAGAATACTGATGCTGGTGATGATGCTAATGTTGATGAAGGAGTGTTGATACTTCTGCTATGGTGCCACATCAGCTCAAGGTCAAGAGAGGCGCACAAAGAAGACCAAGGAGCCCCATCATCTTCTGCTGATCCTACTAACACACCAGCTTCAAGACAAGAGTAATACATAGTTGTTTATGTTATTTAAATCATGTGTATTTGAATCTTGTATCAAATTAACGTAATTAATATTATATTTATTATTGATGTTTACTGCTTTGATTGTTGACTAGTGGTTGATGTGTTACATGTTTAAATCAAGCAGATCCAAATTATCAAAGAGATGAATATGATGTTGCTCCCCTCTAACAGATCAAGAATCAACTCACGATAATTCTTGATCTGCAGGGAATAGTCAGGAGATTGGTGAATTACACTTCTAAAGAAGGAGAGATAATTCGTGATCTCACCAACGAGCAACTTGCTGAAATTTTCCGACTCAATCCTGATGAGATCGTGAAAGATGCTCCAACAGTCCATGTGGAAAGTAACGACGAGCTCAACGACATTGATGAGATCGAGATTGAAGATGTCACGGACCAACATTATCTAGAGTACACTGACATTGAGGGTAATGTCTTCCCAATCTGGGTGACAATCTTGTCAGTGAAACTTTTAAGACTCTGGATAAATGGAACAAGAGTCTGACAAGGAAGAAGATAAGGCCCAACCTCGAAGCTAAAGTCATATCAGAAAGGCTGAGTGGGTTGCATGCTTTGAAGAAATAAGAGCCCGAAGTGCTTCAACGTCAACTGCCTACACCAAGCTGTACAAAGTGAAGAAACATCACAAGGTTCGGGCAAAATCATAGCATGGGCATATTTTGAGATATCAATGTTTATGCAGTTAAACGTGAGAAAAGGATTAAGTACTTCAGGTTCCCACACGACCTGAAGACTCTTCCTAGAATTGAGCTTAACCAGTTAACAAAGTTGAAATTGCTATAACGCTGACCCACACAAAATGTCAGGCTGGTTTGAAGCAGCTCTAAAAAGAGAGTACCACACCAGATGGGTCAACTTCAAACCTCAACACCAACGGGTATATTAGACGGTTTTAGGTTGATGCCATAACTGGAAAACCGAAAATAGTGCTGAAGTGGAGTCCTCCGCGGACAATGTCTAAGATCCCTCTACGGGAAATGCCACATGACTTCACCCCACACTTCAAATGGTGGTACTATGATTGGAGAACATGAGAGGCAGTCATAGTTTTGAACAGAATGGTAAAATGGAAACCATTAGGATATTTGACCTAATGTGGCTTACAAACTTGTCTGCTGATGATGTCTATACATTATACAAGTGGCCACTATTCTATGACTCACGAGATATTGTACAAGCTCTACAATTTCAGAACGTGACACGACTCTGTTTTGCTTTTGAGATACACGAAGGAGTAGCAAGAGAAGAGAAGTACAAGAAGTTTGAAGAGCTTATGAAGGATGTAAGATAATAGATGAAAGTAGGTCCAAGGGGGAGTTTGTAGATACATGTGTCCCTAGTTTCTGAACTCAATGTAATATGTTTTTATTGTCTTACACATATGTAATTGAACGGGTACTTAATGAAATACAATGTATGGCTGTGCTTATAATGTTGAATATTTCATTGCTTGGTATGTAATAACTCATATTGAACTAATTATATAGGTTTGTGGTTGTTTGAATAGATCTAAGTCAAATAATGATTATGAAACATATTCAAACTTAATCATATGAAGTTCTCATGCGATTGTCCCATGCTAATGGATCATACACATGAACAACTTCATGCTAATGAACCAGTCGTATGAATGAACCAGGAGACTGGATCAGTCGCATGATTGTGACATGAGATTGGCTCAGTCGCATGACTAAACACTCAGTGGTGCGAATGGATCAACCGCATGACTCAATCGCACGACTGAACTATGCAAATGGTCCAGTCACACGATTGAGAAAACCTAACCTATAAATACCACCTAAATCATGGAAAAACATTACACTTTGATATTTCGATACCTACACGTCCCTAGCCATCCAGAGACCTCTAGTAACCTGTTCTAACTTCATAGATCGCAGTAGATTGATTGCTAATCATTCTTAACGTTTAGATTCAATCTTTAATTGATTCTATGTGCTTCTCACTGATTGGATCGCCATCAAATAGGATTCCGCACTATTTGATTCGGTACACGCGTAAATCTGTTAGTATTCGTCCAGTACACGATCCTAATATTACTTTTTCAAAATTTACCTTTCCATTGTTTATAGTTTCTTATCCATTTATATAACCACATATAGTGTTCCAAAGCAACATAACTTATTGAAAGTTGAAAGATTTTAAATTGTTAAGGAAGTATCCATTGCTTGTTATGTGCTCAGACAAGCATTTTCCAAATGCCATACACACTAGTTGAAGTTGAGAACCCAAGCCTAGATGGTCTTGGGTTTGTATTGGATTACATTTTTGTTTTAACAGTAGTTTGTTTTTGTTTTTCGATACCACTTTTGTTGGTACAAATGTGTTAAGGATCACTAACAAACATTGCTTTGTCATTTTCTATTGACTTTCATTATGACAATTCTTTTTAGGTATTGATTTTTCATTGGTTGGATTTGGTTTACTTTTCGGCATCAGAACTATCTAATTTTCATCATACTTTGGTGCTGATTTATCTTTTGATACATATTTTTGTTATAATACCAATCTTTGTTTAAGTATTGAATTTTGTTTTGGTACTGAATTTTGTTTGGGTATGGAATTTTGTTTTGGTTCTTGATTTTATTTTGGTAATGAATTTTGGGTTTGGTACTAGATTTTATTTTGGTCTAAGATCTATTTATTTAATTTTATCATGATACTAATGCTTGCTTTGCTACCCATATATTAGTTTGTACCACTTTGTTTTTCCTCTCTAGTACTAATTTCTGAGTTTGTATGAATACTTTCCTTTTTAGTAGTAATATTTGATTAATTGTTAAAAATTGTTTGTTCATATAACTCATTGGATTACAATAGCAATCCCTTGCCAAGAGATTAATCATGCTAGAAATTAAACAACATTTGTGCATAAATTGAAAATGATTTTAAGCAATTTGTTTTCATGAGTTTGATTCTGAAATCTAAGGGGCCGTTTGATTAACTGAATTAAAATCAATTCCAAAAAAACATTATTTGGTTGGTCTATTGAGGGAATTGAAATTGGAAAGTCTTTTCTTAACCAAAGGAATTGACATTCCTTGATATTAGTGATGGAATTCTAACATTCAATTGGAAAGTTAATGATGACCAAAAAGACCATTCGCTTCTTTCATTCTTTTACTCTTAGTTGGTGCTAGACACTAAAGAAAATCAAACATTTATCATTAGTCTCATCTTCATAATCCTAAATTCAAAAACTAAAATGAACAAATAAAAAAAGTTGAATACTTTGAATTCTGGATCAAAATTAAACTGAAATTCTTTATTATAAATAAATCAACTAGGAGATGAATAATAATTCAAAGATAAAAAACAACCTTAGATAAACAACAAATCAAAATCAAACCAAAAGAAACAACAAACATAAATCGAACCAATATATTCGAACAAATAGGCAATGAACAGAATATTAACCACAAATCTAAGCAAATCAAGACAACAACTAAAGATAGTGACTAGAAATTGAACGCTCTCTGGTGGCAGAAAAGCAAGTCAAACAAACAATGATGAACAATGGTGACGAGAACTTGAAGGGATGGCCTAGAGGGTTGGGAGGGGATTGAATAAAAAAGGGATGAATGAATAAGGAAGGCTGGAAGGGGCATAGCAATAAAAGGGTTCTTTTGCATTTAAAACATTCCAATTCCTTTTTCATATTTACAAACCAAACATGTTATTAGCTTTTAAAGATTTTCATTCACATTCCAATTTTAATTCAAATTCTATTTTAAAAAAAAAAATCATTCTCCAAACTAAACAAGCCCTAAGATTTGACACATTGACTTTATTTTCTATAAAAAAAGTTTGCGAGAAGTTAATTTGAAGATCAATCATATTTTGGTTCTTCGTTACCTGATTTATATTTGGTACCATTTGAGTAAATTAAAATTAAGAAATCAAACTTATTTGACCTAATTTCTACATAAGCATTTAGAACATCATCAAGCTTAATATTTGGCATTAGTTTAGGCTTAGGAGTGTAGTTACATGGAGGTTCTACATTGTTAGACACTAAACTGGTTTTCAATTTGCTATTCATTTGATCTCCACAAATTATTATAAGTTAGCATTTGCTCCGTTAAACTTTTTAACATGAAACTTTGATCACGTAGCATTCAGAAGTACAATAATCTTTTAATACCTATGGTAGCACTTTTGTTTGTAATGATTGTTGTGCAAGGTTACAAAAATTGTATTTATAAGTCTCATACAATGATCTACATCTTTACTTAACTACCCTAACACATGATCTAGAATAACTAAGTACAAAAGTACAAAACATTGTACAAGTATTTCCTAACACATGATCTAGAGTAACTAGTACAAAAGTATAAAACATTGTACAAGTATTTCTTTTCTTCTTCAGCCGCATTTGTATTAACACATGTGCATTAACTAATGCCAGTGTATAACACTAGGTTGCATTTCTTCTAAATGTTCATAAGTATTTGTTTTATGTCACCGCATTAGTCTATGCTGTACACAATGTTCATCTTCATTTTTCTAAGTCACCCGTATACGAATAATAATGCGGATGACCAAATACTCAATCTTCTATTACATTCACAATCTTTTTCCTTAGTAACATTTCTCTCATCACTTAGTATACATTCAACCAGCTAAAGATTATAGTCACCACATGAATTGTCGTGCATGATCTTTTGACGGTCCAACAGTGATATCCTTTGATCGATATGAAATAGTCTCGATAGTAACTCTTAAACCTGGACGTCACAAAACTTAGTTACTCTTAAGTTTAGTATGGTACGCATTAGTCTCAATATCTAACATAAAGAATAAAGAATATATGAATTAAATTTTATTTGCTCATTAACGATTTAAACTAAGTTTCAACAAATCTGTAAAATGAAATGAAAGAACATAAGAAAAGGTATGTTATTTTATTAAATTAAATACAAGTTAGAAATTATAGAAAATATCATAGTATCATAAAATAGATAGAAAAAGTACAAGGCTAAATTAAACATAAAAAGGAAAATAAATAATCATTTATATATGACTCGTAAAGTAGCCAATTTGGTTTGAGTTGGTTCAAACTTGACAAGAGGAAACGCCAACTCTCTCATTTCTCGTAGTTGGACTACTTAAGTTACAGATTTTTGCAAACATATCGAACTCACAACCAAGCTAATATCACCATATTGTGCCCTTATCCAATTACCAGCCTTGGTATAGTGTGTCATCACACATAACCACTATTTTCATCATCCTTTTCTCCCAGTTACTTATGTTTTAAAGACACTTTCATAAACTTCAAGTAACATAGCTAACTAACAAAAACTCAAACTAGAATAACACCACTCATGTCCATCATGCATCATCTTTTATTTGTTTTGCTTAATGACCTATAGAAAGAAGTTATATATATATATATATATATATATATATACATACATACATATACATACATACATATATATATATATTATATATATTTTTTTTTTTTTAATTTAGAAAAATTGATTTGTTTGGAATTCTTCCACCTTCAAAAGCCAAGCATATTTACATTAGTAAAACCTAGGCTAAAAATGCACACATCTTCTTACTCTACAACTGTAGCCCAGCCGCTATTTAAACCAATATTGTTTGCTTTTTTTTAAAAGGTTGACAAGTGGTAAGTACTTATGAGATCACTCACTAGTGGAGGGAATCATGTCGGATTCGCCAAGGTGTCATAGGAACTTCCCTTGGATTCATCGTCATTATGAGCTTTGCCATAATATCTTGAATATATAGAAGTTAAGTGGCACTGGTATCCTTTACAACATCTAATATCTTATATAAACTAATGTTTTCTACTTTTCTTATCAGTTGCTCACTAATTTCTTTTTGGTTGCCTGAGTAGAATTACCAAAAGGCCACTCATCCCACTCAAACATATTCAACTATAAAGTTCTTTTTTTATCCATAATCACTACATTAAAATCCTTTGATTGTATTTGAGTCGGAATAGTTCTTATTTCCTAATATCTTCCACATGGAAGGAATTAAATGGAATTTTTCTATTGTGTCACACCAGGGCATGAGCACCACAAGTCAATGCTGTAAGGTATCAAAATGTATTATATTAAAACACTTGAGTAATTTGTGTACACATTAAAACACATGCAAAAGTGTCAGCTTAAACGAACAGAGCAAGTGCACTTGCAAGCACATGCATACACACATTTACGTATCATTGTTAAAACGTCGGCTTAAAAAGGCAAACAAAACATTGTTGAGTTTGTTTTTCCTTTGTTGTGTGATTAGTACACACTCCCCCGCCCCTAATATATACATACATATACTTTTCTGCGACTACAATATAAAATACGTCCTATAAACGTGCCTCCGACATGCACCGAAGATGCATACATTGGAGGTTGCATGTTGGCGAACAATAATTGTTAAAGAAAATTAACAATAATAATTCAAATTAACTTTGTTGAAGACGTACATATACGAATACGTAAAATCATTGTTACCAGCCTTGACATATGAGATAAAAAGACCCATTTGTCAATAATTAAAAGTTATAGGGTTTATGAAAAGGATTTGCTTTAATACAAGGGATGACATGTGTAACTTAATCACAAATTCAGGGACTATTTATATACCTTTATGAGCTTTTCTATTATTGGTAAGGTGGCTTGACTTTTTCTGTAATGTTCTGGAAAGGCCACCCTTTACTTGCACCCTAGTTTGCAGGTGAACGTATTTACAATCAGATAGTAAAGCAATGGATCTTCCTTCCACATGGCTATCACAACAAGTAAGTAAAACATAAAACATATATTGCTCAAATAAAATCATTTATACATATAGATATATCTTGATTCCTGTACATACAAGTGTTTGAGGGGTTTGATCAATCTATTGATCTGCAGGAAGTGCACGATAATGACTTTATTAACCAGTATCAGATGATGAAACCTTATCACATGGTGGCTGATCACTTCAGTGTTGAATCATTTTCCTCAGAAAGCAACACCAAAACCCCATCTTTTGTAGATCATGCTTTTGAAGTTCCATCAAGTGTCAAAGAAATGTCCAATATCAAAAAGCTGTCTACTTATAAAATGACAAACAATATTATGAACAAACTTATTCCAGCAAATGAAACCCCAATCTAAAGTCCCTTCCTGATAATCACAATACTTTTACTATATCTTTTGGAGATTTAAAACCTAAAGATGAGGTCCTACCATACTGCGATTCATTCGATTACACAACGGCCGCCAAAAGAGTTCCAATCACGATCAGGATAGCATCCAGCTGCGAGATCATATGCTGGCTGAGAGGAGAGAAGAGAGAAGTTGGCTCGACGGTTTATCTTTTTGTCTTCCTTACTTCCTGGGCTTAAGAAGGTTTACTTATCTTAATCATACAAACAAACCTTTAGGATTCAGTATGTTAAGTTTGTTATTTATTTATCTGTTTGTAGACGGATAAGGCAACTGTGTTAGAAGATGCAACTAATTACATACTAGACTTCAGTGCCGCGTGAAGGAACTTGAGGGATTATCAGACATGAAAACAAAGAATATGCAATCATCCTTATCCGTGAAAAGATCAAAACAAAGCTGCAGTGAGAGGATGTGTCCTCTTATGATGAAAGAATTGTTGGAGAGAGCAGTAGCCCTTGCAGTCCTGAGGTAGAAGTGAGGATGTCAAGTGGCAGTGTTCTTGTGCGAATTTACTACGTAAAGAATTATTTGTTGTTGGTGAAAGCGCTTAGTGAGATGCAGAAGCTCGGTCTTTGTATCACTAGTAGCAGTGCTTTGCCATTTGCCAATACGAATCTTCTTATCACCATTGTTGCTAAGGTATAATGTAATCTGTTGATCCTTGAAGATGAATTTAATTTGTTTCTCAGTAATGATTTGAGCTATATCAAGTTTTATGCCACAGCTTATGTGCCTGTTTACATTACTAAACACACTTTCTTCTTCATTTCTCCTTATTTCTACAGAAGAATGAGGACTTTCTGATGACATCAACAGATCTTGTGAAAAACTTAAAACGAGCGTTTTCAACTTTAGATGCCATGGAAGTTCAAGATTGTAACTCTGAGATTCCTCACTAATGCTATCATTTCCTCAAAGCCTAAAACCCATCAACAGGATTCTAGGGTTAAATAATAGTGTCACTCCTGATTAATTTTTACACTTTTTAAGATGGATGGTTTAATGGTGGTGATAATCCTTCAACTGTGATCTCCGTTGTGGTTTCAAGTATGCTAATTATATTGTAAGTAATTTCCATTATGTTTAAACATGAAACCCTACATCTTAATTTGTTGTTATGGTCTTTTTCCAGGAAGAAATGTATTCTTGGCTTTGAGAACCATGGTAGTAAGTATCTGCTTGGAATTATTATCCCTAGAATCTTGTACTTCTCTTTTTATATTATATATTACACATGTACATTTTTTTTCCGAACAGCATTACACTTGTACAAATAAACCTGTTTTATGACATGTTTAAAACCCTCATAATTCTATACTAGAGATATGCTTTCTCCTGAAACTCAACATCACAGCCTTTAGCAAGGCACTTAGTGGTGCAGCTTCAACTTGTATAAATTAGGAGCATAAGATAGCATGCACCAGAATAAAATGTCATTCCTAGTGACGTCCTTTCTTAGGGCTTGGTACTACAAGAGAAATATTATAGTTTTCAACGTCTCACATGGAGAAAACATGTAAGCTTTTAATTGGAAGTTCTCTGACAACTTTATGTTACAACAAGTTACAGAAGTTTGATCAACTTCAAGATTCGCTTATGCATGAGTCCTTGTCACGGAGTTTGCTTTGATATATGCAAAAGTAGATAATTGTTTTATGGGCGTTCATATCAACTGATACGTTTGGTAAGAAATGAAACATGTCAAAAGATTCAAAAAAAAAGTAGAAATTGGATCTCTGAGAAGAAATTTTTTAGACTTGCAACTTGAAGATTCAAATGTGTCTAAGGAAATCGAAATAATCTTAAATATGTTTGGTTGACCGAATAATATAGTTGGTCTGTAAAATTGTTAAAGAGTTAGATTGTAGTGCAAGGTAGATGGGGTCGTGATGGTGATTCAATATGCGCAAATATTAGGGGTGAAAGTGACAGTGGTGGCAATGGTGGTATGGGCAGATAGAGATGTAGAATGAGGGTTGTGTTTGTGGTGGCGAAACTGGTAATAAATGAAGGTGACAAGTTTTGACGTGGTTGTGACGGTAATGTGGGCAGGAGGGCGCATGGTGGTGGTTGTCACACCCCCGCTAAGAGCGGAAACACGGGGTTGCGACGAGACGGGAATCGTCATAACACATGGTAAGCGATAGAGATGCGATAATAATAATGATGACAAGCATGTCATGACAACATCCGACAACAAGGAGACTTGTGTCGTGTTTAGTCAGTATTCACGACAACATAGCCATAAGCATAAACATGATATAAGATAACATAGATAATAACATTGTATGCAATTCCACAACCCGGGAACGAGTTACAAAGTATAATGTTGTGAAACAGTTACAACAATTGTTTTCAAAATGACAAGTTTAGCCCGAAAATGCATCCTAGAGTCTCCACTAAGGCAGCACACCTAGAACCTCAGCTAGCATGATCACCTGAAAAGATATACTCAAAATGGTCAACAAAATTGTTGGTGAGCTCGCAGGTTTAAAAGTAAATAAGTAATGATGTTGTATAAAGTTGTTGCAGAATACCGTGCATACAGTTATAAGCAAGCAAAATCACATGACAAGAGCTTTACAACCAAACCTAATGATGTACACAAAGAATCTTGTCGGAATATATTCACCCAAGCCCGTTCCTGCTTTTGTTGGTACTAACTAGTATACCAATACAAGGGTGGAGGTGTCAACCCAGTAGTACTACCAATACCTATCCGTCGGTTCCCACACTGGAATTAAATGGTTGTAAGAAAGAACCACAAAGCAGACTCAAGCATGTATCAGATAAGTACCCACAAAACAGTAGCACGTTGATTCCAAGTATGTACATGTATGTATGTTGTACAGCATAGAAAACGGCGAGCATACTTTTCCCCCATGTTTGTAAATGTTTGTAAAGTAGTATAAGCATAAAAGGGGCCACGAAGCTCACTTGTTTAGTGGTAAGTATGAATGATCAAGATTCCCACAGTTGGATGCAATGATCGGTCAAACACCTATTGACAGTTATTGTTAAGCATTAATGACGTGTATGAAGCGTATAGAAATGTTTGGTCAGTTCGGGTTGTATCGGTTCGGTCGTGGGTAGCACCACACAAGCGGACACATGTATCAGATCTATGTAATCCAAGTACTACGAGTAGTCGTCATTGCTTATGACATCCGTGAAATGATCTCATGGTTATGAAAGATAGCACTTGTTAAGTATTTGAGTTCCAATTGGATTGTCGTTAATTGTAAAATATTAGGTTGATTTCAATTGAAATAGTATGTGCATGTTGATAGCGTTGACTTTAATCTTTGTGATCAAGCAATGACACTTTTACTGATGTTACTTTATCATCATCAGACGTTCAAGAGGAAGTTCGCACTCAACATCATCAGTCACACAACAGGACCAGACGCTCGATTCAACGCTCCATTCGTACGAATCAACCTTTAATCATACGAATCAGCTTCATTCATACGATTGAGTCTTCATTCGCATGACTGGCATTCAGTCGTATCACACAACACATTCGCACAACCCAACCTCCATGCGCACGAATCAACCCCTCATCATGCGATTAGCTACTTTCATGCGATTGAACCTTCATTCGTGCGATTGGACTCCAGTCGTGCGAAACACGCACAATCGCATACATTCAGTCGGTCACCTGACTCAATCGCACGCATTCATTCGTTCGCATGACTCATTCGCACACATACATACGATCGCACGACTCAATCGCATGACGTCCCCAGTCGCATAACTCAGTCGCCCGAATGACACAGTCGTATGGCTCAGCCGCACAACTCACCCAGTTGCACGACTCAGTCGCATGACATACCCAGTCGCCTGAACTACAGGTTCGCGACTGCAGAAGTGCAGAGCAGCCTTCGGCTACTCCGCATGGGTTTTACACAACAAGGACTTCCAGAAACACTCTACAAACATACACAAACATGAACACAAGCAGAAAAACCTCACACGCACCCACAGACCTCATGTGTTCGGGTTGAACCCGAACACCCGAAACCCTAGTTTGGACAGCCGTGAATAAGCAAGAAGAGGGGCAACCAAAGTCGTCTACCTGCTAGAATAGAGTAGATTAGGCTGTAGATGGAGTCTAGACGACAAGAACAAGACCACGCGGTTGGATTTGGTGCTAGAATGAAGAAGATGTAAAGAAGAAAGTGAAGAGGATGAAGGAGATGAAGAAAATGAGATTAAGGCTGGAATATGGGTTTATATACCCAGCCCAAGTTTGCAAAATGGCGAGTTTAGTCCCTGCACTTACCCTCGAGTTCCCAAAATTTGTTTCGGTTGATTACGACCTTAAAGTTTTCGTTATTAAGGTTAAAAATGGTTTAATGGTAATTGATAGTTTTAAAATGGTTTTATTAATGATAATGGTTGAAATAAAAATGATATATTTGTGGTAATGGTGAAAATTTATAAAAAGTTTATGCTTAGCACAAGTTCACGGAGTAAGTACATGCACAAGGGTAACAAAGCAGACATGATTCCTTAAAGCAGGAGTTCATGAAGAAGAGGAAGAATACTTAAAATAATTCTATGCCTAATTATGTCGTTCGACGGACCTTAAGGTGACGGTGTCATAGTATCCCCCGGTTGAGAGAATTTCGTCCCGAAATTCAGCTGGAGTTAGGTCCAAGAGTGTCATCCACAAATAGGTGTGGGTATTTGAGTTTCATTCGATCTTCCTGTTCCCATGTAAACTCTGGCCCTTGTTTTGAATTCCACCTTACGCGAACAATTGGTATTCTACTGTGCTTCAACTGTTTGACCTTACGATCCATGACCTCAATGGGTTCCTCAATAAAATAAGCTTTCGTCGATTTTAATATCCTCAATGGGTATTTGAAGTGATTCGTCAGCCAAACACTTCTTGAGGTTCGACACATGGAATATCATGCACACCGCTGAGTTCTTGTGGTAACCTTAATCGGTAAGCCACTGGACCAATTCTTTCTGTAATCACGAATGGTCCAACGTATCTTGGGGCTAATTCCCTTTCTTTCCAACTGAACAACTCCTTTCCAAGGAGAGACTTTGAGTAACACTCGGTCCCCAACGTTGAATTCTAGAGGCTTTCGACGATTGTCGGCGTAGCTCTTTTGGCGATCTCTAGCGGCTTTCAGTCTATCTTTGATTTGGAAGATCTTGTCGGTTGTTTCTTGAATGATCTCTGGGCCTGTTAAGACTTTCACCGATCTCGGCCCAACAACGGGTATCTACACTTCCTTCCATACAACGCTTCGAACGGAGCACACCCAATGCTGGTGTGGTAGTTGTTATTGTATGAGAACTCAATCAATGGCAAATGAGTATCCCAACTACCACCAAAGTCGATTACACATGCTCTCAGCATGTCTTCCAGTGTTTGTATGGTTCGTTCACTTTGGCCATCTGTTTGAGGCTGATAGGAGGTACTCATGTCTAATCGAGTGCCCATTGCTTTCTGTAGTGTCTGCCAAAATCGTGAAGTGAATCGCCGTCACGGTCGGAGATGATTGACACCGGCACTCCGTGTCTTGTCACGACCTCTTTTATGTATAATCTCACCAACTTGTCCATTTTGTAGTCTTCTCGGATTGGCAAGTGTGTTGATTTCGTCATTCAATCCACTACGACCCATATCGAATCGTGCCCGTTGCTCCTCGAGGGAGTTTGGTAATGAAATGGCTATGTTCTCCCATTTCCATTCGGGAATCTCAGGTTGCCGTAACAGTCCCGATGGTTTCTAATGTTCAGCCTTAACTTTCGAGCATGTCAAGCATCTGCTGACGTACGTGGCAATGTCTTTCTTCAGGCCTGGCCACCAGTACAGATCTTGAGATCGTGGTACATCTTGTCTGCGCCAGAATGAATAAAATCACGTCTTGTGTGCTTCATCCATGACCAAGGTACGTACACCTCCCCCTTGGGTACCCATATACGGTCCACGAAGTACTGTACACCATCGTCCTTGCACATCAGTTGTTTATCCAACCCTCAGAATTCTTCTCCCGCAAGGTTTTCTTCTTTCAACACCTCACTTTGTGCAATTTGGATCTGAGTTTTCAATTTGTTTTGAATGGTCAATCCCAAAGCTCGAGCACGTAGTGGTTTTACGCGTTCTTTGCGGCTTAGAGCATCAGCCACCACGTTAGCTTTTCCAGATGATACCGGATTTCACAATTGTAGTCACTAAGAAGCTCTACCCAGCGTCGCGTCGCATATTGAGTTCCTTCTGATCCAGAATATGTTGAAGGCTTTATGATCTGTGTAGATGATGCATTTGGTTCCATATAGATAATGCCTCCATATTTCGAGTGCAAATACTACAGCACCCAACTCAAGATCATGAGTCGTGTAGTTCTTCTCGTGCACCTTAAGTTGTCGTGAAGCGTAGGCAATCACCTTATCTTTCTGCATTAGTACACATCCCAACCCTTGATGCGAAGCATCACAGTACACTACAAAATCATCAGTTCCGTCTGGGAGGGACAATATCGGTGCATTGCACAGCTTATCTTTCAGCGTTTGGAACGCCTGTTCTTGCATGTCCCCAATCAAACTTCTTGTCTTTCTGAGTCAACAATGTCAACGGTTGAGCGATCTTTGAAAAGTTCACAATGAAACGACGATAGTATCCGGCTAATCCTAAGAACTGCCGTATCTCTGAAGGTGTCGGGGTGTATCCCATTTCTTTACCGCTTTGATCTTGCCGGGATCTACATGAATCCCGTCTTTGTTAACCACATGACCCAAAAACTTCACCTCTCGCAGCCAGAATTCACACTTCGAGAACTTGGAGAAAAGTTTCTCTCCTTACAGTTCCAGTATTGCCCGAAGGTCTTCTTCATGGTCCCCTTCGATTGAGAGTAGATAAGTATGTCGTCAATGAATACGATCATAAACTTATCCAAGTAAGGTTTGCACACCCGATTCATCAGGTCCATGAACACAGCTGGTGCGTTAGTCAATCCGAACGGCATGACCAAGAACTCATAGTGCCCATAACGAGTTCTAAACGCTGTCTTCGGTACGTCCTCCTCGATAACCCTTAGTTGGTGATATCCAGATCGAAGGTCGATCTTGGAAAAATACGAAGCTCCTTGTAACTGATCAAACAAGTCGTCGATCCTGGGGAGAGGATACCGATTCTTCACAATTAATTTGTTCAACTCACGGTAGTCTATGCACATACGAACGACCCATCCTTCTTCTTGAAAAATAAAACCGGTGCTCCCCAAGGCGAGTGACCCGGCCAAATAAAACCCTTCTCCAGTAGTTCCTGTAACTGGCTAGATAACTCTTGCATTTCAAACGGTGCCAACCGATACGGTGTCCTTGCTACCCGTGTAGCTCCAGGAATCAACTCAATACGAAATTCCACCTGCCGTGGAGGAGGCAAACCAGGCAAGTCATCAGGGAATACATCTGGGTAATCCCGCAC
Organism: Flaveria trinervia; assembly: GCA_025506515.1. NCBI lineage: Eukaryota > Viridiplantae > Streptophyta > Magnoliopsida > Asterales > Asteraceae > Flaveria > Flaveria trinervia. The sequence continues at coordinate 69,366,864 of CM046443.1, forward strand.
TACAGGGATATCTGCTAATTTCTGCTCCTCTTCTTTCTTTTCTACGACATGAGCCAGAAAAGAGTAGCACTGTTTTCGTAAACTCCGGCGTGCTTTCATGCAGGAAATAAGCTTTAAGTTTCTCCCCCGTCTTTCTCCTTGAATTCTGAGTACTCCCCCGTCTGACATAGGGATTCGCACTACCTTGTCTCGACAGACAATCTCGACCCCGTGTTTTGACAACCAATCCATTCCCACAATCACATCGAAACTTCCTAGCTCAAAGGATATCAAGTCTATATCGAAGGTGTGGTTCTCTAATATTATCGAGCACTTTCTAATAATCCCGTCGGCCTGAACAACCCTACCATTGGCCATTTCTACAGAGTAGCTAGTTTCTAGCTTACTAGGACTCAAATCGAGCAATTGCACAAATTCAGAAGATATAAAGCTATTGTTTGCTCCAGTGTCAAATAATACAGATGCAAAGTGATTATTGAGTAAGTGCGTACCCGTGACAACATTTGGGTCCTGACGGGCATCATTGGCTCCAATGACAAAAGCGCGTCCCCGAGCCATGTTCCCCTGGTTCGTCGGGCCTTGATTTCCAGCTATAGTCATAGTCTGATGCTGGTGTTCCCTTGTTGGCCTGATGCCCGATTTAGTTTGGGGCACTGTTTCGGTAGTGATCAGGGCTTCCACACTCATAACAGCCCCTGGCATTCCCGGCGGGGTTAACCGCGTTGACTGGAGCGACCATATTCGGCGTTGTTCTGCAATCTCTTGCTAAATGCCCTGGGCGTCTACAGTTAGTGCACACCCGGCACGGCATAGCTGGGGGATGATGAAAGTTGCACCTATCGCATCTGGGGTGCGGACCCACATACCCTCGTCTGCCCTGGGTCACGGCCACAAAATTTTTGGTTGTCTTGGCCCTTTTCTCGAATTTCCCGGCACTCGACCGGCTCGTTTCCCCAACTTCTTTCCTTTTCTCTGCTCCCCTGCCCAATACCCCTGTCACACCCCAACCTTGACGGCGGAAACGTCGAGATGTGAGGGTTACGATTGTTCACAGCCACATAACCTATTTATTAAATCCAAATATATTAATCATAAGATTCAACTGTAACATTACAAGCAAAAGTTCAACAAAGAATACATCATGTACTAATGCTACAAATAACATGATCATCCATTTTATCTCTAGGTCCAATCCTAGATGTGATAAGCTTCAAAGAGTAGAACGCATACTTGAGGTATTCCTGAAACATGTTAAAAATAAAAGGTCAACATGAAAATGTTGGTGAGCATTCCATAGTTTTTAATACATAGATTATATAAAAGATGACAATTCAAGTCATAAGTTAGTGAATAAAGTGATTAGGGATGTTATGAACAATGCAACAATCAACCTCGACAAAGTTTTACAAGTCTCAAACGTTTACAAGATTATACGATTAGCTAAGTGTACTTGGATCAACCAAAGCAGGCTTGTCTGGCCCATAGATCTATGACTTCGCTGGGCTAGCAATAATTAATGATTGTACATATAACGCCATAACATGGTAACCACGAAAGTTCAACTAACCAAAACTTTACAAGATGAATTGCCATAGGTTTACAAGTCTCAAATAAGTTTACAATGCAATAGTATAAGTTAACATGTTTCACCCTAAAGTGTGAAAATAAGAAAGAAGGGGTATGGAAATACTCACATTGATATAAAAATACAATATGATAAATAAAGATTAAAGGATGATCCAAAGTAATCCCAAGTATTCACTACAAGGCACCTAAATATGTATTATAAGATGAAGATTAATAATATGATTAACGTTCAAATAATGATTAGGGTTTCACTAGTTTTAAGGGGTTTTTGATAAGTAACAATTTATAAAGTAATTATTTATATTTTTAATTCATTAGAAGAATTATATAGTAAATATTTTAGAATGAATTTAAATATAACAAAGTTGGAGTTCAATATGTAATTAATTCTTTATAGTTTTCTAAGAATAATATATCATTATCACAATTATAAAAGTAAACCGTTAAAGAATAAAAATACTATTTTGCCCGTTAGTATTTTAAATGATTTTAAAATTATTGTATCAAGTCCATATTCATGTAAATAATTATTCAATTATTTTAAAAGAAGCCATTTAAATATATAAAAGTTAAATGATCATAGAAAATAATTAAGCTTTTTTTTAAAAGAAAAGCATTTGGATCAATGTTTTATTATTTATAAAAATAAACTAAAACCAGAAAAGAATCCAATTGTATGTTTGAGCATGTAATGATTTTATAAATTAAACATATTTAAATTCTATTTAAAAGATATTTAACTAATTATATTCTTTGTTTTAACAAATAGAATAACATGTTAGGTTATTATAAAAAATAAATTTTCAGAGACTAATTGGTTAGCCCTTAAAATAATTAGAATTTATAAAATGAATTTTTAGAATTTTTAGAAAAAAAACTGAAATAAAACAAGGCTGAAAAGCCTTAAAATTAAAACAGGAGGTTCCCGGGTTCGAACCAGGGACCTCTTCTTTAGAAGTCACCAAAGTTACCAATTGAACCAAGGCCTCAGCCGCGGATTAAACTTCGTTTTAATAAACTAAGAGCGTAGCTCAAGCAGAACCCCCCCAAATCCTATGAACCCTAAGTGATTCGAACCAAAATTGAAGCTCAAATCAGTAATGTTAATGATCCGAATCATGGGGCTTTTGTTTTCCTCATGATTTCGAGTATGGAACACCATTTAATTACCTAGATTGAGAACGAATTGATAAGGAACCCTAGATGAACGGACCGAGGCCGAGCTACGCTTGATTGGTGAGCAAATGATGATGATAACCCAATTCATTGCACGGATAGCTTCTTTTGATCATGTAGAACGCAAGCCCTCTGTTAATTTGGGTTAACGAAACTCGGATGATGGTGTTTAGGTGTAGCACAGGTTCGCGGTTGAGATGAAGATTGAACAGGGTGTTAGCTTTTGTTTCAGATGCGATTGAGAGTTGCAAACATTTAGAATTAGGTATATGATTGTTTAGGTTCGATTATTGGACTATAAGGGAGATTAATGCTCGAACAGCTCATTTGATGAATCCCGACCGTTTTTCGTCATGTTAAAGGTTCATAACGGTCTTTTAATCCAATTAACAATCATAATTGACTTCTAAATATGTTGGTGAACCGTTTGGGATCTTTTGGTAGCGAAATGAACGGTTTTGGTGGGTTTCTAATGCCCGCCGGAGGTCGACCGGCGGTGGCCGGTGACCGACAGGAAAAGCGGGAGTTAAGGGGGGAATGGTTTGGGTGTTTTGATATTGTTGATACATGTATGTCTCTAGATCATGATATGAATGTAATAGATCTTGTTTGTCTGATTCTGAGGTAATGCTTGAAATGATTAATGAAATGATATTGCTTGTTTGATATTTATAATGTTTCATATTTCATTAATGAGTTGACATTGAATTGGTTAATTAGATTTGTGGTTGTTTGAAGTGTTATACATAATGTTATATAATAATTAATGCATTCAAACTTCACAGAATGAAGTTCTCATGCCAGTGGCCCATGCGAATGGACCATACGCATGAATAACTTCATACGAATGACTCAGTCGCACGACGGAACCAGGAGACTGGATCAGTCGTATGATTGTAACATGAGATTGACTCAGTCGCACGACTGAATACTCAATCGTGCGAATGAATCAACCGCATGGTTCAATCGCACGACTGAATCATACTAATGGTTCAGTCGCATGATTGAATAATACTAACCTATAATACAACCCAATTCGTGAAAAATAGAGAGCTTTTGATTACTTACGACTCCAGACGTACCCTAGCCGTCCAGAAGCCTCACAATTCGTTCTCCAAGTTCATAAAACACATTAGATCGATTCGCAATCGATTTCTAACGTGAGTTTCAGTTCTTGATTGATTCTTCGTGTGTTCTCACTGATTGGATCGCCAATCAAATAGGATTCCGCACTATTTGATCTGGTTACACGCTAATCACTAGGTATTTCGTTCAAATACCAGGTCCTAACAAGTGGTATCAGAGCTTGGGCTCTTGATTACGTGTGATTCAATCAAGACTGATAAAAAGTTTGTGTTTTTGCACTAAAAACGCAATCTTTTGCGTCAAAGTGATCTTGGACGTTCCTTGCTCATCAAACTTTGGTTTCTACGGACTTAGGCGATTAGACCTTGCGAAATTTTGAATTTTTACGTCTAAAACACGTTTAACCTACGAATTTTCGCAAAACAGCAGCCACAGTCGCACGAGTGTGCCATTCGCACGACTGGACTTCATTCGCATAGTCCAGACGCACGATTGGACCTAGTCGTATCTCCTTTCGTACGACTGAACCGTTCGTTCGCATTGCTCATACTCATCAGACTCATTCGCGACTGAGCTAATCGCTTAGTTCAGCCGCACGATTGAACCAGTCGCAGAGTTCATATGCACGACTAGGCCATTCGCATCCTTCAGTCGCACCAGTGATAGTTTGGTTTATTAGACTTAAAGTATTCGCCATGGAAGATCAAATGTCAGCCTTTACTGCTGGAAAGGACTCTAGGATACAGAACCTGCTGTTGCTTGAGAGTGAAGTGGGTAATCATAATAAACCACCAAAGCTTTTGACATTAGATGACTTTCCCCACTAGAAACAACGTTTTGAGATCTACCTCAATGGAGTGGATCCGAATCTGTGGGAAGGCATCGAGATTGGATATAGTACACCGGTTGGAGCTGATGGAGTTAAGCTAACGTTAGGAGGAGGGACAGATGTGCAAAAAGTTAAATACAATGCAGAGAAAAGAGTTATGCATTGATTACACAGTCTATTCCTAAAGACATATTCACCAGTACTCAGAGAATAAGCAGTCCAAGAAACTTTGGGATGAGCTAGAAAAGAGGTATGACGGGAATGCTCATTAAAGGCAATCAAAGCTAAGGAGTTAAAGAAGGAATTCGATAATTTCTCATCGATGGGAAACGAGAGTTTAGACGACGTTATAGATAGATTTTACCATCTGATGAGTGAACTGCATACACATGGGGTGGCAACTACTATGGAAGAGAAAGTTACTAACTTTGAGACGGATTGCCTGAAAAGTGGACCTCATTCGTGTCTAACCTTAAACAGAATGGAATGTTGGCAAAACTAGATATTAATGACTTCATTCTTAAGTTGCGAGAAGAGTCACTTAGGATGAAGTACAGAGCTCAGAAGTCTTCTTACAATCAAAATCCAGCCTTGTACAACGCCATGCCTCAAGCTAAGACATCTGGAGCACCTCTCCAGACTGCATTTGTGTCTAGCTCATCGGGTCCTGCACATGCGTCTCCTTAGGAACAGACACGTCGGGACTCTCTTGCACCCACCATATTGGATCCGAAACAAGTGCTACTAAACTGAAGACCGAGAATCTCAGAAATGTGACTGTGGAAGTAGCTCGAGAACACATGGATCTTTTGGCTGCAATGGTCCATTCTTATGATGAACTTGTTGCTGGGAAGATTGGAAACTCCATCTGGCCGACGAGGACTACGAGCAGGTGGACGAAATGGAGCTTGAGAGGATGGACATAATATGGGCCTTAGCTAGTGATGTCCGGAGGGCAAAGAAGTTTGTAAAACAAACCGGACAGAACTTAGTAGCTACTAAGGATACCACATTTGGCTTTGACAAGAGCAAAGTGACCTGCTTCAATTGTGGAGAGAAGGGGCACTTCAAAAGAGAATGTGTCAAGCCTAAGAAGACGGGTAACGGGAACCCGTTCTCGTCCTTCACTCGTCAAGACAAGCAAGCTACCAGTTCTACTTCATCAAGCAAGGATCCAAAGGCCTTGACTACCCATGATGATGAGGGACAAGATTGGAGCTTTAGGTTTGTCTCGCCAGGGGAATCAAACATTGCAAGTTAGTAGACATGACTGACAGTGATTCCGCTAGTGAAGGAGATCTAGCAGTTGAGATACCGATGTCACATAGTGAAGAAGCAACTGCAACCAATGGCAGTTACAAACCTAAGGAGGAGTCTACCACGTCAGAGACAGAAAGACAGAATCACCAGAACCAGAGACATCTGCTGCTGCGTTGATGGCTACTCTTCTGAATCAACTCAGGTAAGTACTACTGACCAAATGTTTGATAATCATGCCTGTTCTGATTGTGATATTTTTAGGAATAGCATAGATGAAAAATTTGCTAGGTTATTAGATCATAATGATAACTTAGTAAAAGAATTGCACCTGTGCACTGAGGCTAATAGGGTATTAAAACAAAATGAGCATAGTTATAAAGAAAAGATAGACCTTTTGACTAAACAGCTTAGGGAACCGAAGTAGTGCCTTTAACCAAGCTAATGACATTAGGTATTATCTAAACTCCTTAGAAGACACTAAGAAGCAAAAGGCAGTTCTAGAAGTAGAAGTAATCTCATTAAAACAAAAACTGCACAGTTGGACTAGTTCTTCACACATAGTCCAACACTTAGTGAGAGAAAGGCACAATGGGGAGGGATTGGGTTATAAAGTGGTCCACCCCACCTGAGACTTTGATGAACACTAAGACTAGACCAATAAATAGTAATCCCATCAAGGATCATGTGGTGTCTACTCCTCTTGTTAGTGATCCAGATTCCGTATGTTCATCTATGGACTCTGGAAACAAACAAAAGGAGGCCACTTCAAAGGCAAAGGATAAATTGTCTAGTGTTAATCTGGAAAAGGAATTTGAAAAGGTTAACTTAAAGTCAGGATCAAACAGAGTCAAATCAGAACCTAAAAGGACTTCTAAGGTTAATTTTTCACATACTTCAAGTCAAAACCTATTAACCAAAAAGAAAAGGAGGTTAAAACGGTGAAAACAGTTAACTTTGTTAAACCAGAGAAAACAACAAAGAACCCGAGTCAAAACCTAGAGTGAGTAATGTTACTAGAGTGTCACACACTTCTCCACAAAGAAAGTTTAATAGCAGATCGTGCTACAACTGTGGTGAATATGGACACATTGCTTCTATTGTCACTTCTATCAGACACCCCGTAAGAAGATTGAACTTCAGGTTCAAAGCCTAGGTCTTCTAAGAGGATTTCACTGACTCCACCTAGAAGAACTAGTGAACCTAAAATTCAACCTGTAAGTCAGTCGACTGTTTATCACAAACAAGCATTGCACAAATCTGATTATGGAAGGAGAAGACATCCTCAGTGTCTGATAATAATGACAAGAAGGAACCTGAGCTACCCTCATCTCTCTAGGGTCAATGGGTAGAATTTATGATATGTGATGCCTCTGGGAAACCAAGCCAGTAAAGGCTTGGGTTCCTAACCCAAACTAATCCTTTACTTTGTATGTGCAGGGTGTTCGATACAGTGCTAATACTAACACGTGGATAGTAGATAGCGGAGCATCCAGGCACATGACAGGAAACAGGGCTCTTTTATCAAATGTCAAACAAATAAAAGGAGGGCATGTTTCGTTTGCTGGAAACAAGGGTGGCTATATCACAGCACAGGGAGAAGTGGGGAATCAGAAAGTTAAGTTTGATAAGGTGACCTACGTTCAACAACTACAAAATAACTTACTTTGTCTCCCAAATATGTGATAAGGGATTTAAAGTCATCTCGACAACAAGAAGTGTTACGTACTAAAGAAAGACTACGTGATCCCAGAGGACCAAGTTTTGATGACTGCGTCAAGATATAAAGATCTTTATTTCTTGGATCTATCAACAGCTTCTAAAATGGATCATGAGGTTTAGTGTTTTCTATCTAAAGCTACTGAAAAGGATTCCATCTCCTGGAATAGGAGAATGGGAACATTAGTCAAAGGAAGATGAATCACTTGATTCAGAAGGATCTGGTGAGAGGAGTTAATGTAAAGAACTTCCAGCTTCCTGATTTTATGTAGCTTGCAAGAAAGGCAAACAGACAAAGAAGTCTTATTCGGAAAAGAAAGTTCATTAATAGAACTTCCTCTTGAGCTTCTTCACATGGATCTGTTTGGTCCAGTCAGTACAAAGAGCATTACAGGCGATTGTACTGCTTTGTGGTCACTGATGACTACTCAAGGTTCACTGGGTAATGTTTCTAAAATCCAAATCAGAAACATTTGAATCATTCAAAGAGTTGGTAATCACACTGGAATCTCTCTACAAGCTGAAGGTTAGACAAGTACACTCAGACAACGGAACAGAATTCAAGAACCAGTGGATGGAGGAATACTGCAAGGAAAAGGGAATTGTGCATCAATTCACTTCTGCCTATACACCTCAGATGAACGGCGTTGCTGAGAGAAAGAACAAAAGCTTGATAGAGACAGCACAGACTATGCTGGCAGACTCGAAACTGCCTATTCAATTCTAGAATGAGGCAGTGGCAAATGCATGTTATACACTGAATCGAGTCCTGATAGTCAAGCGCACGGAAAGACTTGTTACGAGCTACTACAAAGACGCAAACCAAATCTGGAGTATCTCGAACCATTTGGCGCGCCGTGCACACTTCTGAAGAAGACACAAGAGGGTAAATTCAGTGAGAAGGCAGATGAAGGAATCTTTCTAGGATAAAACATACCGAACAAGTGAGTTTACAACAACTCAACGGGTCTAGTAGAAGTATGGTGTAATGTTGACATTCAGAGATATACCACACCACCTACTGGAAAAGGACTACCTACTTTTTCGACTATGATGGATTCTTCAAGTCCTTTAACTTCCCTCTCTCTCCCTCGGATGACGAGTTAGCTACATGGATGATGTATGATATCTTGAATACACCAACATCTAGCTTACAGGGAGAATCATCTATTCAGTCAGGGGAAGTAGTCAACGATAGTGACTCCTCCTTTGAAGATGAAGCTGAGGAAAATAACCGTAACAGTCAGGAGGAACATGTTCCAGTTCCTGAAAGTCCACAAGCATCTACCAGTGATGCACCTTTGACTTCAGAGCCTCAAACTCCAACTACTCAGATGCAGAACCAAATGTTCATAATCTTGGCTCTGAGGTAGCTGTTCCTACTACTCCAGGATCACGACTAAACGTCTATCATCCCTTAGACAATGTCAATGGAGAGTCAGATCAGGAGTACAAACCCGAAATCAGCTATACTCAGCTGATTACGCCTCAGTTATGGAGAAGGGATATATTCATGATGGTGCGTATCGGTGTTTTGTCTCATAGTTTGAGCCAAAATACGTCAGTGAAGCACTAAATGATGAGGCATGGGTGAGTGCAATGCAAGAAGAACTTCTTCAGTTCAAGAAGTTAGGTGTATGGACTCTGGTTGATAGACCTCAAGGTGCTAAAGTCATTGGCACCAAATGAGTCTTGAAATGCAAGAAGGATGACCAAGGGGTCATTATCAGTAACAAAGCTTGACTGGTGGTTCAGGGTTTTCGCCAAGTCGAGGGAATTGATTACAATGAGGTGTTTGCACCGTGGCAAGAATGGAAGCCATTCGTATCTTCCTTGCTTATGCATCGTACATGAAGATTAAAGTCTATCAATTAGATGTGAAGAGTGCATTCCTTCATGGGGAAATCAGAGAAACAGTCTATGTAAGTCACCCGAGGGATTTGAAGATCCTTATCATCGGATAGAGTCTACAAGCTAGACAAGGCTTTATACGGGCTTCATCAAGCTCCAGAGCTTGGTATGAGAAACTCTCTACTCATCTTGTGAACACGGCTTTCGCAGGGGAGTTATTGATTGCACGCTGTTCATTAAAGAGAAAGATGGTGACCTACTGCTCGTACAGATCTATGTTGATGAGAATTTTCGGTCAAAGAACGAAGAGTTATGCAACGAGTTTGAAGCAGTATGAAGAAAGAGTTTGAGATGAGTGCTATGGGGGAGATGAAGTTCTTTCTCGGGCTACAGGTGCATCAAACACCAAATGGGATCTTTCTACATCAGACCAAGTACGTAGGAGACATTCTCAATCGCTTTGACATGGAGAATGCATCTGCTGCTGGTACTCCACTTGCTACGAATCACGACATAGCACCTGATGAAAATGGAGATCTTGTAGATGCACATGATGTACCGAGGAATGATTGGATCCCTCATGTATCTCACTGCCTCAAGACCTGATATCATGTATGCTACATGTTTATGTTCTAGATATCAGGCTAAACCTACGGTCAATCATCTGACGGGGTCAAAAGTTTTTTCGCTATCTAAGGGTACACCCACACTTGGGTTGGGTATCCTCATGATGATGATTTTGAGCTCACGGCGTATAGTGACTCGGATTACGGAGGCTGCAAGATGAATTACAAGTCTACATCCGCAGGGTGTCAATTCTTTGGGAGAAGACTAGTGACTTGGCAGTGTAAGAAACAGACATCGTTGCATTGTCCACCTGTGAAGCCGAATATGTTACTGTTGCAAGTTGCTGTTCACAAATCATCTGGATTCAACAGCAAATGTGGGATTACTGTTTAAAGTTTCCTTTACTCCTATTTGTGTTGATAACACTGCTGTAATTGGAGTAACTAAAAATCCGGTCCAACATCCTAAGACCAAACATATCGGTATTAAATACCATTTCATAAGAGATTGTTTCGAAAAGAACTTAATTGATGTGGTAAAATTAATACTGATTTTCAACGCGCTGACCTCTACACTAAAGCCTTTGATAAACATGTTTTCAATATTTGCTAGAGGTCAACGACGTTAAAAAGAAAAGTGATGTTATTTTGATGATGATCATGTGTAGTCCGATGTAGGTTAGTTAATTTTTTCTTTTATTTATTTGTTTATTTAGTCTGTTTAATTTAAACTCATGTTATTTTGCTGGTTATTAAAATCCTAAAATATTAACCAGTTATGATTTTCGTATTTTAGGGGGAGAATAAGTCAGCAAGTTACATTAAAAAAACAAAAAAAAAACAAAAAAAAACGAGGTAGAAGGAGTGGAAAGCTGATATAAGGTAGATCGTATCTGTGATACCGATTCAAACCCTTGGAATATGATAGTACACAGGAACAATCAAGAGGGACTTTGAAATTTTAATTTAGAAAAGGTGCAAAAATTCAAAGTATAAGTCTGTGTAGTCTAAGCAATATAAAAGGGAAGATGATAGAAAACTGGTAACTCTAAGGTAACACAATGAGAGTAGACCTAGAGGTTGCTAGACCACATTGATATGTGGTAGATTCAACACAATAGATGACTAGACCTGACTGGTGATCTCAAGATCAAACTAAGTGGTTCAACTGACTGTGGGCTCCCATCTTATCACTGGTTAACACAATCAACAATATTCCAATAAGGGGTAATGAGCATGTAAAACGCCACAAATGTGTGCGGATAACCATAAATAGAGCAAGCACGAAAAAATGAAATAAAATGCTATCAAGCTAATGACTTATGTTGTTGGTGCATTTGGTGCAACATAAAATTAAGCTGCTCTAACAAGGAGATAGGTTGTGTGCCTCTCTGTTGTGCGATGGCACTGACTGAGGATAAGCATAACCTAGATATTCTAGAATTCATTGTTGTTTTCGCCTCTCTGCTGTGCGATGGCACTGACCTGAGGACTGGCTTCTCTTTGAAAGCTCTAAGAATGGTCTCTCCTTGTAGTAATACCCGTAGACCGCTCAAAAGCTCCTGAGGAATGTTGCTTACCTATAAGTGGGGATCCACAAATGTTAGTTGAAATAATTAAACCTAAAACAATCACTAGTTTGGGTCAAAAGTCTGTGTATTGATTTAAGTGGACAAACATACTGACAATCATTATGACTGCAATTCTTGAAAGTTTGAATCAATGTGGAAATCTAAGAGCTTTAGTATGATTTCCCAAAGTTGCAAATGACTCTGGATGAACACCAAGAATTGAGCATCAAAAGATTTTGATAACAAGTCCAAACTATTTGAACTGCCTGTATAATTCCAAAATTGAATTGGTCCAGGTATGGTCAATCTAAGTTAAAGCTGTCTATTCCGGAACCAAATCCAGTAGATTTCCATCTCAGGACTTATCTCTCACAAAAAGCAAAAACAATTTTTATTATTTAGTTTAATTTTCTAATTTAGTCAGTCGTTTTAGTTTGTTTGTTTGTCGGATTACATCAGGAAAATCAGTAAGAGATCAACTCACTAACAGGTCATGTCTAAGATGATCACATATGTGTTAAAAGTAAATAAGTCACGTCTGAGATGATCACATATGTGTTAAAAGTTAAATAAGTCACGTCTGAGGTGATAAAAAGGTTTTCAAGTCAAAACGATCATGTCTAAGATGATCAACTGCTCATAACGTAAATTTCTGCAATTAAAGGGATTTTAAAAGTTAAATATTCAAATTGGCAGAAAAGTAAATAAATATGACCTATTCGCACGTTGGACCATCCGTATGGACCAATCATATGAATGGACCATGAACATGGACTATTCAACCGAATGGCCCATACGATTGGCCCAGTCAGATGATAAGGGCGAATGAGTGAGTCAGCTCGCACGACTGAGATTCAGTCGGACGACTGAAGAAGGACGACTGAACAATTGCACGACTGAGTCCCACTTGCACGACTGAAAGGTGCGTATGAGCTCAGTCGCACGATTGAATCTAGGGTTACATAAATAGAAGGGGAGTCGGTCGCAGAGACTCACCACCTTCAAAATCACCCTGAATCGCGAATTTGCAAAATTTCAATTGATCTCTACACCCCCCGTTTCTTGATTACTGACCATCTACATCGACTCTACAGGTAATTTATGGTATAGATGCACTCCCATAACTTTAAATTTGATGAAAAAAACGGTACATTCGGACTCGTAAAGTAACCGGGAACTTAAGTGACTAAATAACCTACCTAAATGACTCAAACAAACGAAAATAACGATGTGAGGTGGTTTAAGAATGTATTGCGAGTCAAATGAATCAGATAACGATGTCTAAAACTCAAAAATGGTGAAAAAGTGATTTTGAATTGAACAGTCAGTTCATCATGCGAATGGACAGAGTGATGAAGTTCAGTCGCCACGACTGAAGGGCTCAAACTGCTTAATCGCATGACTGAACCAGGGTATGAAGGTCAGTCGCATGACTGGTGACCGCATGAGGGTATTATGTAGGAGCCCAGTCTCACACTCAGGGGTACGTATAGGATCAGTCGCACGACTAAGTCTATTCGCACGGTTCAATCACACGACTGAACCCCTTTCCCACTGTTCAATCCCACGACTGAACCTCAGTCGCACAATCTCAATCGCATAACAGAAAGATTTTCTTCAAGCTTAAGGTTTTCATGACTTTCTTAGCTAATGGTACTAATGTTACTATCTTGTGTAACAGATGGGAGTCAATGGATTATGAGCACGAGCACAATATATGTGCTCATCTGGACTTGACATCCAGAAACGCGCTGATTTCTCTGGCATAATCTCATTTCTACTGAGATCAAGGATTGCACATGCCATATCTATCCTTGCACTCCGTATTGATCCATTCTGCAAGCCTTCTGAGAAGGTGCTACAGTTGATAGATCATCTGAGCCTCATTGCATCAGAAGTACCATATTTGGAGAGGCTATTACTATTTCAGAGGGGGATCTAAGGATCGTACTACAGTTGGGGGATGATGCTGATTGTCCGACTCGATTACACCCCTCACAGGTCAGAGGATGCTTTCTTAGAGCCAAATACTCTGGGGACATCAATTCTGGGGTACTCAACAAGATTAACCTTTGTCCCCAGTTTAAATATCTTGCGCACGGCTGCTTAAGTGCATAGCTTCCAGAAAGGGAGGTTTTGATGAGCTGTCTGACCAGATGCAGAATGAGTACGTTGCATTGGTGCTGAACCATCCGTTCAGCTTCTCCAAGATGATCTTCACCTATCTGGGGTGAGAACATCGAGGGGAAAGGGAAGGAAGGCTTCTGTATGTACCGAGGTTTATGCAGATGATCATAGATCAAAAGCTTCCCTCCCTGCCGAAGGAAAAGGAGGATGCGGTAGTCCTGGAGGTGATGGATGATACTACCCTGGGAAGGATGAAAGTGTATAGGGGAAAGCAAGTGAAACCTCTGTCAGGAGGTTGTTTGGTCATCTTGCCCGGGATGACTACGTGGTGCCAGCAAAGAGAAAGTGGCGTCACGATGATAGTGACTCTGATGTGGAACAAATAGCACTACCCACTAATGACTCAGATGATTATAATAGTGGGGATGCTGGAGACGATATGCCTATTCCACCTAGAGGCATTGTGTTTGATTTTGTACCTCCAGTTTTCGTCCCAGCTGGAGAAGTGACCGAGTCAGTTGGATTTTATCAGGATTTTGTTCATGGTGCGGAGGAGGAGGATGACTCGGATGAGGAGCCCTAACGCGAACTGTGGGAAGAAAAGTTTTTCCCACAGAACATGGGTTAAGGGTGGTTGGTGAACACTTGAGAGACTCCGGAGATATTGATAACTGACCCAAGCTATGCACCAGGGTCCACAGGCAGGGTTGTAGGGGGAGCTTCCACCTCAACGGGGACGGGAGGAAGAGAATGGCTAAACCCCATGGTCAAAGAAGAAGAAGCATCGGGTGACCTTCCTCACCACCACAGCCACCACATCCACACCAACCCACCATTCCACCACATCCACCACAGCCACCACATCCACCATATCCACCATATCACCACATCTACACAGCCACACCATACCTCCACCACAATACAGATTCCCTCCACCACCATATCCTTTACTCCCACATCACCTCCACATTTTACAGACCTATTTCAATACAGCCACCTACACCACCACGTCACACCATGCATACCCTCAGCCATCCCTCACATACTTATGGATCTCCTCTACCTCCAATCGGGGTAGAGGAACAATTTGTCAGCGCTTAACCGAATGGTGATGCGCCTTACTGGCTGCTGATGAGGAAAAGGCAGCTCAGATCCGCCAGCTTACAGACCTGACTGCTGCACAATCTCACCAAATTGCAGAGCAGGCTCGAGTTATCGAGGAGCAGGCCCAGCAGATGGCTGCTCAGAGCACCAGATGGACAAACTCCAAGCTCAAAGTGTCACATCAAGCAAGAAAATAGAGGAGTTGGAGAAAGGCAAAGAAGATTATCCTGTTAAAACTGAAGGATCTAAGGAGGAGCCATTGAAGATAAAGGAAGGAGACAAAAATGATGATGATGAAGATAATGATGAGTAGATGAGAGTGATACTGAGGAGTCTGAAGATAAGAAAGAGATAGGACAGAGGAGAAGGACGATGATGAAGAAGCAGAAGGAGGGGATGCACCGCATCAGCCCTGCTACAGGTCAAGAGAAGGACAAAGAAATACAAGATCATCACTTCTACTTCTGCTCCTCCAAGTGATGATATTATGATTACAGGATAAAAGTAAAGCTAGATGTTTATGTATTTATTTACTTTGTATTTGAATCCTGTATTGAAAACGATGTATGAATGTTTATATTACGTGAATGCATTTCTATTTGATTAATACTAATGATTTATGTGTGGAATGTTTAAATCAAACAGATCAAATTACCAAAGAGATGAGTTTGATGTTGCTCCCCTTCAGCAGGTTAAGTCTCAGCTAACAATGATTCTGGATCTGCAAGGGATTGTTAGGAGGTCAGTGATTATACCCCTGAAGAAGGGGAAATAATTCATGACCTATCAAATGAGCAACTCGCAGAGCTTTTCGAGCTAAATCCAGATGAGATAGTAAAAGATGCTCCGACATGCGATTCGACTAGTGACGAAGAGCTCAACGATGTTGATAATGTAGAGATCGAAGATGTCACTGCCGAGGATTACCCTCAGTACGCTGACAATGAGGTAATGTTCCCAATCTGGGTGAATCCCTTGTCAGCGATACTTTTGAGGTGTTGAACAATATGGACAAGAAACATAGAAAGCAGTAGGAACAGCCCAAGCCGCAATGATGATGTCAACATTCGAAAGGCTGAGTGGGCTGCATGTTTTGAAGAAGTTAGAGCCCAACGTACCGCACCAAAAAAGATTCCTACACCAAACTCTATAGAGTCAAGAAACATCACAAGTGTCAGGAAGGATCATAGCATGGGTGTATTTTGAGGATCTTAATGCTTATGCCGTTAAGAGAGAAGGGCATAGAGTACTTCAGATTCCCACATGATCTGAAGACTCTACCAGGTTTTGAGCTCAACCAGCTGGCAAAACTAAAGCTTTTGTATGCTGATCCGAGAAGATGTCAGGCTAGTTTGAGGCTGCTCTAAAGAAGGAGTATCACACCAGATGGGTTAACTTTAAACCCCAATAGCCTACTAGGTATATCAGAAGGTCTGAGGTTGATGCCATTACTGGCAAGCCCAAGATAGTGTTGAAGTGGAATCCTCCACGCACAATGTCAAGAATCCCACTCAGGGAAATGCCACATGATTTTACTCCACACTTTAAGTGGTGGTACTACGATTGGAGAACAGCTGAAGCGGTCATAGTCCTAAGCAAAGAGAGACAAATGGATACGATCAGGGTATTCGACCCGATGTGGCTTACAAACTTGTCGGAAAATGATATATATACGTTATACAAGTGGCCACTGTTCTATGATATGCAAGATATTGTACAAGCCCTCCAGTTCCAGAACGTTATACGACTCTACTTTGCGTTTGAGATTCACACGGGAGTCACAAAAGAGGAGAAGTACAAGAAATACAAGGAGGTTATGCAGAAAACAAGAGATTAGAGAGATCTAGGTCCAAGGGGGAGTTTGTTGATACATGTATGTCCCTAGATCATGATATGAATGTAATAGATCTTGTTTGTCTGATTCTGAGGTAATGCTTGAAATGATTAATGAAATGATATTGCTTGTTTGATATTTATAATGTTTCATATTTCATTAATGAGTCGACATTGAATTGGTTAATTAGATGTGTGGTTGTTTGAAGTGTTATACATAATGTTATATTAATTAATTAATGCATTCAAACTTAACATAATGAAGTTCTCATGCGAGTGGCCCATGCGAATGGACCATACACATGAATAACTTCATACGAATGACTCAGTCGCACGACGGAACCAGGGACTGGATCAGTCGTATGATTATAACATGAGATTGACTCAGTCGCACGACTGAATGATACTAATGGTTCAGTCGCATGATTGAATAATACTAACCTATAAATACAACCCAATTCGTGAAAAATAGAGAGCTTTTGATAACTTACAACTCCAGACATACCCTAGTCGTCCAGAAGCCTCACAATTCGTTCTCCAAGTTCATAGAACACTTAGATCGATTCCCAATCGATTCTACCGTGAGTTTCAATTCTTGATTGATTCTTCGTGTGTTCTCATTGATTGGATCGCCAATCAAATAGGATTCCGCACTATTTGATCTGGTTTACACGCTAATCACTAGGTATTTCGTTCAAATACCAGGCCCTAACAGATATTTACACAGTAAACCCCTGTAGTTTGTTTTGTTATCATTTTGTGCCAAAACATTCATTTAAGTTTTAATAATCACAAAACAAACCCTTTTACTTAAATATATTAGGTTTTAATCATTTTTACTTGTATTATTAATATCTTAACCATAGTCTTAGTTATTACTAGTATATTATTATTATTATATTTTTTTCTTTTTAATATTATTATTATGTTTATTATTATTATTATTATTATTTTATATTATTATTATTATTATTATTATTATATTATTATTATATTAATTTGTTAATCACCAAATTAATATTAAGTATAACACCCCAAAGTTTCAAAATGGCATAAAAGGCCCTTTTAAGATTTAACAAAGTTAACTTCTAAGTTAACAAAATTAGAGATGTCACAGTCTCCCCAACTTAAAAGATTTTCATCCCGAAATAAAAATGAACTTAGATAAACAAAAGGAGTTATAATGAAGGGTACGTGTACAACGGCCACTGATAGACGTTTGATTACGGATGAGATGTTTCACTTTATGGAACCTTAAAAGTCTCTTGACATAATGCATACCAATTTGAACTCTTCCAGTGAAATACGAGACTCTTTGAGAGTTGGCACATGAAACGTTGGAAGACGATGATGAGTTACCGTGGTATATTAGACAACATCTAGAACATATTTACGTCATAAAGTGATGACTTGAGACCATCAATTGTAAGAAAGGTTAACCGTCGGAATTTAAAAATCCCAAACGTCACCGAAACGATCTTAACGCATATCTTGTGAATATGTATTGATCCTTTGACCAAACCGTCGGTCTAAGAATAATACGATATGCGAAGATATTGGAATGAGTTCACAGCGATGACTAGAAACATTGCTAATAGCAGGAAAATGAATCGATCATTAGAAGTAACAATCGATATTTACCGACATACCATGGTATACGACTATTTGAGATAGATACAAGTCAATTTCTCGACCCGTTATCCCACATGAGTTACTATGCAATTAGCCAATTGGTCTATAATGCACCAATTGTCATCATGACATCTAATATAAGAAGCATTTTGGTGCATGAAAAGTTTAACGGAGATTCTCAGGAACCTGGGTGTTAGGCTTTGTCATATATGGAGGTGAGACACTTGGACATATACCAAGTTATGTCTTTTCTTTTATGCCAAATCCATGACTACAAATTACGAAAATTTATGAATCTCCATATCCGCGTCACAATAACAAGTCTCGTAGATCGAAATCAAGATAGAGTTTTAAAGATTCCAAGGTTAAGGATTCAAAAGTGATTAAAAAAGTGACGCAAACAATAAGAAATGCATCTGTAACCATGTTTTGCAAGGTAGCAATTTCCAAGTACAGTTTGCATACGCAGGTCAACAAACCCATAAGCACAGCTGAGAACATTTGTGTGTCTAAAAAGACATGACACAAGTTGATAATGTCTTTATTTAGCAGAAAGATTGTTTAAGAAGGCTACCATCGCGCAATCAGGTTTTGATGATAACTCAAAATGAAAGTCGATAAGTAAGAATAAATGGTTCCATATAGCTAGATCAAATCAAAACATAAGGATCAAGGGAAATGGAATCAATTTAAGAATTTAAATGCTCCAATCTCGGAATCAAAATTAACCTAGAGCGATCGGGTCTCCTTTCAGTTCATAAATTATGCTTTGGCTTGATAGGTCCAAACACTAACATTAGTTCACCCTTCAAGTTACTACATGTTTCTTGTCACTTGATTAAAACCTTGGTAAGTTGGAGATCAAGAAATGAGAATAGTCGGTACGGTTTTACTCCTAACTTGATGGTGTATTCCCAAGGTATGACCACTAACTTACCAATCAAAAAAAGTTCGATCCCAACTCCTTGTTGAGGATCCACAGAAATAAGACGAGGTAACTCACCATTAAGGTAAAGGGAAATCACTCCTATCTTAACGGTGATGTTTTACAAAAAAAAAAACAAATATAACAAGATGAACTTCTTCATCAAAATCCAGAATTTACTCCTACTTTGATGAAGTCGTCTCATTTGAACAAATACAATTCATAAGGATGATATTATCATCAAGGTATGGAATCACGCCTATCTTGATGATTGAATTTCATAATAGCAAGAAAAACAATCGAAGATTGACATTTGTCACCAAAGTACGGGTTTCAATCCTATTTTGGTGAGGTCATGCCATTCCAAAGAAAATAATTGAAGTCAATCCTCGGGATAAGGAAATCACCCCGATCCAGAGGATGAAATTTTATAAATCACAATTGGAAACCATTTATCGAAACGAATAGAGAATCATCAAAGTAAGGAATCACCCCTATTTTGATGAGTTAGAATCATTTAGGAGATACGAGTGTTCTTAGTCATAGTTGGCTTGCAAACACTTGCATCTCCCATGGTGCAAACGGTAGGAAGTTTGACATAACATCGAAAAGAAAAAGAATATCAATTAGAAATTCAGGAAATTTCAAGTTACATCAATGTAACAAAATAGAAAATCATGCTTACGAGCTTAGGATCAAAGTTCGAGATAACAGAATTTGTTGTGGTGTTCAGATCTTGGATGGTTTCAATCGGGAAGACGAAATCAAGGGCAGGAATTATTCAACACCACAATGAGATGTGAACATTCGATTCACAATCGAAAGGAAATACATGGACTTCTCAGGATATGAGGTCAACCATAGCCTTATTGAAGACACGCATACTTATAAGTGATCACTCATCTCAAGGGTTTCGAGTCAAGTAAATGGATTCAATAATCGAGTCAAATCACCATTTACACTTTGCCTAGACAAAGTATCCCGAGATGTAGAATTCCACCTATAGCATTGCATGTTCTTAGTTATGGGACACATCCTTAAGAAGACTTGAGAACCATATGTATGGTTTAAAGTTTTGAAGACCATTCGGTTCAGATTTCCAATATCTTTGGATATATTAAGAGTCATGTACACGTTGGTCAAGGTATAAAATAGTTACATAAAACGCCCAACGTGTAACGATGTTTAAACGTAGGATTTGAAATGTTAGATGGGTTCAATATCAACAGGAACATTCTGTATGATAAGAATGAGAAGATATTAAAGCTTTGGTGATAAACCAGTTCATGGAATCAAGGATTTTTAAGATACAAGAGGATGGTTCCATTTGGTAATGCATTACCATTTGGAATCGTTGACACGTCAAGGTAAATTGACCCATTTGCCTTAGAGATTTGTGTATATTGACCATAGTTTATCACTCATCCCAGAAATCCCCAGGTAAGCATAACTGGTCTTGCAATGAGATTTATACGATATGCTTGCCTTAGCCCAAAGGCCTTTTGCCAGGAAATGTAGAATACAGGTGTCTATGTGTCATACAAATTTCTTTGGTTCATAGAATCAAAACCTTGATGGGATTTTCATAGATTAGACATAGAGTCTAAGGATTGAACCCAGATGATAAGTGTAGATTCCACATGTTGTTAAGAATAGGTTTAGGAAGTTCATTTGTCTGGGAGAATCAAGAGTTAAAGTTAAGTTTAGGGAAACAAGTAACTAAGTTTAAGCATGCATAAAGCAATCCTATGGTAAGGCATCAAGTTGCACAAAAGGCATAGCATTATGCAGCATGCAAACAACATGTAAGCACAAAGGTATAAGGATCTTTCTATGAGGTTCATGCAACTATAGTCTAGGTCACTATTTCTAATAACCTAAATCCCTATAGTTATGGGCTCTAATACAAATCTGTCACACCCCAACATTGACGGCGAAACGTAGAGATGTGAGGGTTACGATTGTTCACAGCCACATAACACTATTTATTAAATCTAAATTAATCATAAGATTCAATTGTAACATTACAAGCAAAAGTTTCAACAAAGAATACATCATGTAAAATGCTACAAATAACATGATCATCCATTTTATCTCTAGGTCCAATCCTAGATGTGATAAGCTTCAAAGAGTAGAACACATACTTGAGGTATTCCTGAAACATGTTAAAATAAAAGGTCAACATGAAAATGTTGGTGAGCATTCCATAGTTTTTAATAGATAGATTATATAAAGATAGCAATTCAAGTCATAAGTTAGTGAATAAAGTGATTAGGGATGTTATGAACAATGCACAATCAAACCTCGACAAAGTTTTACAAGTATCAAACGTTTACAAGATTATACGATCAGCTAAGTGTACTTGGATCAACCAAAGCAGGCTTGTCTGGCCCATAGATCTATGACTTCGCTGGGCTAGCAATAGTTAATGATTGTACATATAACGCCATAACATGGTAACCACGAAAGTTCAACTAACCACAACTTTACAAGATGAATTGCCATAGGTTTACAAGTCTCAAATAAGTTTACAAGTGCAATAGTATAAGTTAACATGTTTCACCCCAAAGTGTGAAAATAAGAAAGAAGGGGTATGGAAATACTCACATTGATATAAGCATTACAAGATGATAAATAAAGATTAAAGGATGATCCAAAGTAATCCCAAGTATTCATTACAAGGCACCTAAATATGTATTAGAAGATGAAGATTTATAATATGATTAACGTTCAATAATGATTAGGGTTTCACTAGTTTTAAGGGGTTTTTGATAAGTAACAATTTACAAAGTAATTATTTATATTTTTAATTCATTAGAAGAATTATATATGTAAATATTTTAGAAATGAATTTAAATATCACAAGTTGGAGTTCAATATGTAATTAATTCTTTATAGTTTTCTAAGAATAATATATCATTATCATAATTATAAAAGTAAACCTTTAAAGAATAAAAATACTATTGTACCCGTTAGTATTTTAAATGATTTTTAAATTATTGTATCAAGTCCATATCATGTAAATAATTATTCAATTATTTTAAAAGAAGCCATTAAATATATAAAAGTAAATGATCATAGAAAATAATTAAGCTTTTTTTTTAAAAGAAAAGCATTTGGATCAATGTTTTATTATTTATTAAAATAAACTAAAACTAGAAAAGAATCCAATTGTATGTTTGAGCATGTAATGATTTTATAAATTAAACAATATTTAAATTCTATTTAAAAAGATATTTAACTAATTATATTCTTTGTTTTACCAAAATAGAATAACATGTTAGGTTATTATAAAAAATAAAATTTTCAGAGAATAATTGGTTAGCCCTTAAAATAACTAGAATTTATAAAATGAATTTTTAGAATTTTTAGAAAATAAAACTGAATTAAAACAAGGCTGAAAGGCCTTAAAATTAAAACAGGAGGTTCCTCGGGTTCGAACCGGGGACCTCTTGTTTAGAAGTCACCAAAGTTACCAATTGAACCAAGGCCTCAGCCGCGATTAAACTTCGTTTTAATAAACTAAGAACATAGCTCAAGCAGAACCCCCCCCCCCCCAAATCTTATGAACCCTAAGTTGATTCGAACCAAAATTTAAGCTCAAATCAGTAATGTTAATGATACGAATCATGGGGCTTTGTTTCCCTCATGATTTCGAGTATGGAACACCATTTAATTACCTAGATTGAGAACGAATTGATGAGGAACCCTAGATGAACGGACCGCGGCCGAGCTACGCTTGATTGGTGAGCAAATGATGATGATAACCCATTCATTGCACGGATAGCTTTTTTTGATCACGAAGAACGCAAGCCCTCTGTTAATTTGGTTAACGAAACTCGGATGATGGTGTTTAGGTGTAGCACAGGTTCGCGGTTGAGATGAAGATTGAACAGGGTGTTAGCTTTGTTTTAGATGCGATTGAGAGTTGCAAACGTTTAGAATTAGGTATATGATTGTTTAGGTTCGATTAATTGGACTATTAAGGGAGATTAATGCTCAAACGGCTCATTTGATGAATCGCGACCGTTTCTCGTCATGTAAAGGTTCATAACGGTCTTTTAATCCCAATTAACAATCATATTGAGTTCTAAATGTGTTGGTGAACCGTTTAGGATCTTTTGGTTGCGAAATGAATGGTTTTGGTGGGTTTCTAATGCCCGCCGGAGGTCGACGGCGGTGGCCGGTGACCGGCCGGAAAAACGAGAGTTAAGGGGGGAATGGTTGGGTGTTTTGATATTTACACAGTAAACCCCTGTAGTTTGTTTTGTTATCGTTTTGTGCCAAAACATTCACTTAAAGTTTTAATAATCACAAAACGAAACCCTTTTACTTAAATATATTAGGTTTTAATCATTTTTACTTGTATTATTAATATCTTAACCATAGTCTTAGTTATTACTAGTATTATTATTATTATTATATATTTTTTTCTTTTTAATATATTATTATGTTTATTATTATTATTATTATTATTATTATTATTATTATTTTTTAATATTATTATTATGTTTATTATTATTATTATTATTATTATTATATTAATTTGTTAATCACCAAATTAATTATTAAGTATAACAAACCCCAAGTTTCAAAATGGCATAAAAGGCCTTTTAAGATTTAACAAAGTTAACTTCTAAGTTAACAAAATTAAGAGATGTCACAACCCCTGTTCTCACCATCTCATCAATTAGAGCGCCAGCCTTCAGAATTGCGCTCTGGATAGTAGGAGGAGCAGTAGCGGTTACCATTGCCGGGATTTGAGGTGCAACTCCCCAAATATACCTCTCTATCCTTTTTGATTCGGGGTGACCAGATGCAGAACCAACCTTGCTAGCTCGTAAAAACGGTCGGTGTAAGTTGCGTGCCCAGCCCCCACCATGGCATGATTCCAGAACTCATGCTCAAGTTTCTGCATCTCGTTGAGAGGACAGTACTCCTCGGTGATTAGGGCTTTGAACTCATCCCACGATATTTGCATCGCCGATTCTCTTCCCTAGCCTGAATCTGAGTGTTCCACCACGTTAGTGCCTTGCTCTGTAGCGAGCACGTGGCGTACTTAATCCTTTGACTATCGAGGCATTCGCTGATGTCGATCACGGCCTCCATCTTTTCAAGCCATCTGGTCAGGGCTATGGCTCCACCTTTGCCATCAAACTCTCTTGGCTTACAAGCCACAAATTCCTTGTATGAACATCCCCGTCTAACATTCACAATTCCAGTTTTGTTACCGCTATACCACCATTTCCGGTCTCCTGATTGCTTTCGTTCCCAGTCAGGTTCCCGTTATCCTCATTATCATTGCCACCATCCCCGTGGGGGTGAGAATTCTGAAGAGCATCGCTCACTTGGGCCACGATAGTCGGAATCAGTGCGGCCAGCTGTTGAGCGATTAAGGCTGCCATATCAGCGTTTCTTGTTCCTAGAGTGACATTGGTAGGATCATCACTTGTTCTCGGTGCTCTACCTCTGCCTCTGCCTCTGCCACTCGGGGATTCACTTCCGCCACTATTGCTGCGGGTAACTCTTCGAGGCGGCATGTTCTAATCATAAGAATAGCAAATGCGTAAGTTTTAACCATTGCAGGACACATTATCCATGTCACATTAAGGTCTAATTTTTCGGGTTAAGACCACACTTATGGTTGTCACACATCGCATACAAATCGTGAAATTCTCACACCATGCATAATTAATGTCTAAACAGTAGCCCATCATAACAATGACATGTCCATGCATGAAATCAAGTTTAGTCTAGCAGAGTTGCCTATTTCCTCCTCTCTCGAGGTCTCAGACATAACCTCCTCGGGGTAAATCCCAGTGCTTAAGGTCAAACACAATAGCATGATCTATGAAGATCTCTTTGGGTTCAATACCCGGATTGATAAAGCACTCGGTGCGCAGAGGGAAACGGAAGATCCAATATAAACATCTCGTAAAGAGGGAGCACAAGGGCTTTCTCACGGGGTGATAAGATCATGAAACAGATAGGTAATCGAACAAGTAGTGAGGAACACATATGAGATACAAAATGCACACAACCCTGGCATGCAAATATACATGAAGGTTCCTAGGTTATAGTCTAGGTCAAGTGTATTGCCTAATTCTCTATAACCAATGGCTCTGATACCAGTCTGTCACACCCCCGCTAAGAGCGGAAACACGCGGTTGCGACAAGACGGGAATCGTCATAACAAATGGTAAGCGATAGAGATGCAATAATAATAATGATGACAAGCGTGTCATGACAACACCCGACAACAAGGAGATTTGTGTCGTGTTTAGTCAGTATTCACGACAACATAGCCATAAGCATAACATGATATAAGATAAACATAGATAATAACATTATATGCAATTCCCACAACCCGGAACGAGTTACAAAGTATAATGTTGTTTGAAACAGTTACAACAATTGTTTTCAAAATGACAAGTTTAGCCCGGAAATGCATCCTAGGGTCTCCACTAAGGCAGCACACCTAGAACCTCAGCTAGCATGATCACCTGAAAAGATATGCTCAAAATGGTCAACAAAATTGTTGGTGAGCTCGCAGGTTTAAAAGTAAATAAGTAATGATGCTGTATAAAGTTGTTGCAAAATACCGTGCATATAGTTATAAGCAAGCAAAATCACATGACAAGAGCTTTACAACCAAACCTAATGACGTACACAAAGAATGTTGTCGTAATATATTCACCCAAGGCCCGTTCCTGGCTTTTGTTGGTACTAACTAGTATACCAACACAAGGGTGGGGGTGTCAACCCAGTAGTACTACCAATACCTATCCGTCGGTTCCCACACTGGAATTAAATGGTTGTAAGAAAGAACCACAAAGTAGACTCAAGCATGTATCAGATAAGTACCCACAAAACAGTAGCACGTTGATTCCAAGTATGTAATTGTATGTATGTTGTACAGCATAGAAAACGGTGAGCATACTTTTCCCCCATGTTTGTAAATGTTTGTAAAGTAGTATAAGCATAAAAGGGGCCACGAAACTCACTTGTTTAGTGGTAAGTATGAATGATCAAGATTCCTAACAGTTGGATGCAATGATCGGTCAAACACCTATTGACAGTTATTGTTAAGCATTAATGACGTGTATGAAACGTATAGAAATGTTTGGTCAGTTCGGGTTGTATCGGTTCGGTCGTGGGTAGCACACACACAAGCGGGTACACGTATCAGATCTTATGTAGATCCAAGTACTACGAGTAGTCGTCATTGCTTATGACATCCGTGAAATGATCTCATGGTTATCAAAGATAGCACTTGTTAAGTATTTGGAGTTCGAATTGGATTGTCGATAATTGTAAAATGTTAGGTTGATTTCAATTGAAATAGTATGTGCATGTTGATAGCGTTGACTTTAATCTTTGTGGTCAAGCAATGACACTTTTACTGATGTTACTTTATCATCATCAGACGTTCAAGAGGAAGTTCGCACTCAACATCATCAGTCACACAACAGACCAGACGCTCGACTCAACGCTCCATTCGTACGAATCAACCTTCAATCGTACGAATCAGCTTCATTCGTACGATTGAGTCTTCATTCGCATGACTGGCATTCAGTCGTACCACACAACACACATTCGCACAACCCAACCTCCATGCGCACGAATCAACCCTCAATCGTGCGAATTAGCTACTTTCATGCGATTGAACCTTCATTCATGCGATTGGACTCCAGTCGTGCAAAACACGCACAATCGCATACATTCAGTCGGTCACCTGACTCAATTGCACGCATTCATTCGTTCGCATGACTCATTCGCACACATACATACGATCGCACGACTCAGTCGCATGATGTCCCCAGTTGCACAACTCAGTCGCCCGAATGACACAGTCGTATGGCTCAGTCGCACAACTCACCCAGTCGCACGACTCAGTCGCATGACAGACCCAGTCGCCTGAACTACAGGTTCGCGACTGCAGAAGTGCATAGCAGCCTTCGGCTACTCCGAGCACGGTTTTTACACAACAAGGACTTCCAGAAACACTCTACAAACATACACAAACATGAACACAAGCAGAAAGACCTCACACGCACCCACACGACCTCATGTGTTCGGGTTGAACCCGAACACCCGAAACCCTAGTTTGGACAGCCGTGAATAAGCAAGAAGAGGGGCAACCAAAGTCGTCTACCTACTAGAATAGAGTAGGATAGGCTGTAGATGGAGTCTAGACGACAAGAACAAGACCACACGGGTTGGATTTGGTGCTAGAATGAAGAAGATGTGAAGAAGAAAGTGAAGAGGATGAAGGAAATGAAGATGAAATGAGATTAAGGGCTGGAATATGGGTTTATATACCCAGCCCAAGTTTGCAAAATGGCGAGTTTAGTCCCTGCACTTAACCCTCGAGTTCCCCAAAATTTGTTTCGGTTGATTACGACCTTAAAGTGTTCGTTATATTAAGATTAAAAGTGTGTTTAATGGTAATTGATAGTTTAAAAATGGTTTTATTAATGATAATGGTTGAAATTAAAAATGATATATTTGGTGGTAATGGTGATGAAATTTATAAAAAGTTTATGCTTAGCACAAGTTCACGAAGGAAGTACAAGCACAAGGGTAACAAAGCAGACATGATTCCTTAAAGCAGGAGTTCATGAAGAAGAGGAAGAATAATTAAAATAATTCTATACTTAATTATGTCGTTCGATGGACCTTAAGGTGACGGGTGTCGCAGTGGTGGCGGTGGCCATGAGGGTTGTTCTTGGGGCGGCGAGAGTGGTGAGAAGTAACAAATTGGCGAGTGGGGGGGAGAGGTGAGAGATTCTGGATTTTAAATAAATTATTTTATTATTGGGAAGGAATGTCAGTTAAAAGAGTTAACCAGTTTTCTTCGTAACATGTCATCCTTAAAGTTTATATTGCAGTCCATTACAAATCAAAAAAGTAATATATAGAATTGATATTTTAATTTATTTATTTCTATATCATTTCAATAAACCATAAGCTCTATTAAATTATGAAGTTGAGTGATAGATTGCTTCAAGCATATTGCAACAACTTTCTTTGTCTATTAAACCTACACAAGTCTACATGTTGATATTACCATATCTAAAACATGTAAACCATCTCGACATTTCATTATGTTTTGAATAAAATAATCACATGTATAAAACTGATTCCTGGGACTTATGATGTGTACGGATCCCTATGAAAGTTATTAATCTTCTAAAGGATTAGAGGCAACTAAAAAAAAGAATATCATAATGAGTTATAAGTATTTGTTGAAACGTTAAATGACTACAGATCATTATGGGTAATTGGAAATGTAATGTCGTGTGAGTTGTTATAAGGAGTTTGATCTTGCCCTTGCCAAAGTTATCATTTGTAATGAATATTCTATTACTCTTTTTTTAGGAGTTGTTAAACTAGAGATTGGATACCACTAATACTTTCAAGGCAAAAATGCTTACTAGAAGCTTATTTGTTGGCTAGAATCCAAGATGAAACATTAAGGTGCGTTTGGTTGAAATGAAATGGAACGGAATTGAGAAACTAGTATAATTTTTATGTAAATTATGTTTGGGTGGGTAATGAAATGTAAAACTCAAAGCAATGTTTTACTTTAAATTCTCTTGGTTGTGGGATTTCAAATTCCCTCTCTAGGCGGATGGATTTTGAAATCCCACAAACAAAGGAATTTGAGGTGAAACATTCCCTTGGATTTTATATTTCATTACCTACTCAAACATAATTTACGTGAAAATTATACTAGTTTTTCAATTCCATTACATCAAACCAAACGCTCCCTAAGTTCTTATAACACTAATTGGAACAAGTCTGCTAAAATGTATGATTCTACACATTCAATGGTTAAAGAAGTGGATTAAAGCAATAAGGGAGTCAATAGTAATCTTCCCTTGTTACCTACGTCACCTATTAGGGCTAAACCTATAACTTCTAGGAGTTTATATCTTAGGAGATAGAAGACAAGAGAGCTAGGGGAATGTTTAATTTGGGTGTTCATAAAAAAATCACCCATCAAATTAATGTAAGAATAAGTAGTTATTCTCCCATTTAGAATAGAAGGATAATGAAAAGATGAAGGCCTGGTTGGTAGCTTTATTTTGGAAGAGTTGTAGTCTTGGATTTTTCTAAAGGGTATAATGGGGTTCTATGTTATTCCACTATGAAAGTGCCTATTTCCATTGGTACCAAAATCTTATAGATTCTTATTGACTCAATGTCAACTCATAACTTCTTAGATAAAAAAAATGCTAAAAAATGGGACGCCTTGTAAAAGGGATTCTTGTTATTAATATCAAAACGGCTAATGGTAATAAAATGGCCTACAGTAAGATAATATGCAATGGTTATGCTGGGCCACTAGTTTAAAGCTGATGGTCTTCTTATTCCTCGTACCATTTATGATGTGGTTTTGGAAGTTTAGTGGCTGCAAGGCATAAATGATATTACATGGAACTTTCAAGATTTAACTATGACTTAGTAAAGACAAGGGAGTTCAATTAGGTTCTACTGAAACGAATCATACCCTCTTTAAGAACCTTTCAAAAGGTACTCATGTTCCTAAGGTTCAAAGTGTAGGACTAGTTATGTTTATTCTACTACAGTCTCATAATTAGAGAAGGCACATGTTCTAGATCAATATGGAACCATGCAAAGAAACAAAGAACAAAGATAAGAACACTCAAAACACAAATATTGGTTTTCAAGGATGGTGTATATTTCTCTCAAGTGTTTTACAAGTGTTACAATGCTTAGTCCTAAGATTGTTTACATGAGATACTTCATACTACATTATACAACCGATCATATTTTGAAGGCTAACTGGACACTAATCTAGACAACAAGATCAATATAAAGTCAAAAGACGGATTTACCTTTTGACATGTGATTATGACATGCCATAGCTCCATTAGTACCAAAACCTTAACGATTCTTATTGATTCAAGGTCAATTTATAACTTCTTAGATAAAAAACCTTAGATATGTTGTTGAGTCTTCAGAGCTGCCAACGGAAAGATGGTCAATTTTTGTCAAAAGTGTGTTAGTAGACACATGGCTTCTTAGTCTTTGGAAGAGTTCAATCCTCAGGCTTCGGAAGACTTTGTCTTCGAGCTTCAAAATACTTCAATTTTTGCTTCTGTCTTTGCCTTCAAAATATTTGACACTTAGTTATTTTTCTTTATGCATGGCCATATCTTCTAAAGTAACTTCCTTGTACTTCATTGCATGCTAAGAGATCTTTGTTAGCATTAGGCTTTAAGATAAACTCTTACAAACTCCCTATGGTTATTGCTACCAAAACTTAAAGATTAGATAAGTCTTGATCCTTCACTTGTTTACAACCACCATCAAAATTAGATCCATTCCTCTCTTCATTAGTTGGTCTAGATTCTTTAGGCTCTCATAGTATATATTTATGTACAAGAAATCATGCTCAAGAAGGTCAAGAATATTCTACTAGAAGTATACTTATGGACATTCTTGATCTCTTGTGACATAACATCTGTCTAGGTTTGGAGAGTACACCCAAGATAGGATGGGTCTCTCAGTAGCAAAAGATTCTACTTTTAAGGAAGTTGGTTAAGCAACCTCTTTTGTTACACCCATAGATTGTTTTGACTCACCCTGAGGTGTAGAGGTGGATGCCTTAGGCGTCTTCTTCTACTTCTTTGACATCAAATCTCTTCTAATGGTCGTCCTTTTCCTCTTTCTATACTTCAAGTAAGAAGGTTGGTCTTGATCACCTCTTCCTTCTTTATCCTTCCCAGTTTGGTCATTCCTCTTCACAGGTTTAGAAGAAGGTTCAGGACCCTGCTATGGGTTAGAAGAGTAAAATGGTTATGGATCAGAAGTAGGTCTAGGTTCAGTTGTCTTAGGGTTCAACCTTGACTTCAGCTTTAGGTGCAGCTTGACTTGGTGGAGAATGCAAGACTTAAAGCTCACCCCTCTTGATCATCCACTTGATCACCCTGATATACTCATCCATTGTGGATAGTGACATAAGACCAAGCCTTCTTCTAAATAACACATACAGCTTCAAGAAGGTTACCATCCATAGTCTATCTTCAGATTTCTTCTTGATGGATTTTATGGTGGCCCTTGATTTTGTAGCTTCCTTCTTCATCTTTCTCTAAGCAGCTTTCTTTATTTAATACCTTCTTGTTCCAGCTGTTTAAGATACTCAAACTCTAGGTACTGATAAGATAGTGTTGGTCCATATGATCGATAATCAGTGCAAATGATTCACAAAATACAAATATCCCATTGTTGAATAAACATGAATCTCATAGTGACATAATGAACATGTTTCAAATGTTTTCTATAATCACCAGACTCACACAATGAATATGCAACAAAGTCTCAATATGATCAAAATAAACTTACAACCAAAACACATAATTGTAATTATAATATTTCATTATTAGGGATTGCAATACTTGCATACAATGAGTGAAACTTTCAGTATATAGATAGGTGATAGTTTCATTGGACAATGAAACTGTCTTGCCCATAACTTAGTTTCTCCCGACGACCATACACAGTTTCGCCGGTAAACCAAATTGGCTGACTATGAGCAAAATTCAGTCTCGCTCATAGTTTTGCTAAGCATAAAACATTCTAAATACAAATTACAAACTAAGTAAACTAACATACAACATATTACAATCATAAATAAAATAAGCACTGGCAATCGTTAGTCCAATCTATACTAAATCATCAATACTCTCCCTAGGTTAGATCTCACCCTCAAGATCTTCTGATTCAGCTCTAGTTCTTTATTCGACACTCTGAGCTTCTTCTGCAACTTTGACAGATGTTTCCTTTTCAGCTCCAGCAGTACTAGCTTCCTCTCCTCATGCACTAGCTCTTTCAAATTGTCTTGTCAGCTCCTGCACATCC